>CM021109.1:248878523-249086384 GCA_007115665.2 Sequoiadendron giganteum | reverse complement strand
CATTAGATAATAATTAATTAATCTTTAGTTGATTATTAGTCTAATTTATTCTCATGCACTTTAGCTATACTTAGGAGTTCTTATTGATTAACTACATGCATTTCTATGTTAATTGAAGTGAGCTATTTTATTAGATCATTTTTCTCATCCCATGCGATGTTGACACTTGTCATGATCTAATCCCTTTACCATTTAGGGCTTCTCCTATATAGCACCCATCCCTCATTGTATTATCTCTCAATCTTTCATAAAGTTGATAGTTTGTTGCATTCTATAGCTTTTTCTTGTTGAGGAATATTGCAATTCTTTGTTTGCAGATCTCTTATGTGGAAGGAATCTTTATTTGTTGGTTGATCTCGTGGTCCATATTTTACACAATTCTAACAAAAACATACAACCAAATATGGTTTATGATGAATAAGAAAATAAAGGTCTTTAGCTACTTTAAATTCCCTTTTGATTTTCTTAGGGGACAAGATTTCACTTTCCACATCTATGTATTAGTTAAATGTGTGCATATTTACTCTTTCCACTCCTTAGAACAATGTGATAGCTTGTTTGAGTTTTTTCACTCTTGTGAGTAGTGACAATATCAAAAATACCATCCAAGTTGCCAAACTACAATTCCATGTTGATAGCCAAAACCACTACCCCCGCCTTTGGCTTCAAGTGTGCCTTTATGAATTTTACTACGCATTGGTTCTACTCCTCCACCCAAAACACTATTACAAAGTTTTCTAGGAATATTTTTAGCAGTACATTGTCATGGATGTGGGTGCTAGAGAATAAATCGATTCCTATGACATTTTTAATTACCTCTTCATTTGTGTCTAAAATTGTTATGGCATAAAATTACACTCTCATGCAATTTCCCATAACACCACCCTTACTTTAGCCTTATAAGGTGATAATGAAAAATCCTTCCATTCTAAGCCTCCATTTCCGTTCGTACCTTGTTGTTTTTTATTGGTGAGGGAATTTTGACTAAGATGCTTTCACATTGTGCAGGAATCTACATGCCACACAAATGTCCTTGATAGAGTCATAGGTTAGTGGATGTTGGGACATTACAATTCCTGTCACCCACCAAATGTAACTCCTCCTGTGACTACAAACCCATATGAAAATGGCTCTTTTGCCTCCAAACTTTGATTTTGAACTTACATTCTCATTCCATTCAACTTTTTTCCCCTTAGCACTTTCATTCTCTCTACACCATTGTTCTTGTAGGTTTCAAGCTCTACATCACTCTTGCACGATCATCTTACATCCTTGAGGCTCTCACTCATCCTCTCAGCTTCTCCAAGCTTGTAGTAGGGAGGATAATATTTATCTTATTGCATTATCAATCTTATAGTTAGCATATTGTTGTATTTTGCATTTTTATACGTCTTGTCTATTACTTTCTTTATCATTATTTCTACATTGTGGTCTATCTAGTTGTTTGTGGAGGTGGAAACATCAAAGCAGGGGTTTGACTAAGAAAAGCCTCAAAAAGAAACCTCAACATTTTCTCATTTTTGTGTGTGTAGGTTTTGTTCATGAGGAGATTGTGGGTGGTTGGACCTATGTGAGTTGCATACTTATTCCATATACTTATCATTTTGTTCATAGTTAGTTTATTTATCATTTAAAGTATTCTTCTTGTTGTACTTCCTTTATATTTTACACATCTCTAGAATTTTGATATTTTGTGTTAAAACTATTAGATTCCAACATTCAAGTTGCTAGCAAGTCCCAAGTGTTTCTAGTCACAAATTCTACTCTCTATTTGTATGAGATGCCAATGCATCCATGAGATGCTAGTGTGTCACACTATTGTCCATCTCCTGTGCTGACATCCTCTGACTGAGAGTCTGTGAATCTATTTCCCAAGATCTCTCTAGTCTGTTCACCCAATTCTTGAATTCCTCCATCCTAAAAACCCAAAAATATAGTCAACCTTTTTCCTTCATTTTCCACCCCATCTTTGAGCTTCGTTATTGAGGTGATTGAGATCCATTCACTCACTTTAGACCCTATTTGTCTTGGGAATTGTGAGTAGAAAATACCCTCCACATTTTGGTGAACCCAACGTGAACCATCCTTTTCTCTTCATCCAAATTTTGAAAATTTTCTTCTCTTGTGCTAGGACATGTAGCTACTAGTGTTTTGTGACACTCTTTATAAGATTAACAACCCAATTTAACCTTCAACCAAATTTTTAGAAGAATCTATCAAAATTTAGACATGGGATCTAGGTTGTTCAATCCTACCCAATCTGACTTGAATTTTGGGGAGTTCTCTACATGGCTCTCTATTAGATATACCCATTCTGTCAATGAAGCTACAATTCATGTTTGTACCCTCTTGCCTCACCCTCAACCTTTGCCTCTTCCTTGGAAGATGAAGCTTCCCTCAAGGTCCCTAAAAAGAAGATTTACTCCTTGGAGCTGAGACTTGAAGAGATCATGAGGTGCTTGGAAAGGGATGATGCTTTTTCCCAAGTAGCTCCTGTTGTTGAAAATTTGAGAAGTTTGTTAACTAATTATTGAAGAGGCTTAGAGCTTATTCATGGTATTGCAAACATAGTAGAGACCCATGTCCCCTCCTACACCTCTACCTTGGGTGCTACCCAATATTTTTTATTGGAGATCACTGGAAGATGTAAGAGATGGTATAGAATTCTTTGATACCATGTAAGAGTTGAAGATTAGCTCTATACCCAAGACCACCTACAATAAAATAAAAACTTTCCACAAGAGTGTATGCAAGAATATGCTCTTTCTTGATATTAAGACCTATCAAATGATGATGAGGTATACAATATTTTATAAATGAGTACAATGACCTTCCTTATATAGGAAAGGTGAGGAATAGGATTGAATATAATTGTGACACATGTCTTAATCCTATGACATGTGAAAACTAGCAACCTAAATACCTAGGAATCATGCATTACAAGCTAGATAAGATAAGTTCTAGAAAATACAACTAAGAACTCTAGAAAAAATCTTATAATCCTAAGTAAACTTAACATGTGAATAAGTCCCCTAAGTCCCTAGTGAGATAAATTACTAGGTGAAAAGCATATATTCACAAGAACACCCCCCTTAAGTGAAACTTAGGGAGAAGATTATTATGCAAATGATGCAAAAAAAGATGCAAAGATGGGTCTTGGCTACAAATCCATTTTAGGTACCCATGTAAAAATGTAAATGAAATCTCTCACAAATGGAGTAAAAGAGAAAACCTAGTGGGGAAAAAATCCTCTCCAAAAGAGATAAAAGAATCAATCAATTGATGAAATATGGAGGACTCCATGATACCCCACAAATACACCATACATCAAATAGATATATTACAATAAATAAACCCCCCTCCCCCCCATAAGAGGGAAATGGAGAGACTATGTAGCACCACAATAATGTGTAATCACTTGCAAAAATGGTAAGTGCCTAAAGAAAAATCATGATCCAATGTTGATAAACAACTTGTCTCCCTTTCAGAAGAAACAAAACTAGGTACAAATGCACAAATGATTCCCACTCAAGAATAAATATGTATGATGATGTCTTTGAAAACTGCTCATGTGTCTCCTTGTCCACTAAAGATGAAGATTCCACAATCAAATCAGGTAAATGACCAATCAAAGAAGAAGGTGAGAAACCATGATTGTAGAAACTAATGTTGAACAAGATCTAAAGACAAAGATGGTTTAACAATAGTTGTGCAATGAATTTCACCAAAGAGGAGAGATAACCCCTCAAATGTGCCTTCTGAATCTGAAATGTGAGATTCCAAAAACAAGGATGTGCAATTTTTGATAAATAGGAATCTCAATCAAAAAGATAATGCGATACCTATTGTAATGAATCACCAAAAAAAAATGAATGGTCCTACTGAAAAGGAATGATGGGAGCCTCAATCAATGACACTACATAAGGAATCAATGAAGGTGAAGGTACACCAACTATATCTAATGGAGAAGAAAGAACATTTGAAGAAACCTCATCATCCTCATTTGAAGGTTCAAAGTATTCCAAATCCTCAAACTCCTGCATAGTAGCATAGTCATAGGATATCCTATCTAAAAAATGAAGAGGCATAAGACAATCTAAAACAAGATCATCTGGGAATGGTGGAGTATTAGGATCTCTATATATCTCCCAAATTTTAGTCTAAAGAGTATGAGGACAATCAAAATGATCAATAGAATTGAAATTGTCATCATCAATATGCATTGTAATAACTCCTAAGATATGATCCCTTTTGCAATTCCAAGTAAATTTCTTACTAGCCATACTAGGACGAGGAACATGATCATACAAATGTGGCAAAAAATGAATCCATCAGATATGTTTTATGATTCCATTTCTCCATTTTTTATAGTTTCCCCTTTTCAACATAATCACAGAAGGATGAAATGAAAACCCCATAATGAACTATGATAAATCTCCAAAATTACAAAGACTTTAACCTTCAAAAACAATTAGAAACCCCTAAATATGATGTATACTACAAATGAAGCCTTCCAAAATTGACATAACCTCTCTAGGAGTCAGGATGTCCAAGTCATTAGTCACAATTCCAAATGTGAAAAGTACTAAGTAAATAATACCTAGTGTTGAATCTAGAAAAATTGCATGGGCATAATGATAGAGCTCCTCAATACCTTTTTGATGCCATGAAAACCATGAAAAACAAAGATCTAGATAAAATGTTATGAGCTCAGTGGTCCAAATGGGGGATCTAACTTTAATTGGAAATAAGTGTACCTACAAAAATATCTAGCAAAATGATCTACACCACTATGAAGAACGTGGAACCAACTTTTCGTCGATTTCTCATTTGCAAAATTTTGATATCCTAGCGAAAATTTATGCTCTGGTGGAAAAGGCCTATTTTTGGGCACTTGCAAGCTAATTAGGGGAAAATTTTGAGCCCTTGGGGGTTGGAAGATAGTCACCCATATGACCACAAGTTTTGTAGAGGTAAAAAATACTCACTGCTAGGTGGATGGTAGGGCTATAGAGCATTGGTGGTAAAGGGCAGTGATAGGGGTCGTGTGCCACCAATCTAGCGAAGCTCCTTTTAGGTGCTTGGGATAGCACCTTATTTGATTGGGGCTAGGGGTTTGAAGAGGGCTGGAGGGAAAAGCATCGACATCACAATTGAAAAACTTGCATATGCCAACATAAGACTCTAACCGTGGGCTGTGAAGGAAAATACTTGATTGAAAAATTCTGCCAACGTACGTCAATGATAATCAATCAAATATGATAGACGAATATAGTGTGTGCAATTTAATTAAAACCCATACCAAATGAAACAAATGCGTCCGTAAATTTTTTTGAACCACCAATAATTTGAATATGCTCTAAATGTTATTTGAAAAATTTGCCCAATAATAATTTTTTTGAAGCTTGAACAATATAATAAAGCCCACATACTTTTTTAAATATTAGTTTTCTCTATGAAATAAATAATTCATATTGCCTGTACCCGAGGGGGCCATACGACCTGCCTGGGTAATTTTTTTCCTCACAAACAATTGATGCCGAATATAGGCATATTTTATATCAATCTTCGTCTCTCTAGCCTTCTGAAGATGATGAGGTAGATTTTGAATCAAAGTGCTCTAGAATCTCCACTACCTCTAGATCTTGAATTTCTTCAAACCCTCATAAATTTGACAAAAAATGTTATATTTAGGTGAAATAAATTCAATCTTGACTTTCTCAACCACCCTGAACTCAAATCAGAGCTCAAATTTCCTCCAACACGAGCCAAAAGTGATTAGTCATGAAAACCAACGTAGAGAAACCCTACAAATCAGGTTTTTTTTCAATTTTTTTTGATTCTGAGGCTCACCATATGGTGCAAGGGAAGAACATGCTCAACCTTACTAATAATAACCTAGATCTCTCACTAGTAATAGCTTAAACCTCAAATCTGAGAAGGGTTTTGTAAGGCCTTGCTCTGATACCATGTAAGAGCTAAAGATTAGCTCTATACCCAAGATTACCTACAAAAAAAATGAAAACCTTCCACAAGAGGGTATGCAAGAATATGAGATTTCTTGATTTTAAGATCTATCAAAATGATGATGAGGTGTGAAGTATTTTACAAATGTGTAGAATGACCTTCCTTATATAAGAAAGGTAAGGAATATGATTGAACATGATTGTGACATGTGTCTTAATCCTATGGCATGTGAATAACAACATAACTACCTACAAATCATGCATTACAAACTAGATAAGATAAGTTATAGGAAAGAAAACTAAGACTTATAGAAAGAATCTTATAATCCTAAGTAAACATAACATATGAATAAGTCCCCTAAGTCCCTAGTAAGATAAATTACTAGGTATAAGATTATGGCACTCTCGAATTTTGAAAATTGGAGGTGCCCATTTCAAAAATTTTGCCTCTGCACTTTCAGAAGTGCACTTGAAGGGTCAGTTTGAGTGACCCACTTTGGAGAGTCAGAATTTGAGGCTTGTTGATTTTCAAGAAAAACCCATTTGCAAACATATTCAATTGACATATGTGAATATGTGTGTCAATTTTTAGATTCTCATGATGAGTTTTGATGGGGTTTCAAAAAGTGAAGTTGGAGGGTTTTTGCACTTTTCTGCTGTTTGCAAACTGTTTTGTAAAGTTGCCTCTTGCTTGAGCTTGCAGTTTGCAACCGGATGACTGTCAAATCAGAATGAATGTTGTTCTACATTCTCCATACCAAGATGAGCACACATGTCCGGTTTTAGAGCCTCATGATCTGATTTGCTACTTTTAACAGATCGAAACAAATGCAATTTCTCCTGTTTTGCACTTGCAGTTTCTGAATTTTTTCTGGGTGGTCAACTTTGACACTTCATATCTTTTGATCAACAATGGTTCAAGAAAATTCCTTTTGCACACGTGCTCAGGGTACCTAAATGATCTAATATATCTAGTGGAAGCTCGCTAAGAGTTGATTTGCTATTTTTGCAAAATGACAATTGGGTCAGTGTCAATTGGTTCAGAACAGGCTGTTGTTGCAGAAGTTTCGAGTAAGCAACTTTGACAGTTAATAACTTTTTCCTCATGATTGATTTATCTGATCCGTCTTTTGCATTGCATGTTTTGTACCAATGTCTACATGCCTGTAAGTTTTTATAGCTTCAGAATTTCGTTTGCCTAGTTTTCAAAAGCGATTCTGGAGCCTACTTGGCCAGTTTTGCACATTTTCTAAAAATGTCGAAAGCAAGTTTTAATGAGAACCCAGTTCGTGTTTTCAATCCAGAAACATTCTGAGGTTGTGTTAGATTGATTTGAGCATGAAAATTTTTTGAAAATGATTTTTTTTTTAGCCAAGCCCACATGGGGACCCGACTTACTTAGCACGATTATAAAATTGCAAATTGATAAAATGCTCCAATAGATGGTGAATTGCTTGTTTATTGTTTTCTAAATACAATGACAACATATGCAAGTGGGTTGTGGAAGTGCATATAAGGCATGTAACCTGTTTGGTTGATTGACTCCAAGAACAGTGTTATCAAGAAACATAATTGCAGTGGTAGATACTTGTCTCAATTGAGTTACTGTGAGATTAGTCACAACAAAATTCACTCTTGCTAGGTTATTTGAACAGCTACAGGGTACTTGGAAAGCATATGAGGTATTACAATGGATGTTTTTCTTCCTTCATATTTCATTGACACTATTCATAAAAGAAGTGATGATGACTTTTGGTGAAGTAAGATTGGGAAATTAATTGAATTTCTTGCTGGAATTTTAAGCATACCTTCAAATGTTTGCTAAAACACATGCACAAGGAATGAAAGTAAAGGGATGTGGTTACTTTGCTATCTCCCACACCATCTGTGCTTAAGGAATCATTAGCACGTTGGCCTATCTCTGATATTGGATGAGCACACCCACAATTGATAGAATTTTTCACTCCAATTGCCAAAAAATTAATGGAATAAAAGTGGATAAAAGCAACTTGCAGAAAAAATCCAAGCGTTGACTCTTGTGTCAGCTGATGGAAGGAAATAGGGCAACTACCATACTACTGGACAGATTGAAGGGTAAGCTGCCATACAAGGAGAAAGCCCGCAAAATTACTATTGCAACGACTTATGTTGAGTATGAAACAATCAAGCGACATATTGCACATGAAGACTGCCCTAGACATGCAGACTTTGTAAAAAAAAACATGATTATGGGAGTAGCTCAAATGGATGGAGGTCGCTATTGCTCGAGTCGAATGGATTAGGTTACCATGTTGGAGTAATCCCACGTGGCAGGGTATGGAAATCCATTAGTGCACAGGGTATAAAGGATTTTAGTTGGAATCCTTTACGCAGGTGAGGCAGGACTCCAATGAACGAGCCTGCCATGATTGAGAACGGGAGATGCCAGTATCAGAGGCATATGCACACTATGGATTTATTAAAATGTTTTAGAAACTTTTATGCAAATTGCAGATGACGGTTGCCTTGTTTTTCTCCTGCTCGCGCCAGGTGAGAGGTCGATGGGAAGGAGAACAAGATATATGGGCAGAAACTCTACTATCTGGCAAAGTTGTTCTTGGATCACAAGACACAAATGATGATGTTGATTTGAGGCCACCATAAAGGCAGTGTGTCGAGCCTCTAGTTACTGACCAAACCGAGGAAGGTATTTCCAATGTGGGGATGCAAAGGCTTGGCCAAGTGGCTGAAATGGATGTGCCAGCTGAGGGAGGGTGCCATGATGTGTGGGCGTGGGAGCATAAGATAAGGCATATGAATTGTTTGGCAGAGTGTCTAGACCATGTGGTCTCAGGGAGCACAATAATAGTAGATGATGCACGTAATGAACGTGTCAAAAGGCTTTGAAACTCCAAGTAAATACAGGGCGCGGACACCTATCACAACATAAAAACTGGAAGGAACTCAATTAGAGTCTATGCCACGGTGCAAGGAGACCTAGTTCGTGCACTCACTAGGAGAGGTAGGCATAGTATAAACCAAGAGGAGGTGGCGCCAACATCCATGGGGGACTCTCTCACCAGTTGAGAAGGGAATATCAGATAATGCAAGTGACATTTTTATAAAGAAATCAGTGAAGAATGCTGCTTCAGTGTGATTCCATGAAATGCCATGCTTGCAGGTTATGTTCAAAATTGATTTGTTGAAGATATTTTATAAATTATCAGGCCATGGCAACTGAAACTCCAATAAAGGTGATGCACAATGAACACAAAATGTGCAATGGTAAAGACTAGGAGGCTCGAGAAAAAAGAAGAATGCTTGGCGTCCATTGCCAAACATAGTGTAAACAAGGATTAGGGAAACAAAAAGTGGAGGAAGTTGATCAATGGTGGAGAAAAATGATGCGAGTGTAGCACGATCTAAACTGTTGCCTGCCAGGTTGTGATCCCAAGGTGCCCATTCATTAGTGATTGTGGGATGGCGGGGTGAGAAGGGAAGGTGTGCGAGTGGGTCCTGGGTAGAGGAGTTAACGTGTTTATTTGATATCAAATATTTTGCCAAGTAAATGGGTTTTCCATTTAAAAGGAGTTGAAATAGTTTTAATGTGAAAAGGTAAAAATAGAGGGGTTCATTTTAAATGAAGGCCTGATGGTAAAATATTGATAGCCTATTGAAGTGTTGTAAAACAAATACTTTATCTTAAGTAAAAAATCAAAAGTTGGAGATTTTACGCAGATGGGTAGGTATTATTTTTCACAAAAAATTTGGAGTTGAGGCTATTGTTATTAAAGTTGAGAAATTTTAACACCCGGAGTGAAACATTTTACCTTGCAGAGTTAAAATGTAAAAAGGGATATGCTTAAAATGAATTTAATACTCACTTTATGGTTGAGTTCCTTATGTGTTGGGCAATAAAATTTTAGAATAAGGGCATGGGTATTGATAAAGTGAATTCATTCACTTTATAAACAAATTTATGTGCAGGGAGGATAAGTTAAGTGAATTTTATATTCACTTTATATGAGGAATGTATTATATGTGCTGGGAAATAAAGTGGAGTAAAATGTAATGTGCCACAATAGAAATAAGGAGACAAAAATGAATTTTCAGATGCATTTTCACACAACAGGTGAATGGAGAATATTCTCGTATGGGCATATTTTCTGTTGGAGAGCAGCTTGGGAAAATGCAGTTTTGGGAACATAATAGGTTTGTTGCAGGGAGAGGAGAAGATTCTTTGCAGATTACTGATCAACAAGAAATTTTTTTCCAAATGTCATCAAGAGATTGGTTTTTGGGTTTCTTCTGGAACATTCCTTTCCACTACATATTCTTTTCTTTTCTCATTGTAACAGGTTAGCAAGTGAGAAATCTTGGGTGAAGTTGCAAAGAAAATTGTAAAATCTGTAGTGATAGAGAAAATGCAAATTAGATTCTGAGTCTTTTTATTGTAGGATTTGAATTCATGGGAATTTAGTGTTTCATAACAACACTGGCATTTGAGTTAAAATGATAAATCCAAGCTCATGTCTCTTCTGTGTGCAAATGTATTCGAATTTTGAATGAAATGATCAGGGGTTATTTTGTTCATCTCACTATTGTGGTGTGTGCAATTCTTGTTTTAGCTTTAATTCAATGAGTTAATTAAAATGCTTAAATGAGATTGCAAGTTGATATGTTCTGTACAAGGATTTGGTAAGTAGTATCGAGTTGAGGTACATATTGGTGATATTATAAGGAATTATAATCAAAGATATTATATGCTATGTGTTGAATTTGTTATGAATCATTAGGTATTTGTGAATTTGAATCCTCCAATGGAAGTAAGGCATTGATCTGAGTTGCATTTGTTCTTTGTAATTCAGTGTTTGTTTGTGTTCAATTGGAGCTTACTACAAATTGACAATTAATTATTATCTTTCACTATGAAGTGTTGTTGTAATTATCTCACGCTCCAAATGGTTGATATTACTGATGAATGACCAATTCTATTTAGTTTTATCCTGTTCTGTTGAGCTATTGAGTGAGATTATCTGTTATTGTTAATGTTGTTTATGATTATGGTGCAGAGGTTGTAAACATATTAAGGGGACCACTCTCCTGGGTCTTGCAGAGCCCAAAGTGTAGGAGGTTTTATTAAAATCCTTGTTAGTTGGTCTAGGTCCTTCGAGCTGCCCTTGATTAGAATTGGCAAGTCCATAGGTAGATTAGGAGATCAATCTAGTTACTGTAAAACAACCAACAAAATGGTGACTCCATTAGGGACATTGTTGAAGATCATTCTACGTTATAGAGTCATGAGCTTGTTATGATAGTTTCAATCTCCTTGTCAGGTGAGTCAATTCTCATGAATGTTGCCAAAGAATCTATTGTAATTCATCTTTCAATGTAAGTTTTATCTAGATGTGTCCATATTTCATAATATCTCACAAATTGTGAGTGGCGACTCTGAGATCTATGCACCAGTATGCACCATTTGAAAAGAACTGAGAAAGAACCGAAGGATTTGCAGTAGAGATGAAGCGAATTCAAGCTCTTGTGATGAAGTACCCTGGCAATTCTGAGGAAGGAATCCATATGGTGTCATATTGTTGGATAAGGAGGTGTTGCAGTGCTTATGCTGGTTTTTGAACAAGTTTGACCTATGAAGAATTTCTAGTTGTTCAAATTTTTTTCCTCTACGAATAGGTGGCAGCTCTACCAAAGAACCTAATGAAGATGTGAATACGGTTCCAGATTTATAAAATTTTCCAATCAAAAGAAAAATTTGCAGCTGCTGCAACAGTTCCAAGTATTTTCACTCTTGGTTTTCAAGAAACTCTTGTTTGAAAACCATTTTTGAACTTCTTAGAAGAAATTTTGGTTCCCTAATTAGTGATTTAGCTCTACCAAAGGGAAAGGAAAGTAAATTTAACTTTTCACACTTCCATTTGCTAGATCTGCTAAATGTAATTTTAGTTACATTGAAAGTGTTTTGTCTAGTGCTCAAATATTTGCTTATATGGATGGTTAGAATGCATCTGTGTATCTTAGGGGTTTCCATCCATTTGTATTATCATATGATTCAAGCTTAGGTTGTCATTATATCAGCCATTGTCATAGTTATCCTTCATTTGGCCATGCTTATAACTATGCACAATTAGTGAGCCTTGATTTGTAATATCCATGGATTATCAAGGTAAAATAACAATACCAATGAACACTTTGATTCAACTTGTCATAAAGTGTCATGATCTTCAAGCATCTAATACCCCAAAGTGTAAGAACCCAAGAGTTAATAAGCCTAGGTTCAGTCCTGAATGGAATGATATAAATGAAAGAAGGCTTAAAGAGATGGATGAAAGAGACCAATTGCTTAAACAAGCCTAGTTAAGAGACCATCAAACTGTGTCTACTTGTCAAGTCATTGCACCATTTTTCAATTCATTTGACCCATTGTATGCTCAGTTATATTTGTCATGGGTTGATTACAAAGTGGAATGTATGCCAAATCAAATCTATAAGAAGATTCCTAGATTTGATGGATACAATATTTGTGAAGGAGATGCACATGTTAAAGGTTTTTCCAGCTTCATGGAGAAACATTCATTTGGAGATCAGGATATGTGGATGAGATTTTTTGTCAGATCCCTTGAAGCACGTGCTCAGGATTGGTATTTAAATTTTTTTGAGAAGTCATTTCCTTGTTGGGATAAATTAGTGAATGCTTATAGAAAATAATTTGCAAGAGAACCTCTAGATCTTGTCAAAATATTAAAAGATATTAGAAATAAATATGAAGAGTCAAGCATTGATTTTGGTCATAGATTTGCTGCTTCCTTGTCACTAATCCTAGAAAGTTTCAAACCTAGCACTCTTGACTGTATTCATATGTACTTTGAGGCCTATGAAGAGGGATCCAGTGCATTGTTAAAATATTTTGAAATACTGAGTATGCAGATGGCTTATACATTTTTAGATGGTTTGGAGAAACAAAGAACTGAATATGTGTTAAGTTTGTTGTCTTCATTTATGGGTAAACATGCTGATGAAATCAATAGCTGTGTAAATGCAAATGATTAGAGGCCTTCAGACAAGTGCACACTTGAGAAGGTTGAAGACAAGAAGGGCACATCATCAAGTGATGAGAAAGTTGTTTTTGAACAACTCACAAAGGAAGTATACCCAAATAAAAATTGGTAGCAGAGTTTTCCGAGCCAAGAACATGATAAAGAATGTCAGTTGGATTCACTCTTTGAAGAAGAGAAATGTGATTAGCAAGGTGATGATACAATTGATTATGTCTATTCTACATGTGAGGAATGTAGTCTTGATGCAAGTCTCTATGATGAGACAAAGAAGTTTGATGATTTAGGGAACTCTCTTGAGAACATCAGTTTATCAGTTGCAAATGAAGAGGTATGTGATGAAATCCATTTTGAAAGACAAGCCACAAACAACTACAATCGGGAGATTATTTATGGTTTTCAGTTTGATAAAGAAGATGTTTATGTCTACCCTCAGGAGGATGCAAATGATAGGCTTAGTGAAGACACCTAGTCTAATGTTGAAATACAAAGAGATGTGGATTGTTGTTATGATAGCTCAAAAGTGAGTAAGAATGAACAAGTGAACAGTCTATTTGCTATGACAGATGGTGACCATGTATGTGACAATGTTATTAGCAATCCAGTCTCATATGATTGGGGAGCTCCTATTTATGATCAACCCATTGAGTTTTCATATTTTGATGATGGAGACACCTTGGGATATCTTAATTTGCAATTTGATAGTGCATTTAACCCAGGTGAAGGTCAAGAAGAGGAAGTGGGTGAAAGGATAGATCAGAGAAATGATCTACTAAGTTGTGAACAACTTTCAGATCTATTGACCACAAAATATTAGGAATGTGCACATGAGGAAAACTCTCAGTTGTTGTGTGAAGCCCCTATTGACTTTGACAATGATGATGATCTTCAAGATGTAGGGTGTAATGCACATGTCTCTGATTTTCCTTCCAATGATGAACCGGCTGATCATGACAATGATAATGAGGATGAAGACAAGTAGCCACTTGATGGTAGTGATGCAATGTATGATGAATATGATAGTGAGCATGTTGATGTAAACTCATAAATATGTTTTGATGAGTTTGAAACAATTGATAACCATGAGGATTGCATGATTAATGAGTTAGGCATTGAAGATTTTGATGTAGATTTGAACAAGTCTTTGTTTGCTAACTTGAATGAGCCTAGCCATGAGCCTTTGAATGTGAATATAGATGTTAATTTCAATGAGAAATCAGATTATGATTATGAACTAGAATTTCTTGTTGTTAAGAAATCTTGTGACACTGAAAGTGTTGACACCTTGTGTTTAGAGGATAACAAAATGAGTGATGCTGAGGAAAATTCAAAATTATGCATGGAGGGGACAAAGATGTTTGCATCAACAATTAATGTTTGTCAAAACCCCTTATTTGATGAGTTTCCCTTTTCATCAGTTAGTACTAATGATGATCCTTATTGGGCAAAGATAATCCACTCTTTGTTGAGAACTCAGATGATTTGAATGTTGCATCAATTTGTACAGAGAATGTTAATGGTGACCAGGATGTCATTAGTGATCTGATCCTGCATTATGTGGATGAGTCATCTTCTATTGTTGAAGATGATGATATGTTGTGTTCAGAGGATGACAATATGACTATAGATGATGATGAGTCAGAAATCTCTAATGAATCTCAATACCAGCATGATGAAGGGCAATTGCAAAGTGTGCTAATGCATAAGTGTATCTCTTTACATACACTTGAAGATAGTTTGCATGATGAGCCGGATCTTCTGGTAAGCTCTTATGATGTTTTAAATTTTGACATGCAAACTAATGAACAAATTGTGCCCAATAGTTCCAGTCATATAGTAGAGTGTGAGTGTTATTTTTGTTAGCTGGAAGGAGTTTTCATAAAGTGTGGCAATATGCAAGATATTGAGGCAAGTTTTTTTCAGCTTGAGAATTGTTCAAATGATGAACATGATAGGTTATTGCTACATAATAGTCAATATTTTGAAAATATGCCTTCCTTTCAAATGCATAGTGATTGTGAACATGTTGATGATGTTGAATATGATTGCCTGTTAGGAAAGGTTAGCATGTTTGATTAGGCAGATGGTTGTGATCAGACTATGTTTTCATATGGTCTTGATCATTGTCTTCAAATCATGTCACCTAATACTAAATTAGAGAATGAAGAGGGTTACAGTGATGCAACTTATTTGATTTGGTTGCCACTTGATGAAAAAGTTGAACAGAGAGAAAGTTTATACTTGCCCAAAGGCAACCTGACACTTGTGTTTGCAAAGGTTTAGTTGTTCATATTGTTGTGGTTTGATAAGTGCAAGCATGAGTTAAGGGAGATCAGCTCTTTTTACAGAATTGTATTTGACAGAGGTAAATGTTGATTCCCATTTTTTCATTTGGTGGCCCGGGGTCACTAGATGAAGTTGAAAAGAAGAATGAATAAAGGGAGCAGTTTAAGGATACCCAATGGACTCAAAATTTGGTCTACTCCCCAGAGATCTAGAATCTTGCTATGCCCACAGGGGGCATACATCCCTAGTCAGAGCCACTGATGTCACTATCGAATTTTGAAAATTTGAGGTTCCCATTTCAAAAAAATTGCCTCTGCACTTTCAGAAGTGCATTTGAAGGGTTAGTTTGGGTGACCCACTTTAGAGAGTCATAATTTGAGGCGTGTTGATTTTCAAGAAAAACCCATTTGCAGACATATTTAATTAACATATGTGAATGTGCATGTCAATTTTTAGCTTCCCACAATGAGTTTTGATGGGGTTTCAAAAAGTGAAGTTGGAGGGTTTTTGCACTTTTTTGCTGTTTGCAAACTGTGTTTTGTAAAGTTGCCTCTTGTTTGAGCTTGCAATTTGCAACCAGATGATTGTCAAGTCAAAATGAATGTTTTTCTACATTATCCATACCAAGATGAGCTCACATGTCCAGTTTGAGAACCTCATGATCTGAATTTCTATTTTTAATAGATCGAAACCAAATGCAATTTCTCTTGTTTTGCACTTGCAGTTTTTGAATTTTTTTTGGGTGGTCAATTTTGACACTTAATATCTTTTGATCAGCGATGGTTCAAAAAAATTCCTTTTTCACACGTGCTCAGGGTACCTAAATGATCTACTATGTCCAGTGGCAGCTCGCCAAGAGATGATTTGATATTTTTGCAAAATGACAATTGGGTCAGTGTCAATTGGTTTAGAACAAGCTGTTGTTGCAGAAGTTTCGAGTAAGCAACTCTGACAGTTAATAAATTTTGCCTCGTGATTGATTTCTCTAATCCGTCTTTTGCATTGCATTCTTTGTACGGATGTCTACATGCCTGTAAGTTTTATAGCTTCAAGATTTCATTTGCTTGGTTTTCAAAAGCAATTCTAGAGCCTACTTGGCTAGTTTTGCACATTTTCCGAAAGTGTCAGAAAGCAAGTTTTAATGAGAACCAAGTTTGGTTTTTCAATCCATAAACGTTCCGAGGTTGTGTCAGATCTATTTGAGCATGAAACTTGTTTGAAAACGATTTTTTTTAGCTAGGCCCACATGGGGACCCGACTTGCTTGGCACGATTATAAAATTGCAAATTGATAAAATGCCCCAATAGATGGTGAATTGCTTGTTTAGTTTTTTCTAAAGACAATGATAACATATGCAAGTGGGTTGTGGAAGTGCATATAAGGTGTGTAACCTATTTGGTTGATTGACTCCAAGAACAGTGTTATCAAGAAACATAATTGCAGTGGTAGATACTTGTCTCAATTGAGTTACTGTGAGATCAGTCACAACAAAATTCACTCTTGCTAGGTTATTTGAACAACTATAGGGTACTTGGAAAGCATATGAGGTATTACAATGGATGTTGTTCTTCTTTCATATTTCATTGACACTATTCATAAAAGAAGTGATGATGACTTTTGGTGAAGTAAGATTGGGAAATTAATTGAATTTCTTGCTAGCATTTTAAGAATACCTTCAAATGTTTTCTAAAACACATGCACAAGGAATGAAAGTAAAGGGATGTGGTTACTTTGCTATCTCCCACACCATCTATTCTTAAGGAATCATCAACACATTGGCCTATCTCTAATATTGGATGAGCACACCCACAATTGATAGAATTTTTCACTCCAATTGCCAACAAATTAATGGAATAAAAGTGGATAAAAGCAACTAGTAGACAAAAACCAAGCTTTGAATCTTGTGTCAGCTAATGGAAGGAAACTGGGCAGTTACCATGCTATTGAACAGATTGAAGGGTAAGCTGCCATACAAGGAGAAAGCCCACATAATTACTATTGCAATGACTTATGTTGAGTATGAAACAATGAAGTGACATATTGCACATGAAGATCGCCCTGGACATGCAAACTTTGTAAAAGAAAAAACATGATTATGGGAGGAACTCAAATGGATGGAGGTCGCTATTGCTTTATCCAAATGGATTAGGTTTCCATGTCAGAGTAATCCCACGTGGCAGGGTATGGACATCCATTAGCACACAGGGTATAGAGGATTTTAATTGGAATCGTCTGCGTAGGTGAGACAGGACTCCAATGAACGAGCCTGCCATGATTGAGAACGGGAGATGCCAGTATCACAGGCATATGCACAATATGGATTTATTAAAATGTTTTAGAAACTTTTATGCAAATTGCAGATGACGGTTGCCTTGTTTTTCTCTAGCTCGCGCCAGGTGAGAGGTCGATGGGAAGGAGAACAAGATATATGGGCAGAACCTCTGCTATCTGGTGAAGTTGTTCTTGGATCACAAGACACAGATGATGATGTTGATTTTAGGCCACAAAAAAGGCAGTGTGTGGAGCCTCTAGTTACTGACCAAATCGAGGAAGGTATGACCAATGTGGGGATGCAAAGGCTCAACCAAGTGGCTGAAATGGATGCGTCAGCTGAGGGAGGGTGCCATGATGTGTGGGCATAGGAGCATAAGATAAGGCATATGAATTGTTTGGTGGAGTGTCTAGACCGTGTGGTCTCAGGGAATGCAATGATAGAAGATGATGCATGTAATGAACGTGTCAAAAGGCTTTGACACTCCAAGTAAATATAGGGCGTGAACACCTATCACATCATAAAGACTAGAAGGAACTCAATTAGAGTCTATGCCATGATGCAAGGAGACCTTGACCGCGCACTCACTAGGAAAGGTAGGTGTAGTATAAACCAAGAGGAGGTGGCACCAACATCCATGGGGGGCTATCTCACTAGTTGAGAAGGGAATATCAGATAATGCAAGTGACATTTCTACAAAGAAATCAATGAAGAATGTTGTTTTAGTGTGATTCCATGGATTACCACGCTTGCAGGTTACATTCAAAATTTATATGTTGAAGAGATTTTATAAACTATCAAGCCATGGCAACTGAAACGCCAATAAAGGTGATGCACAATGAACACAAAATGTGCAATGGTAAAGACTAGGAGGCTCAAGTAAAATGATGAATGCTTGGCGGCCATTACGAAACAAAGTGTAAACAAGGATTAGGGCAACAAAAAGTGGAGGAAGTTGATCAACGGTGGAGAAAAATGATGCGATTGCAACACGATCTAAACCATCACCCGCCAAGTCGTGATCCCAAGGTGCCCATTCATTAGTGATTGTGGGATGGTGGGGTGAGAAGGGAAGGTGTGCGAGTGGGTCTCGGGTGGAGGAGTTAACGTGTTAATTTGATATCAAATATTTTGCCAAGTAAATGGGTTTTCCATTTAAAAGGAGGTGAAATAGTTTTAATGTGAAAAGGTAAAAACAGAGGGGTTCATTTTAAATGATGGCCTGATGGTAAAATCTTGAGAGCCTATTGAAGTGTTGTAAAACAAATACTTTTTCTTAAGTAAAAATCAAAAGGTGGGGATTTTACGTGAATGGGTAGGTATTATTTTCACGAAAATTTTGGAGCTGAGGCTATTGTTATTAAAGTTGAAAAATTTTAACACCTGAAGTGAAACATTTTACCTTGCGGGGTTAAAATGTAAAATGGGATATGCTTAAAGCAAATTTAATATTTACTTTATGGTTGAGTGCCTTATGTGTTGGGCACTTAAATTTTAGAATAAGGGCATGGGTATTGATAAAGTGAATTCATTCACTTTATAAACAAATTTATGTGCAGGGAGGATAAGTTAAGTGAATTTTATATTCACTTTATATAAGGAATGTATTATATGTGCTGGGAAATAAAGTGGAGTAAAATGTAATGTGCCACAACAAAAATAAATTTTCAGATGCATTTTCACACAACAGGTGAATGGAGAATATTCTCATATGGGCATATTTTTTGTTGGAGAGGAGCTTGGGCAAATGCAGTTTTGGGAACATAATATGTTTGTTGTAGGGAGAGGAGAAGATTCTTTCCAGATTACTGATCAACGGGAAATAATTTTCCAGATGTCATCAAGAGATTGGTTTTTGGGTTTCTTTTGGAAAATTCCTTTCCTCTACATATTCTATTCTTTTCTCATTGTAACAGGTTAGAAAGTCAGAAATCTTGGGTGAAGTTGCAAAGAAAATTGTAAAATCTGTAGTGACAAAGAATTTGCAAATTAGATTCCAAGTCTTTTTATTGTAGGATTTGAATTCATGGGAATTTAATGTTTCATAATAGTACTGGCATTTGAGTTAAACTGATAAATCCAAGCTCATGTCTCTCTTGTGTGCAAGTGTATTCAAATTTTGAATGAAATGATCAAGGGTTATTTTGTTCATCTCACTATTGTGGAGTGTGCAATTCTTGTTTTATCTTTAATTCAAGGAGTTAATTAAAATGCTTAAATGAGATTACAAGTTGATATGTTTTGTACAAGGATTTGGTAAGTAGTATTGAGTTGACGTACGTATTGGTGATATTGTAAGGCAATATAATCAAAGATATTATATTCTATGTGTTGAATCTATTATGAATCATTAGGTATTTGTGAATTTCAATCCTCCAATGGAAGTAAGGCACTGATACGAGTTGCATTTGTTCTTTGTAATTCAGTGTTTGTTTGTGTTCACCTAGAGCTTGCTACAAATTGAAAATTAATTATTATCTTTCACTATGAAGTGTTGTTGTAATTATCTCACACTCCAAATGGTTGATATTACTGAAGAACGACCAATTCTATTCAGTTTTATCATATTCTGTTGAGCTATTGAGTGAGATTATATGTTATTGTTAATGTTGTTTATGATTATGGTGCAGAGGTTGTAAACACATTAAGGGGACCACTCTACCGGGTATTGTAGAGCCCAAAGTGTAGGAGGTTTTTTTAAAATCCTTGTCAGTTGGTCCAGGTCCTTCGAGCTACCCTTGATTGAAATTGGCAAGTCCATAGGTAGATTAGGAGATCAATCTGGTTATAGTAAAAACAACCAACATAAGACATATATTCACACCAACAAAATAAAACTATAAATCTCGATGCCCAAGGTGTCAATGTGCATGGATGACACAATTTCCAACACCAACACTATGCCTGAACAAGATAATCCAATTAAACTAAATAGGGTTCATTTGGGTTTTAATTATTCCACACTTGAGACTCAAAATGTCCCTATTTATAGTGCTAGTGTTGGTGCCAGGGGTTCTACTTGTTAGATGCATAGGACAACTGAGAGAGGGGGTGAATCAGTGGTACATTAAAACATTCAATCCCTCATTAAATTTCAAACCCTTATCAAAGTTTAAACCTTCATTAAGCATTAGCAAAATGTAAACATGTCAAACAACAATGCAAAGAAAACCATGCATAAGAGAACACCAAATTTAGGTGGAAAACCCTAAGTAGGGAAAAACCATGGTGAGGATTAACTCACATATATATGAATAACATCAAATACAATTAGTCTCATTGCCAAGGGCTCACTACCAAAAGAAGAAGAAATGCTTGCTATCAGGTTGCTCACTACCAAGAAGAATGAAGAATAGAAGAAACTATTATAGAGAGATTCACTATCTCAAAGAAACAAGAAAATCCACCACTACAACTCTATTCCTTCTGCAACTTTTAGCTTATTTCCTCCAACAACTTCAAGCACACCAAAAATGTAGACACCTTTTTCTCACTGCATCCAAAGTCATAAGAATTTAAGCTTGCACTTAGATCACTACACTTGATCAAATTTGCATCATTCAAATTCTACATAATATATCTAATTCAACTTTCATTTATACCATCTGCAACCTAAACAATATCAATTAGGTTGACCTCAATGAAATGTATGCAACTCAAATGTGCAACACCAAAATAGGTCAACACCAAACACTTCTGGAATGGAAATAAGTGAAGGTAGACCACACCAAGGGTTAACTAGGACCCAAATATATATCACCACACTACTCAACACATTCACAATCCATGAGGTACTTCCCCAAATAGCACTAGTACGCTAGGTCAACCAAAATTGAACTAACACTACAAGTGACCACATACACACTTCTCTAGGTCTGAAAACACCATGCAGAACACACAGGAAAACTTCATAACATCCACACAACATCCCAAAATATTCCAACATTATCAGAATATTCTGCAACACTACCACAACAACCTAAAACAAAGAATACTTTTATCTTGCACATCAAGATGCACTACCATTGAACTCCAACATAAGAACTGAACTTGCTAAGAAAATAAACACCAAAAACTCCAAGAGAAGATAAATACAAACAATATAAGCATGTTCCCAAATCCATGAGATAAGTAATCTAATTGCGGAGAAATGCAGAGCAATCTCATTTCTCCCAGACAACCTTGTATACATACATACACATTGTCAAACACAACTTCCACTACCGAATGATCCAGAACCTAAAAATTTGGATATAGAACTAATGAACACCTTTGATCATCTATCCAAATCACACAAACATATATATTCAATCATGAATAAATATGGATCATAACACTAGACCCACCTCTATCACACTACACACTCTTTTATTTAAATTTTCTCAAAAGAGATTGGAAACCAAGTGAACCAACTGCATCAACAACACCAATAGAAGGCTACAATACCTTGTCATCATGAATATATTATCTACAATACCAAGTAGTAGAAGTCTCCAGAAATCTCAATCTTTTTTACATCAATGACCAACTATTGACATCAATGACAACACTAACAACATATTTACAACAATCTCCCCCTTTTTCATTGATGGCAACACCGGCTCTGAAAAACCATCAACAAGAAAAGAAACTCTACATTAATCAACACTCCCTCTTACTCGGGTACACTTCACACTCTCCCTTTACCTTTGCTCTTCAGAAACCATTCTCTTTGCAATCTCTCCCCCTATCTAAGTATTTCTTCAACCATTACTCTTTTCCTTTGACATCAATTATTTCTTTGTGTTTTTTAAAACTTCACTCTCTCTCCCCCTTTGACATCAATGGAAAAGGGAAAAAAAATTCCTTTGACACATCGCCTGCATAGAATTTCTATTTTTTGATATCCCCCTTTGACATCTGCATACATCACTTTGAAACCACTTGCACACTTATCTTTAGGAAACACTAGAAATAAGCTGCTCTCACTCCACTACTCCTCACTACTATACACTCCCCTTAGTTCACCAAGAAAAACACTACTACCTACTCCCCCTAAGAGGTAGCCTTCAACACCAGTTCAGGACCAAGAATGTATCTTGAATTGTCACTTGGATATATGCACCAACTTATGCATCTAGTTGAAAGGAGGGGAGATAACCCCTAACTTCTACTAGAGATACTCAAAAGTATCTTTAGGAAGAGCCTTTATAAACATATTTACAACTTGATCCTTTGTATGCACATACTCCAACATCACCTCATTCTCTGCAACCTTCTCTCTTAGAAAGTGATACCAGTTGGAGATATGTTTTTTTCTTGAATGCATTATTGAGTTCTTTGAAATATTGATCACTTGTGCTATCACACATGATAGAAATATGTTCATCATATGATACTATGATATCCTTCAATGTTTGCTTCATCCATAACACCTACGTATAACATGATGGTGTTGCAATATACTCTACTTCTATAGTAGATAATGACACTGAATCCCGATTCTTACTCAACCAAGAAACCAATATCCTTTTGAGAAAGAAAGCACCTCCATTTGTACTTTTTTTGTCATTTGTACAACCTACCCAGTCTGCATCTGTATATACACTCGAGGAGAAAATTGTATCCCTAGGATACCATAAACCAAAGTCCTTATTACCCTTCAATTATCTAAATACCTTTTTAACTGCTACAACATGTGATTCTCTAGGATCCTCTTGAAATCTTTCCACAATACATACTACATTCATGATATCCAATCTAGTAGAAATTAGGTATATAAATCCTCCAATCATTGATTTTCACTTGTTTTGATCTATCTTAAAAGATTCACCATTCTTTCTCAACTTACAACCAGTAGCCATAGGAGTGCATACCGATTTATAATCCTCCATTCCAAAATTCTTCAACATTTCCTTGACATACTTTGACTGCGACCTTTTTTTGACTGGCTGATTTTTAATCCAAGGAAGAAATTAATCTCCCCGCACATTGATATCTCAAACTCTTTCTGCATATCCTCTGAAAAACCTCTTTCATATACCTTCATCTCCTCCAAAGATGATTTAATCCACATACACCACCACAATTAGGATTTTCTCCCCCAACCTTGAAGTAAAGGTTTCTATCTACAGTACCATTTGTGATTCCTTGCTATAATAAGTACTTATCCAACCTTGCATACCAAGCTTTGAGATCCTGTTTGAGTCCATACAATTCCTTCTTCACCCTACATACCACATCAACATCACTAGATAACTAAAAACCTTTCAGTTTCCCAATGTACACCTCTTCTTCTAACTCACCATTCAAGAATGTAGACTTGAAATCCATTTGATAAACCTTGAATTATTTATGTGCTACAAAATCCACATACATTCTAATAGCTTCCATCCTTGTACCAGGGAAAAAGTCTCTTCAAAATCTATTCCTTCCACTTGTGAGTAGCCCTTACACACAAGTTTAGCCTTATTTCTAACAACTTTTCCATCGTCATTCAACTTGTTCCTGAAATCCCATTTAGTTTCTATCACATTCTTGTTTGCAAGTCTTGGGACTAGTTCCCAAGTTTGATTCTTCTCAATCAATTCCAACTCTTCTTTCATAGCCTTGATCCAATTTTCATCTTTTCATGCCTGAGTCACTATTTTAGCTTTCACCTTTGAAATTAAACAAAATTTTACCCATTCCTTTGTCAAAGAATCTTTTTTCCTTGTCAAAACACCTTTGCTCTTATCTCCAATGATTTGATCTTAAGAATGATTATTTTGCACATACTTAGGAGGCTTAGGGATCCTTTTTTGGAGCTTCTTCCTCTTCAATTGTCATATCTTTTTCCTTCTCTTCATCCTTTTATTCTTCACTGCAAGGGGATTCATCAAATTCATATCCTTCTATCAATACAAAAATATAATGTGGTTCTTCATCTACTTTGACACTTGCACTTTCAACAATTTTATTCAACCTTTTATTATATCATCGGTATGCTTTGCTTCTTTTAGAGTATCCAAGGAGGATTCCTTTATCAGATCTTGCATCAAACTTTCCTAATTTTTCTTCATCTCTTCTGATATATAATTTACTTCCAAAAACTTCGAAGTATTTCACATTAGGAGGTTTTCCATACCATAAATCATAGGTAGTATTTGAACTATTCACCCTTGTTTGACCTCTTTTAAGAATGTAGATTTTAGTATGAATTTTTGTCTCCAATAGATATCTGGTATACTTGCTTCCTTCATCATAGTCCTTACTGCTTCTTGACTTGTTCTATTCTTCATCTCTATAACTCCATTCTACTAAGGAGTTCTAGGGATTGACAAATGCCTCTTAATTCCATGATCCTCACAAAAATTGTTAAACTCATTAGAGGTAAACTCACCACCTTTTTTAGACCTTAAGAACTTGATTTTCACATCCATTTAATTCTCAACCATAGAGTTAAATCTTTTAAACTTATCTATAGCTTCTGATTTTTCTTTAAGAAATGTCATCCAAGTCATTCTAGAATAATCATCAATCAAGAATATAAAATACATGTCACCTTGAGAGCTTCTTATTCTGGTAGGTCTACATAGGTCTATATGAACCAAATCCAAAGGACCTATAATAGAATACTATTTAGTCTTGAACCTCTTCTTTGTTTCTTTTCCAAATTGACATTCCTTACACATTGCATTGATAGGCTTTGTAATCTTTGGCATATCTCTCACAAAATCAGTAGAATTGATATTTTCCAAGCCATCAAAATTGATGTGACCCATTCTTCTATACCATAGCCAACTTTAATTGATCTAAGAAATAAATAATTTAACACCACTACCTTAGAGATGATAAACATTACCTTTTTTCTTTGTCCCTGCAACAACCAAAGCTTTTGATTTTCCTTTTTTGATTTCACAACCACCATCATGAAACACCAAATTGTATCCTTTGCTACACATTTTTCCTACATTGAGAAGATTATGCTAGATACACTTGACATAAAGAACATCATCTATTTTATACTTACCATAAAAAATAATAGAACCTTTTCCATAGATCTTAGTAGATGTATCATCACCAAAGTTAACAAGATCATCATCATACTTCTGAAGTTTAACAAACTTACACCTATCACTTGTCATATGATTTGAGCATCCATTGTCAATTATACAGTAATTCCTCTCTTATCTTGCATGAAAAGTAGTCACCATAGTTCCTTCAATGTTGTGACCTATTTCTAGAGTACTTTCCTTCATACATCTTTCAGAATTAGTATAATTAGTTCCAAATTTTGAAGCCATGAACAAGCATTCATCACTATCATCATCAAGATAGTCTGATTCCTCATCATCAGATACACCATTGTCTTTTTCAACATAATAAATCTTGAATTTTTTTCCTTTATGATCCTTATGTTGGTCATTTGTAACTTTGATTAGACATCTAGAAGAATAATGACCTATCTTTCCACAATTGATGAAACACTTAAAGGGTAACTTACCTCTATATCTGTCAGTAACTTTTTCAGTCTCCTTACAGAATTTTCTTCCACCTCATCAAGATCATCTGGATCTGATTCATTAACCTTCTTTACCTTGTAGACTTTAAAATTAGTTTCTTTCCTTGTAGGATCTTAACCAAACTCTCTTAATTCATAAGAAATTAAAGCACCAAACATCTGATATCTAGAATAATTATCCAAATTCTTAGCTTCCTAAATAGTAGAAAAATTAGAGCTATAAGATTTAGGAAGAGTTCTTAATACCTTTTTCACAAATTTATTTTCTTCTAGCTTACCACCAAGACCATTGATGGCATTGAAAACTTCACAACATTAGAAAGTCCACTCAATATAGCATTTATTTCTTTACCATTTTTCTCATATTCCTTGATTTTTTCATCACTTGTTGGACCAACAACAAGCATAGTATATCCTTTCTCAGCTAACTGCTAAACACAAAATCCAAGAGAAACCAAAAAGGACTCTATTATAGCTTTCCAATAATCATAATTTGTTCCAACGAACATAGGAAATTTGATACCCTTCTTGTGCACCATCTAGATCTACCTCAAGTTTTCAAGCTTTCTTCAAGGATCCACAACTTTGATACCAATTGTTAGATGCATAAGACAAATGAGAGGGGGGTGAATCAGTTGTACATTAAAATATTCAATTCGTCATTAATTTTAAAACAATTATCAAAATTTAAATCCTCATTAAGCATTATCAAAATGTAAACATGTGAAACAATAATGCAAAAAAAACCATGCACAAGAGAACACTAGATTTATGTGGAAAATCTTAAGTAGAAAAAAACCATAGTGAGGATTAACTAAAATATATTTGAATAGAAACACTAAATACAATTAGGATCATTACATGGAAAGGAATAAAGGCTCACTATCAAGTGGCTCACTGCCAAGAAGAAATAATAATAGAAGAAACTATTATAGAGAGACTTTCTATCTTAGAGAAACATGAAAATCCACCATTGCAACTCTATGTCATCCACAACCTTTGGCTCACAACCTCCAACAACTTTAAGCACACTAAAAATGTAAAAGAATTCTTCTCATTGCATATGGAATCATAGGAATTTAATCTCACACTCAGATCACCAAAATTGATCAAATTCACATCACTGACATTATACACAACATCTCCAACAAATCACCTTACATTTATACCATATGTGACTTAAACAATCTCAATTAGGTGGCCTCAATGAAACGTGTGGACCTCAAACGTGCAACACCAAAATAGGTTGACACCAAACACTTCTGCAGTGGAAAGAAGTAGAGGTAGACCATGCCAAGGGCTAACTAGGACCAAAATATACATCACCTACTACTCAACACATTCACAATCCATGAGGTACCTCCAAAAATAGTGGTAGCATGCCAAGTCGACCAAACCTGAACACTACAAGTGACAACATACATGCTTCTCTAGGTTTGAAAACAACATACAAACCAAACAAAAAATTAAAAAACATCTACAAAACATGCTAAAATATTATAACATCATTAGAATATTCTACAACACTACCACAACCACTTGAAATAAATAATACTTTCATCATGTGCAGTAGGATACACTACCTCTGAACTCTAACATAAGAACTAAACTTGTCGAGAAACTCAACATTAGAAACTTGAAGAGAAGATAAATAAAAATAATATAAGCATGTTCTCAAATCCAAAAGATAAGAAGAATCACTATAGAGAAATGTTGAGCAATCTCATTGCTCCTAGACAACCTTCTATACAGACAGACACACTGTCAACACAACTTCCATTGTTGAATGATCCAAAACATGAAACCTTAGATATAGAATCATTGAAAACCTCCAATTATCATATCTAAACCACACAAGCATATCTTCAACCATGAGGAAATATAGAGCACAACACTTAACACACCTCTATCACACTGCACACTCTTGTATTCAAATTTTCTCAAAATAACTTCAAAACCAAGTGAACCGGCTCTATCAAAAACACCAACACAACACTACAACACTTTCTCACCATGATTATAGTATCTACAATATCAAATACCAACAATATCCAACAATCTCCATACTGTTAACATCAATGACCAACTGTTGATATCAATGACCAACTATTGACATCAATAACAACACCACCAACATACTTGCAACACTACCAATGCTGGTGCTCATAGTTTTTCTAGTGGGTCTACAGGTCATACTTCATCTGCTGATCTAGTCCTTAATTCTCTTCTAGAGAACATGAGACATATGTAGAATGGGCTGGAGAACTTGGCCAACTCATCCTCCCAGCCTATTTTCCAACCTTTTTGTTGTCATAGTTCTCTTTATATTTCTATTCTAAACACTCCTATCCCTTAGGAGGTGGATATTCTAGAATTTGAAAAGTACAATGGCTGTGGGGGTCAACAACCACATTTCTCATCCTTAAAACCATGTGCACTGATTTTTTCTGATGATGATGCACTCTTGGGAAAACTGTTCCCACATTCTCAAAATGACACCGCTTTGGAATGGTACTTCCCTTTGCCTAATAATTCCATTTTCTCTTTCAATTAGATAGTTAATCAGTTCCTCCATCAATTCAAGGCCAACATCGGGTCAAAGATCAAATTTGTTGATCTCGTTTGATACAAGCATGGAGCTCATGAGAAGGTAATATATTTCATAGCTTGATTTCAGACCCTATTTTATTAAGTTTCTTATTAGGTAAAGGATAAGAAACTTAATAAAATAGGGTCTGAAATCAAGCTATGAATGAAATATATGTCATTTTTGCATCTGTGTGCCACCTTACATGTGTTTCTTATCCCATTAGGATGGCCAATTAGTAGTGTCACTATCTAGTGAACCCAAAAAGAAAAAGGTTGTGGAAAACATGGTTTTTGTGCCCATTGATAAAAATACAATAGGAAGAAATAGAACATTTACTAAATTATCAGAATCTTATAATAGCATCTTGCAAAAATTTTTGAAAGATAAAATAATAACTTTTCTAGAAATTCAACCACTATCCGAGTTGTATCCTCAATGGTATGCCACCCACAAGTTCTAATAGTACCATTGAGTCTCCAAACATGACACCGAAAGATGTGTTTTCCTATGTCATGTGATTCAGGATCACATTGATGATGAAACTATCTAGCTCAATGGTAGAAAAGAGAACTCGAATAAATTTGTAGAAAAGTGGAATTCCCAACTACATATGTACATAGATCCTTTCTTGTCACACTATGCTAATTTGGTTACTCATTCTTCATCATCTTCTGATTTCACCCCATCTAAATATTACAATGTAGTCTCATTCACTCATATTCCTCCCATAGAGCATGTGAATGTTGTCCCTGACATTACATCCACTTCACATGATCTGCCCTTGAATAAGGATCCCTCTCTGCTTTATGTTCTCACTCGTATAAATGGTAACATAATAATAGGCATTATGGTTGACCCTTCGAGCCATGTGAACGACATTATAGAGGAGACCTTTTTTATTAATAACTTAATAAGGAGAAATATGATGATTCCAAGGCTACCCTTCACACACTCGATGTGTTATCTATTATGCCTATTGGCACAATTTCTTTGTCGATCCTAGTAGGGCCTAAGACTATGGAAGTATCATTTTGTATGATTCATAAATATAACTTATTCAGGGCAAGGCTAGGCATTCCATGGCTAACCTCCATGAATATAGTTGCTTTAGTAGTCCATAAATGTTCGAAGTTTCCCCATGAGGGTACCATGCAAATATCTAGGATACTAGATATAAACCATTGGTATCATGTGGGAGCTTCTCTCTTGGTCACTTTTGGCTAGCCTTAGTTGGGCCTCTCCCTCCTAGATGAGATATTTTGTATAGAGCTTATTGCAAATACAAGATTGGGGGATCAACATTGAAAGGTGGTTTTAGCACATCTCCTTATGTTGTTTCTTTGAAGGCCTGCTTACATGCACAATAGAAAGCTTCATCTTCTACCCCTCCAAAAGGGAAGGACAAGCTTTCTCTTGCCCTTGGGCATTCCCCTTCTAGTTCTTCTTTTGGACCTTCAACTTCCTCTTCCTAGCCCTTGGTGACATCTTCTATTCCTCCTACTATGCTTGGCATATGAAAAGGAAATCTGACCATGTTGTGGAAGTCTAAGCCTTTAGTCTTTCAGTATCCTATTCTACCTAGGGGGCCCCAACCCACTTGTATGGCAAGGGTAAGCATTCCCATGGGGTTGTTCCTATGTTTTGGCCTCCGCGACCTTCACCAATTCCTCCACCTACTCCTATAGTAGGGAAAGGAAAGATGCCCCTTATTAAGACATCTATCTTTGTTCCTGGTTTTTTACCTCCTCCTATTCCTACTTCAAATTCCACCCTTGCATTGGTGATGGTTGTGAAGGTTTCTCCTATGGTAGAGAAGGATCCCTCGACCTCTTCTCAAGTTGTGTCTTCTAGAGACCATAGTCGACATAACCAAATTATGTGTGAGAATAAGCACAAAAAAAAATCTCTAGCTAAGGAACATGCTACTTTACAAAAGAGAGAGGAGGAGCCTGTTGTTTCTATGTCTGCTCCTTTTTTGGTTCCTTATGCTTCTATCTTTTATTCTTCCTTAGTTCCCATTGCCTCACTCCTTATTTCATCAAAAAATCATGATGAACCTCACCCTAAAAGGGTGTAGATGTTCATCACTCCCTCAACGAAGCTTCCTCTTCTTTCCTCTCTTCCCAATATTCCTCCTTTCTCGCAACCCATTGGAATACCTCACATATTAAAGGTGGTATTCTCTATGTATATGTATCATTCTTCTTATACTTCCATTTCATTTATGGAGATTTTGCATCCCCCAATGAACTGCAAGTCAAAGGATGTCCTTGCTTCAGGCGATGGTCATAATAAATTTCTATCTTCTTTTGAGTCTTGTTTTTCTTTGGACCATGTCATCCTTGTGATGGAGGTGACCCTTATATCCTTGGAGTTTTTCATTTCCCATTTTCCTAGGATTGATAGTGACTCTCAAGTATCCTATCCTCCTCTCACTCAGTTGACACATGACACTCCCAAGAAGTACATTTTCAACTCATTAGAAAACATCCCAACTCTATCCTCAATCTTTTCAAGATCGATGACCTTGGTCTCACAAGGTCTTAGTGAATAAGATGTTGAGGGGCCTTCTTCCTAAGAAATTTTTATAGGTGAGTCAGTGGGTACCACCTTGACTATCCCTCCCCTTATAATGATCTAGATTGGTAGTAGGATGACCCTCTAGTGGATTCAAATTAGACAAACACCTTATTCTACATCTTTAGATTATATTTTTGTGCTTGTTTGTATTCCCCCATACTTTTCTATCTATGTTTATGCTCTCTCTTGGAGGACCTATAGAGTCCCTACTAATGTCTAGTAAACTTGGTGGTAATCACACTATTCAGATGGAAAAACCTAGTTGAACAGTTCACTTAAACTTTAGAAATACCTTCATTGAATTATTGACCAAGGATAGTAAGCTTGTGATGGTACTTGCACTGTATGTGCTTTCAAACACTTAGAACTACCTAAATCACCCTAGTACAAATGTTAAACGTACTAAGAAATCATAAAACTATATATGAATGCTAGAAATTAACTGATATTGATAACTAAACCTACACTCTAGAGTACAACAAACTTAAACAAACCAAAGCATAAATGTGAAACAATAATTTCTCCTAAATAAATTGAGGAATTCAATTAACATGAATTTATGAAATAACTACTACAATAGAAATAAATATTTAGAAAATGAAGTGAGATATAGTTACCTTGAGTGGCCCTTGCTCAAGTGACTTCCTCCACTAATCTAACTCAAATCTATCTTCTTATATTAACACAATCATAATAAATCAAACCATTCATTACACAACTCCAAAATATCACATAAGATTCTACTTAGAGATCTTATTCATGAAATCATGATTGGACAATCAACATTGTCTCTTTAAGAACAATTTAACTGGAAAATATCTGGAAACTATATCTGCTCTTGAACACAATTAACTAGTTCCTAATACCTCAACCACTGATCCATACATATAGGCCTCGGGGGAGTTTATTAAAATAAGGACCCTAAATTGAAACCATAAATCACCACTTTCTATAGATTAGAGCGTGATAAAGGCTTAGAAATCTATAACTGAAAAAGGGAAGAAGAGTCCAAGTAGGACTGAGACTATATTAATAGAACTAGAACATGGACTGGTTGAATCAATCATGTTAGAATCCTATCTGCAACAAGGTTCATCTCCTTCAACATCTTTATTTAACATCGTAATTATTCACAATCATCTTCATTAATTGACTCCATGTTGTAGTTGTTACACAATTTATTCTAGAACTTCCCCTACATTGCTATCTGGTAACTCCTTTGGCTACGAGCTACACCTTGCAATTTTTGTGGGCTACAATCTACCTCCTTTAGGCTGCAAAGAGAGTTCAAAAAACATGATCATAATACTAAAAACCATAGCTAAGCACATATATCCATTACAATTCATACATATCCACACATAAATTATGCAATAACCATCACATCATAACCATATTTCCATATACTTTAAATAAGGTTCAAGGTTGCATAATAAGCATAAAATATTCCATAGTGTAGGGATATGTATAAGATAAATATCTGAGAATGTATTTGAACTTACATAAAAAACATAAGAAAACTATCTAATGACTAAACTCATCATTCCCCCCAACTACCCATTTGCTTGTCCTCAAGCAAATTAACCAGAGCTAGAGGTTGTAGTGCAAAGTGATTTCCCTGAAGTCTGTGATAACATCCACTCCCTTGACCTGTTTCAAATAGAATCCTCTATAACATGCAATTTTTTTCATTATGATAACCTTTTCTCTCCCACATTCTTCATTCTTCTCCCTTGTCCAATGTGGTACAAGGTATAAGAGCATTGGTATATGGAATGTAAGTGGCACCCATTCAAGTCCTTTGTTTCTCACAATATCCATAGACCTTCTTGTTCTTTCAAGAATGTCTATAAAGTTGTAAATGGAGTGGGTATATTTCCTCTACAATTTAGGAGTTAAAATATCCCATATTTCTTGCACAAACTTGTAGGAATGGTGGACAAGTCCAATGATCAATATTTACATCCTCCTATAATCATGTGTTCTCAAGTTTATGATCTTTCTGCCTACACATTTTTGGTCCAAGAGTTGCAACCATTCTTCTATTATCACCTAAGGGGTTTTATATTATTTTATGATTGGGAGAGCAACTAATTTCTCTCTCTCCATATGCTGGCTTTAGGATGTTAGTTCCCTTAACTGTAAATCTCTCACAAAGATTAATGAGTTCCATTCTATGTCTTTAGGCACAACATAATTATGCAAATAATATTCACTTAATTGATCTTTTTCTTTTGGTGTGACATCAACAAATATATTTATAAAATCATTTTTTCTGCTCATAGCAACTAGCTGGTTACTAACTAACCTACTAAACTAAAAACTCAATTTTTTTTCTTGCAAAAAAAAAGAATGTTTTTGTTGGAGGTCTACACTTAACAATCTGGGTGGCTTTATCTGCTACTTCTTCCACCTTGACTACTAATATTTTCAATTCCATATCCTTTCTCTCTAGTACCCTAGTATGCTTTGAGATCATTGCTTCTTTTTCCTTCTTCCAATTTTATTTTTTCCTAGAAAACTCTTGAGTAACTTTCCACAATTGGTACCCTAGGGACATAGTTGTATGACAGGTTGGAGCTTTTGTGGTAGGGGGTCTTCTATTTTTAGTTACAAGTTCTACGTTTCCCGCTTTAACTATTACTAGTTGTGCAAACAAATCTAGCTTTGACCCATGTCCATAACTATGTAATTTTTCCTCCAATTCCTATATTTTCATTTCTCTTTCTTTGTCCCTTTTCTCATAGGTTTTTACCAATTCTTCTAACTATTTGATCCTTTCTAATGCTTCTTGCAATTCCTTTCTGACATTCCTTTCTTCTAAAAACAATTCCTTATCTTTCAAAAACTACTCATCACCAACCCCTGTGTATTCAAAAACCTCACAATTATGGCTAATTGGGGTTCTTTTTCTGGTTTTGTTGGTAACAAAAATATCCTTTGAATTTGAGTTAGAGGTAGTAGATATATACTATTTCCTTTTTGTATGAACATGCACATTTTTCAGACACATTGCCTTTCAACTTTGAGTCAGTATCTACTGTCACAACATCTTCTTTTTCTTCTTTTGGTTTCTCAATACTTTCCCTCATAACACCTTTCCTTCTCAAGCAGTGTGAACATCTTGGTTGAGTGGGTTTCTTTTTCTGCACTTTTGAAGGTGCAAAAGAAGAACCATCTTTCTTTCTTCTGGTTTTAGGTGTTTTCCTAGAGGCTGTTGGGGTTTCATGTACCTCTTTCTCTGCAAGTTGATTTGATGCTACGTGTGGTGATATTTGCACACTTTTCCCCTCTGATTCACCTCTACTATGGGTAGGTGAGGCAGTATGTGAAACAAGAGGAGTTTCCTTTAGAGATGCAACAAGTGACTAGCTTTTTTGGAATTGGTGGTTCCTCAAGAATTTTGTTAATATCGATAAATTAAAAAGCTCTCCTAGGAAACCTGTGGATACTGAACCTTAAGGGTCCTTTTCACTAACAAGGTTACCAAATAGTAATGCGACAAAAATGAATCATTTATATTCCTTTGGTATTCATACTCCATCCTTTTTAGAAAATTGTAAAGGAAATTAGGTACCTTGAGCAATCTACTGTGACATAGATGACTTAGTAGCTTAAAATGCATAGTATATAGAAAGTATTATCTACCATCACAAGTGATATACTTAATAATATAAGAAGCATAAGAGACCCATACCTAGGGAAGTGATAATATATTCATACCTTGTGACGATGAATCAAGGTTTTCTCCTACCTCCCTGAACTCATCCCTAGTAGCCACTCCATTCACTCCAACAAGGAATTCAACTCCATTCCTCAATAGACCAAATACTTATATAATTGCATCCTCTAAATCATCCACTCTCAAGCCCTTGACAATGGCTTCATCATGTTGTAATGTTGCTACAAATTGCCTTGTCATGTCTTCATTAAACTTTGTCAACTTTAGATAGTAGGCTAACCATGTTGCCCTTATGAAAATGCATAGAACTAACCTATCCTCTAATATTTTCTTGTTTGATAATGGTTCCCTTTTGAAAATATCACATCACATGGTGAAATATCTTGACTCTACTCAAAATTCTAGAAATTCAACTCAAAATTCAATTTCAACCACCAACGAACCCTCTATATCTGCTACACTTGCATGCACTTCTTTCATTTTAGTTTCAGCTATTATGTCTCTTCCTCCTCTATTTCAACTTGACTCAACATGAATTGGCTTCAGATTGGCTCAAAATCTAGGGAATTGACAACAAAAAGGTTGCAGGTGTAGAAAGGTATAAAAGTGAAAAGGGTTTGTATGGTTTTTCTATGTTTTTCTTTTGGTTGCGAAATAAATTTTTAGGATATATACTATCTTCCACCCAACATAAAATCTTGAAATGACCTCACTTCAATACATAGAAAGCATTCTAAATTAAATGTGAGTACATAATGAAAGCATTGTGAATCCATGTTAATTATGGAAGAATAGTATTGCGTGAGGGGGGAAACCATTAGATGCAAACAAGATTAATATGCTTGAAATGAGAATCTAAGCTAATTCAAAATGCTTAAATCTTGATCTAATCCTACACATATGAAATGAAACTATGCTATTGGAAACACATTAAGAAATCTAATGATTACTAAATTGAATGCAAACAATAAGCACAATGTTACCATCCTGTAGTGGAGTGTATTCACTTGATGTTGGGTTGTTCTTATCACCATTAAGCCTCCAAAGTTCATGTGCAAAAGCATGAAGAACGATGCCTTTGTTGGTCGATCAAAGAAATGGTGTTGAAGCTCTAACAATGGTGGTTGTGAATGTTAGCAGTACTTCGTTGTGCAAATGATGTTGATTCTTTGATTCTTATTTGTGAGTAAAGAGATTTTTTATATAAAAAATGAGATTTGAAAAGATTGATCAGGACCGTGTTGGAGAATATCTAGATCAACGGTCGAAATGTATTGAGAGGATTTAGGCATGAGAAGATTGTGCAAATTTAATTGCACAATTTGTGTGATTGAGGAATAGATTGTCTAGTCAGGGATTAGATTGATCAATCAAGATTTTAGATTGATCAATCAGGATTTAGATGGCTTAGTTAGGAAATTGATGGCTTAGTTAGCAAATTAGATTGATTATTTAACAAATTAGATTGCTCAGTCAACAATTATAATTTTCTCAATCAGAAAGTGGGTGAGGAATATGAATTAATTGATTTAATTAATTAATTCCTTTTTGGAGTTGAACGTGCAAATCAAGTTTGACTTTTGCAAACAAAGTTGCATTAGTTTGATTTGATTTTTGATAATTGATTTGAATAGTTTCATTTAATTATTCAAATTTTGGAGGGAAAGTTTTGTAATTAAATTATTATGATTTTTTAATTTAATCAACTTAGGGGAATAAGGTGTTTTAGTGACGCAATTAAATAATTGGCATTATTTATTCAATCAGGACAAAATAAAGTGAGATTAGGAATATATTAAATAAATTCCATTTATTTAATTGGTCAAAATCATGAAACGTGAATTGATAAAATAATGTTGTTTTATTTAATTAATAGAAAAAATAGGGTTTTTAGGACCTTATTAAATAAATAGAATTTATTTAATTCGTTAGAAATGATGAAAAAGTGAATTAATTAAATAATGTTGCAATATTCAATTAATCACAAAATAAGGGTTTTTAGGACTTTATTAAATAAATGAAATTTATTTAATTTGCTAGAAATGATGAAAAAGTAAATTAACTAAATAATGTTATATTATTCAATTAATAACAAAATTAGGGTTTTTAGGACTATTAAATAAATGAAATTTATTTAATTTGTTGGAAATGATGAAAAAGTGAATTAATTAAATAATGTTGTATTATTCAATTAATGGAAGAATTAGGGTTTTGGATGATGTTTGATGTTGTCGAGATGTTTTGAGACTTTCTGGGATGATTCCAAGATGTTCTGGGATGATTTTGAGATGTTTCAAGATGTTTCAGGATGACTATGAGATGTTTTGAGGCATTACGAGATGATTCTAAGATGTTGCAAGATGATTTTGAGATGTTCTGGGATGGTTCTGAGATGTTCTGAGTCATTAAGAGATGATTCTGAGATGTTTCGAGATGATTCTGAGATGTTTCGAGATGATTTTGAGATGTTTCAAGATGATTCTGAGATATTCTAGGATGATTCTGAGATGTTTTGAGACATTACGGGATGATTCTAAGATGTTTCAAGACATTACATGATAATTTTGAGATGTTATGAGATGATTCTGAGATGTCCCAAGACATTACAAGATGATTCTAAGATGTTTCGAGACATTACAGGATGATTCTAAGATGTTGCAAGATGATCAATGTTGTCTGATGTTGTTCAATGTTCAATGTTGTTCGATGCTATTTAGGGTGTGTGATAGGTTTTAGGTCAATTTTACATGTCTAAATTTTACTGCAAGGCCCCAAGTCATGAAAGGCCAAGAGTGGAAAGGATGCCCTAACTTACCTCAATTTAAAGGATGGTTAGGATAGAAGGGATGAGAATGATGAGGATTATGTATCCTTCGATCACTCTATAATCCCGAGAGCTGAAGGGAGACTAGATGAGTCACTTTCTAGAGTGAACTGTGGTTCTGGGATGACAGCGCAGTGCACTGGCATATCACAGGTGCACTGGTATCTGTATGACTAGAAAACCAGAGAGACGAGGTTTAAGCTCTAAGGAAGGACTAGCAACCTAGTTTAAGAGTTTCTAGAATGACAAAATAAGATCAAGAAGTACAAAAAGTATAGATCAATGTGATAAAGGAAATATATTACAGCAAGGGTGATGAATATGATTTCACACAACAATCTTCTCGCTAGCTTGCTCAAAGATCTCTCCACCTACACACAAAAAAGGGGAAAATTATGGGGTTGTTTTGGGGCCTACCTCAGTCAGACCCCCATTTTGTTGTTTCCACCTCCATGGACAACCAAGTTTGCAATGATAAGAAATAGAGATAAAGAAAGAATACAAGCTATGTAAATAAAAGACACTACAATACAGTATGTGCTTACTCAACCAAAGATTATAGAGGAGATGAGAGGAGCTTACCACCTTTGTCCAAAGTGCTCAAGGCTTATGGAGGAGTGAATGAGAGGAACTCAAGCCTCTGCTGCAATGGAGTGGTAGATTGTTGCAATGGAGTGAAAAGTGATGCCACAAAGCTTGTGGATGAATGAAAAGGTGGAGAAAAAGGAACTCAAGATCTTGCAAAGCTTCACACAAAATTCTGCTAAAGACCCCTATGGATGAAAGAGTAAAGATTATGAACAGAGGGATGAAAAAAAACCATATTCGGGTCGACCAATCGAAGAGGAGCATTACAGTTCGACTCCCAATCGAGAGTATAACGTCTTTGCAGACTCCAACTATGGGAATCTTCCAGGGATGTAAGCGTGCCATGCGTACATCTAGGCACCGCACGGGTGTCCCTGACAGAAATGCCTCCACCGACACACAAGCAGGGTGCCAAGTGTGATGCAAGTAGCGGGCTTAAGTGGAATTAAGCCTCTGCCTTAGGTTTTCTAAAGTGTAAGGGGGTAAAAGGGAATTTGCATTAGGGGTGAAAATTCATGCTCATACATTTTTCCCCCACTTTAGCGAGCATGAGTACTGATGAGTGCGTTGGTAAAGTAGAGTAGTAAGGAAGTAACAGAGTAAGAGATGTATACTTGAACCGACAAGTAAGCAAAGCATAGTCTGGAGAACCCGAAAGTATAGGAAAGTATTTCATAGTTCTACAAATCTATAAAGCTGAAGTACAAAAGTGCATTACAGGCTCATGGTCCTACAAGGGGGTATCCTTCAAGAACTCTCACATGAAGGTAACCAAGAAAAGCACCTTACAGATCCGTGGGCCTACAAGGAAGGTATCCCCCAAGAACTCTCACATGAGGGAGACCAAGTAGAGGGGACTCTGTAGAGTCAAATACAGTGACATGTTTACTCACAGATAGAACATATCAAGAAGCGGTTGTGCGGGCCAGTGAAGGGGTAGTCACACAAACCATTGCTAAGTTGTAAGACTTTCAAAGGGGTTCCTCAGGAACCCTTCAAAAGGAAGGAGGGTCCACTCAAGGGATGCATTGTTTGAAAAGTGAAGTCTAATTTGGCTGCCCCCAAGCTAGATGTAAGGATGCAAAGTAGGCCTAGTCAGGCTGCCCTCAGACTAGACATGAAGAAGTAAAACCGGTCTAGTCAGGATGCCCCTGAGCTAGATGCAAGGATGTGAAATTGGTCTAGCCGGGATGCCCCGGGCTAGAAATCATAGAATTTTGTTAAATATTTTTGAAGGGGTCCCTTGGGAACCCGACATGAAAAGGAGGGGTCCACTCAAGGGACACACTATTCAAAAGCTACCATTTTTGTTCTCAAATTGATTCACCACCAAGGAATCCTTTTGAAATATGTTCACTTCATCAAGGAATTTGAAAGGAAGGAGATGCACTCATGAGAGGGGAAGAATGAGATCATTCCCACTTCGAAGGATGGTTTCCAAGGCCTTTATTTACGAACCCATGATGAAGGAAACATGTTCTACTAGGGTTTCAAGTTGAGAATGCAATTCTAAAAAAGAAGTGTGTGAAGGGTCTTCAAGAAAAGATTCATTTGGAAATGAATGCATTTTCTAAAGACCAAGTGACGTAGAAGAGGCGTCGTCGCACATGCAAGGGACAACTCAAGTGAAGATGAGAGAAAGTTAAAGAGAAAAGTAAAAGAAAGGTTTTATGGGGTCAGATATGCCTTTATTCATATATATATTAGGTAACTGTGGCAAGAGGAAAAAGATCATCAATCCCCAACCAGATCAGGAAGAACGCATGGAAGAAAAAGTAAAAATAAAAAATTGGGTCAACATGGAAGGAGGCCTAAATGCTCCTAACACTTTACATCGTCCCAAATTTACTGAAAGTGAATCATAAACATGGAAGAATAGAGATACATATAGAAGAAGGTTTACAACACAAACACCACACCTGTATCCAAGCACTAACAGGGGTGATGAGGGTCATCAAGGAACATATAGCATGATTATGGGGGAACACATCACAACAAACACACATCTAATCTAAAGATTAAGAAGAGGGTCTCCCCCTAACACTAGTCAACCCAGAGGTCATCAGCTTCCCACTCTAGATCATCATAGGGAGAAGGATGAAGAGCTTGTAGTGGTGTAATGTTAAGGGGAAGAGCTTATGATCCTCCCGCAATAAGGTCCAAGGAAGAGGGACCTGTGAGGTCTCCGTCGCTCAGCTCTTGTGGGTCCAAGGTTAATGAGCTTGAAAAGATCACTAACAAGGTTAGAAATTCATCCACCGAGTTAAACACACACTTAACGGGAGTGCCATGCTTCACCTTGGCGGATAGAGGAGTTTGCACTCGAGGTTCACTACTAGGATCACTAAGAGACTCAGGAGCGGTGAAAAACTCGAGGGAGGCTGAGACTGGTTCTGTTACTAGGACAAAAGAAGTCAACTTGGGGTCACCTTTTGGAGAAGGTGGGATCTTCTTACATCCTCCATTGTTGGAGGGGCCATGATCTACCTTCTTCTTCATCAAAGGAGGTGAAATCCCCATGAATGAAACAAGGAGGGTCATGGGAGAAGAGGAAAGAACCACAGTGGATACAACTGAAGTGTTCACCATATCCTTAGGCATTGGGAAAGGAAAGACGTCTGAGATGGAAGTCAACAAGGATGGCTCCATCGAAGGAGTGATGAATCCTTGCACCTTTCTAGGAACATGTGTGCTCACAGTGAGAGGAGGGAAAGATGAAGACACAATACGAGGTAAAGTATTCCCCTCCTCCTTTTGTAAGGAGGCTTGCTCACCTATAAGGGCCTTTCGCCGATGCTTGCACTCGCGTGCAAGGAAGTTTCTATGACTCTTCAAACTGGAAGCCAATATTTGTGAAGGGACAAAAGGATTTTGTTCAGCCATGGGAGTGTCTTCCACAGTTGTTTCCAGTGGAAAGAAAGACTCCTAAAGGGGAAAAGAAGGGGAAGGTTCAGAAATGGCAGGAAGTGTTGGCCCTACCAGTTTAGAGGTGGATCCTTTCCTATTTGAGGGAACATGAAGAGGTTGAGGGGAAAACTCTCTTCATGAGCCTTTCTTTCTACTATACAAATAGTACCAGGATCTTGGGGACCTATTAGGGAGATTCAATATCCTGACCTTGGGATTTCACCAAGGAGGCATCATCTGACTCAATGGGTAGAACCCATGCTTGTTCATCTAGTACTCTTCCCAAGAAAGGGGAGTAGACGAGTCAGCCTGAGAGGGAGTGAGCTTCTCCTTTCCCTTTTGGGAAGAGGAGGTAGCCGGCAGCTCAGCTATAGGAAGGGTCAACTTTGGCTTCCCTTTGCCTCCAGTCTTATACTTCACATAATTCTTATAAAGTAGGTCCATCCTTTGTGGGAGTGGAGTGACTTGAGCGATCGAAAAGTGATCCAATGAGTATCCTCCATGAGATACCATAGGCTGATATCCAGTGTCATTCACTACATGCATGATACCTTTGTGGGGAAAATTAAGGCACTTATGAATTATGAAGGTGATCCCATTCATGGAATCTAGCTAAGGTATACCTAACTTCACTCTAAATAGGTCCATCTCGGGAATAATGTCAAAGACCATGTCTATGTTCCTGGGTCCAACCAAGATGGACAACATTATCGATCCATAAGGTTTAAGAGAAAGTTCATCATGCGTATACATGATGGATTTTGTTTTTTCATATTCCTCCATGTGTAGGGAGTTTAGGAATAATGTCTCCTTTGTGATGGCATTCACTCTACTTGTGAGGTCGACTAAGACCCCTATCACAATGTTACCATTGAGGTGAGTGGGAATATAAAGCAGAGAAGGATTACCATTTGCTGGCATGTCTTGCAAACTAAACATTACATCCGATGAACTGGTTGCAAGGTGGGGAGAGGGAGTAAGAGTAACCATGTTAACATACACCTCAAGATGAGAAATAGAATCAGCAGGATTGATAATCATGTTAGAAAAATGCAATGGAAATGGGTCCATGTATATCTAAAATTCACTATTAGCTTTCACCACTGATTTGTTCATTTTTTTCTTACTTCCATCTAGACAGATAGTACCATCCTTGATGCGATCCTGTATCTCATGATGTAGGCACATGTAGTGTTCGGTATCATGTCTGTTAAGTCGATGGTATTGACAATATTTTTTTTCTTCATACTAGCTAGGGTATGGTTCCCTAACTGGTTTAGGAGGTGGCAAGGTAAGGATATTATCTTTCACCAACTTCTACAAGATGGAAGAATAAGATTCTGATAGCTTCGTAAACTTTCAGTCGCATCTCAGGCCATTGTTATCCACATCAACTACTACATTCATAATAGTTTTACCTCTTCTTGAGATTGATACGATAGATCTTCCTTCAAAATTGGAGCACGTGGGAGGACCCCCAAATTGTACTACCATTTGCTGGTATTCTCGTAAAGCCGCACACAAGTGTGCAAAAGAAGGGTGAACAAGGATAAAGTCTATAATCTTTTCATTGTCTCCTTGTTTGCATCGAACAAGGTCTGAGAAGGTTATCTTTGTTCCGATATTGGCTTGGAATTGTCACAAGAATTGGTTCACAAGCTGATCGAATGTGAAGATGAAATTATCGGGCAAAGAAGAGTACCAGTCTAGTGTTGTATCTTTGAGGGATCGGGGAAATAGTTTGGCCATCAATGCATCATGATGGAAAAATTATGTGCATAAGGCATTAAAGGTGGACACATGATTCTGTTGGTCCCCTTTACCATCGTATTTCTCAAATTTGGGAATCTCCATCCCTTGTGAGAAAGGAGTGTTTAAAATGGAAACTGATAACTGGTTGTGTCAGAAGAAGGGCTGGAAGATAGGCTGGGCTAAGGCTTGGGAAAGGTTCACCAGCTAGTTTTGCATCTTCCCCATATTCTGAAGAAGGGTATTCAAAATAGGGTCATTAGAAGACATAGGACCACTGGAAACACCACCAGAGCCACTACCATGACCACCACTAGAGCCACCACCGATGCCACCACCATCAGTGTGCCCTCCGCCTGAGCCACCACCATGACCTCCACCAGAGCCACCTCCGCCACTACCACCTCCACTTCCAAAATTATCACCACCAAAGTCTCCACCGATCATCACACCAAATCCTCCACCGCTAGAGGTGGTGGAAGGGGTGAAGTGGAAACCTAAAGGGTTCCTATTAAATTTGACAGTTTCAAAAGTTTTGAAAGTAGTAGCTTTACTAACTGAAGGGACCGCGTCAGCCATGTCTATGGATGTAGAAGGCATTGACATCTCTAGCTGCCTCTCACGTTCATCAAAGAGGCCACCTCGTATCATGTGACTATGGATTGAGGGGGCACATGCTTTGACTAGACCAGTGAGACTAGCTAAGAGCTCCATGCCTATTCATTCCTTTTCCATTATGTATCTTATTTCACCGATTACTTTAGCAGCCTTAGCCATCTTTGGGTTTCCTTCTAGGTGAGTTTCCAATGCACCTAACCCTTTATTGAGGATAATGATGTATTCAGAAGGGATACAAATGACCTCATGCTCATCTATGGATGAAGAGGTCAGTGACATAGGATGGGTAGGGATGTGATCAGTCTCATCAAGAAATCTAGATTCGCCTCGCGATATGTGCTCCTATGTGGATAGACCAATCGTAGACCCAGACAAAAGGTCGGTAGTGAAACTAGAGGATACCTTCATCTTTTCCATCATAAGGTGTCACAAAATTATTTTGAAAATATGCCCAGAGGTCATAGACTGGGTCATGAAGCTCATAAAATTTCACAACACACCAGGGTACAATGACCAAGAGGTATAAGAGAAGAAGTTTAGAATGTCAACAAATGGATAGACGTTGGTTCACGTTCGGGTTCACTGAAAATGTAAGAGAGGGGGACCAACCACTGCAAGGCCCTAGGTCACAAAAGGCCAAGAGTGGAAAGGCTGCCCTAACTTACCCCAGTTTAAAAGATGGTTAGGATATAATGGATGAGAATGATGAGGATTATGTATCTTTCAATCACTCTACAATCCCGAGAGTTGAAGGGAGACTAGACGAGTCGCTTTCCAGAGTCAACTCTGCATCTAAGGTAGCTCTTTGTCCAAGGACAGAAGCACAGTTCTGGGACAACATCACAATCCACTGGCATCTGAAAAGTGCATTGGCATTTGTATGACCAAAAGACTAGAGAGATGAGGTTTAAACTCTAAGGAAGGACTAGCAACCTAGTTTAAGAGTTTCTAGAATGACAAAATAAGATCAAGAAGTACGAAAAGTATAGATTAACGTGATAAAGGAAATATATTACCCCAAGGGTGATGAAGATGATTTCGCACAACATTCTTCTCACCAGCTTGCTCCGAGATCTCTCCACCTGCACATAGAAAAGGGGAAATGTTGGGGCTGTTTAGGGGCCTACCTCAGTTAGACCCCCATTTTGGTGTTTCCACCTCCACGGACAACCAAGTTTGCAATGATAGAAATAGAGATAAAGAAAGAATACAAGCTACATAAATAAGAGACACTATAATATAGTACGTGCTTACTCAACCAAAGATGATAGAGGAGATGAGAGGAGCTTACCGCCTACATCCAAAGTGCTCAAGGCTTGTGGAGGAGTGAATGGGAGGGAATCAAGCCTCTGCTACAATGGCGTTTGTCCTACGATCAAACTATCAGAGTGATGGAGTGGTAGATTTGTAGATTGGTGCAATGGAGTGAAAAGTGCTGCTGCAAAGCTTGTGGATGAATGAAAAAGTGGAGAAAAAGGAACTCAAGATCTTGCAAAGCTTCACCCAAAATTCTGCTAAAGACCCCTATGGATGAAAGAGTGAAGATTATGAAGAGAGGGATGAAAAAACGGTCATATTCGGGTGTACCATCCGAAGAGGAGCATTACAGTTTGACTCCCAATCAAGTGTGCAATGTATCTGCAGACTCTAGCCATGGGAATCTGCCAGGGACGTAAGCCTGTCACGTGAACGTCTGTGCACCGCATAGGCTTCCCTGATAGAAACGCCTCCATTGACACAAAAATAGGGTGCCAAGTGTGATGCAAGCAACAAGCTTAAGTGGAATTAAGCCTCCGCCTTAGGTTTTCTAAAGTGTAAGGGGGTAAAAGTGAATTTGCATTAGGGGTGCAAATTCACGCTCATACACTATTGTATTTCAATTTCAATGTACTTGGGATGACATGTTAGATCAACAGGTTCTTCGTTTCCTCTTTTCAATATTTTTGAGAGCTTCTAATTTGAAAATAGGAAGGTTCCCTAAGTAAAATTAGGGTTTCCTTGAGGTTTCATATAGGCAATTAGTCCTCTAGTTAGCTCATTTGTGCTTTGATCCTTTTTCCAATTCTTGTCTCTAGATTTCCTATTCTGTTAGTTGTCGAGGAGCAATGCCAAGACTTGAGGGATCCACACATCATTCAGACCTTGTTTAGGAGTCCAGATGACCTTCAGGCATCGATTTCCTAATATGTACCTTGTTACTTCGTGTTTTCATTTCATTACATTCTTTTTATGTGTGTACACGATTAGTCAAGGAAATATCAAAGTTTTGGTGATTTTTAAGCATCTCCATCATTTTCCTTGCATTTTCTAGAACAAAACCTCACACTTGACCTTTAAACCCTCACCCTTGACCTAAAACCTTGCTCTTGACCTAAAAATTCACTTTTGATTCATGCACTTGACTTAAAAACCTTGCAGTTGACCAAGAACCTCACCCTTGACCAAGAACATTTCCCTTGATTGAAAACTTCACCCTTGTTTCCTCGCCCTTGACTTAAAATTTTTCCCTTCCTTGAAATTTTTTCCCTTGTTTCTTCACCCTTGACCTAAAACCTCACAGTTTCCTAAAAACCTTGCTTTTGCTTGCTATTTTTTGAGCATCTACTCTAAACCATTACATTTGAGTTTTCCTCTTACATTTGTTTTTAACATTTTCTCTTAACGCTGGCATGTTTTTGTTTGTCATCCTAAATGTTGTTTGTCATCATGCTTTGTGCCAATTTGTGTTTCTTTACACAGTTAGAGTGAAACACTAACATCTTGGTTCATAATGATTGTAGGTGAGTCTCAAACCACTGCAACCAAGGGAAAGATGTCCTTGATACCTATTTGATACAATTTCCTGTTTTGGTGTGTTGGAGCGATAATTTCTTGATGCAGTTGAACTACACTATATTTGTTACATGCCTCCTATCAGGAATCAAATAGCTATGATGACCACACTAATGGAGTGGTGGCATTCCTAGACTTCCTCATTTCATTTGCCTACAAGAGAGGTTACTATTACCCTTGAGGATGTGTGGAGGATACTCTACCTTCCCATTCATGGTGAGATCATTACTTATCATGTTCAACATGGTACCCACACCATGCAACATGTGCTAGGTGTTCTACACTTGGAGGTCAGTCAGTCAAAGATTGATCTATTTGGGTTTTCTGGTAGTGTAGATCCTATTTCACTTGTCCTATGTGGTCTAATTTTAGGAATAGTTATTCCTAATAGGAGAGGTTGAAAGTTTCCTATGGGATGGGGTGCATGTGTTGAGAGTATGCTTGATCATGAGACTAGGTATGCTTGGGGTACGGTGTCTCTTTTCTCATCTTTAAAGAGATATGCATGAGGTTTTGTATCATGGTGGGAAATCTATTTCCATAGGTGTTTCACTTTAGCATGTTTGGATGTGAGAGCATATTGTAGTTGCTCAACTGAGTGGGATATAGGATCATTCCCATTATGATCTGTACTCTTATCATATCAATATTTCATGCACTACACCTTGCCTAGGGATCTTTCTTATTGGCATCATGTTTTTGATGAGATGCTAGGTTTTGTGTAGAGACCTTATATGGGCTATGAGGCTTGGCCAAAGGATTTAGATCATCTTATTTACTATCGATAGACTCGTTGATTGATTGGTCATTCTTATTTTGTGATAGAGAATTAATTATTAGATCGAGTATGTCACTAGTTCAAACTGAGTATGTCACCAATTTGGAGAGATATAGGGGCAGGTTCTGTTAGAAAACCCTAGATCAGACATGCAAACCTAAACACCTTCCACAAAAGAGAAAACATTAAAAAGCAGAGCTTTGCATGCGAATGTGCAAAATGATATTATTCAGGAATTCAATATTACAATGAGATGATTTGCTTTATAAAAGCAAAGTATGCAACCCTAATGTTGACCTAAAATTAGCTCAACCTAAGTAAATTTATGCAAGTGTAATTAAATATTAATTACACTAACACCCCCCCATAAGTGCAACTTAGGGAGACTAAATAAGCATGCACCTAAAACTAAGATGAATGCAAGAAAGCATGAATGGGTCCCGGAAACAAGGCCTGATCAGGTACCCATGTACAAATGTAAAAATGAGGTAGAGAAGGAAAAGAGGATCCATTCGGTTGAACCACTCAAGAGGTCTATGTATGGGGTCTCCAAGTAGATATAGATATTGTTGTTCCTAAGTTTAGAGAAATTTACCTAGTTGTTTTGGTAGATCTAGGTACTACTCGATTATGATGAGTGGTGGGCATGACATAGGCCAATGAGGTTCACTGATCCTAGGGGTGATCTCGCTTTGGGAAGAGTAGGTATTAAAGGTATTCCTAGGGAGCGACATCATGTTGAGGTTCTTACAAAGTATTTGGATTGGGCTTGATGTGATGGGGAACAGGGTGGTTGGGATGAGTGTATGCCTTAGGCATAGTAGACAAGTTTTGGGTCCTCCTCCATCAACTAGGGATGGAGATATACTGTTAGCTTAGATGACTACTGCTAGATATGCAGAGATAGTGTGGTGACAACCTGTAGAGGATCAGGTAGACAATTTGAGGGCTGAGCAAGATAGTGAGAGTAGTTGATGATATGCTATGCTATAGAGGCTCATGTATATTTTCTTATGGTAGAAAGATATACTCTATAGGTAAAGCATGATAGTATGCAAGCCAAGCGAGATCAATTTATATAGATTTACACCTATTATCAGACCTTATATGATGCCACTGTTCCTAGGACCTTTATGTCCATGGTTCAGGGAGCCTAGTGCTATGAGCGATGGTGGTGGCAGTGGTGGTACAAGGGTAAGTGATCAATCTATGAGACAACCAAATCCTTTTGGTGGTCCATAGGGTTTTTTCCTTCCTGTCAAGGTCTTACTTTTTTTGTACTTGATCTTCATATTGTTTATTGCTCAGAGGCATATTGTTGGCATGTGTTTTGTATATATATTCATCGGTCCAGTCGATACCTCATATATATGTTTTAATTTTGTATTATCCCATCACACTAGTTTCACTAAGGATGATGTATTTATGAAATTCGCTCTTTTTGATGATGATATATATATATATATATATATATATATGAGATATACCTTCTTCGATTCAACTTAATTTTATGCTTATGTGATTATGATATAAGATGATGTATGTTTATATATATTTTTTTGTGCTTTTCTGATGTATGAATTTGATGCAAATGAATGAATCATGCCTTGTCTCATATGATTTTTGATATATGATGAAATAATTCCCCATACATGATGTTTTTATTGGGTTATTATCATCATGATATGTATTGACAAAATTGTGGATGCCAGATGGATGTTAATTAGAAGAAATATTGATGATCAATAGCAAAATGATGTTAATTAGAAGAAATATTGAGGATGGATAGAAATATGATGTAATTAGAAGAAATATTGGTGATGGATATAAATATGATGTTAATTAGAAGATATATTGACGATGGATAGAAATATGATGTTGTCAGTAGTTGATGAGTTGCTTTTTCTTTGCTTTAGAGACTTCATAGATTGAACAATCCTATTTGATGTAGCAAACATATACAATGCACCAGGGTTTGAATTTTTGGATGATTTGGTTGTGTTGTTGATATGTGGTTGTCATTGATGTCAACATTATTAGCATTATTTATTCTGAAGGCTATATATGTTGAGGAGATTGAGAAAATTATAATAAATATATTGCAGGCAGCAAGTGAAATTGAGAAGGTCAAGGTGATGGAAAGTTTTGTATGTTGATGATCAGAAGGCATGCATTAAAGGGTTTGTTTTTGAGCCTATCTAGTATGTTGTCCATAATTTTCAGTTGTACGCATCAAGATTGAAGAAATTTATAAAGTGTTGTGTTCCTACAATTATTATGTCGTTGTAGCAAGTGTTTTTGAGAGAAGAGAACACAATTCTGGTGAATTTATTTGTTACGTATGTTCCTGAGATGTTCAGTGATGTTTCTAGATCATGCTCCATTAGTGTGGTACATCTACACTGATTGGTGTGTTCGTGATTGAAGATTTTTCCTTTTGTGTTTAAGTTTTTCATGTTCTTGGTCGACATGATGGTGGTAGCATGTTGCGGATCCTTATGGATTAATATTTTATTGTTTAGCATATTCAAGGATGTTTATTTAGGTCCTCACTATGTTGTGACTAACTTAGGTTGGTGTGCATTAATATTTTCTCATGTATTGATAGATTGTAATTCATTTATTATTTTGTGGCCGACATAGTGGTTGATGAAAATCCATGTAGCAGATATACAAGAACATTTTTTTTTCTTATTTTGAAGTATGCTCAGTGTAAGTCTATATGTGTATGTGAAGTTATGTGTGAATAAAGATAAAATCATTTGAATGCAAAGCAAAGTGTGAAGAATTTTGAGCAAAGTATATTTGTTCCTAAACGGAATTGTAATCAGGCTTATGAAGAAGCTAATTTCTCAGTTCATATTCGTCAGATGGATTTAATATGATTGTCTTATGTAAGGCAGTGAGCCTTCCCTTTGAGAAGTGAGCTCTAGGCAGTGTGCCTGAATGCAATTGCATTCTTTATTCATTCTTCATTATACTTTTAACAGGGTATAATCTTGTGGACTAACATCCACCATGGTTTTTCCCCTAACAGGGTTTCCACATATAAAATATTGGTGTTCATGTGTTTCTAATGTGATGTTGATTTATGCTTGCACTGTTAATTATCAGATCTAAGATTAAGGGTTGATTAAGTTTGAATAAGTTTAATTTCTACAACAATTGATTCACCCCCCCTCTTAGTTGTCTATCCTTGTTTTTCCAATAATTGGTATCAAATCTAGTTCCTCTGAAGAATTCTAGCAACTTGAGGTGATTCGAGATGGAATCATACAAGAAGGATAGTCCTAAATTCGATGGTACAAACTAATCTCTATGGAAAGTCATAATGGAGCGTCATTTGAAGTGCATTGTTGAGCCCTTCTAGAAGATTGTAAAGAATGCATATACTATTCCTCAAAATGGTCCCTCCTTTACCGATGAGATCAAGGAAATAGAAACTAATACTAGGGCTATAGAAGCATTGCTGAGTGCTTTGGCAGATTCAGATATGACTAATGTAATAGGTCTGAAGATTGCACATGAGATCTAGAAAAAGTTGGAAACATTGTATGAAGGAGATGCACTAGTGAAAGTTGCTAAGATACAAAGTTTGAAAGGAAAGTGGGAGAAAATGAAGATGAAAAAATATTTTATTTCGCACAAAAGATAAATGAACTAGTGATGGACATTAGATGTGCTGGTGGAATCTTGGAAGAAGATGAGATTGTGGCTAAAATACTTAGATCCGTGCCTACTTCTTACAAAATGAAAGCTCGTGCTATTGAAGAGCTTAGGCCAGTTACAAATGTGTCAAGAGACAAGTCGATTGGAAAACTTTCTGCCTTTGAGTTGAGTGAATTTGGTGAATATTCTCCTAAGACAAAGTCTACATTCAAAGCTACTATATCCCAAAAAATCCAATAGAGATATGATCCAAGAGAGAGTTCTAGGAAAACATTCAAATATGAAGAAGAAATGAAACTGATTGAAGATGAAGAAAGAGAGCTAGAAGAACTGGAAGCATTGATTGTAAAAGGAGAAGCCAAAGGACAAGGTAAGTAGAAAGGAAAGTTTCCTATTAAATGTTTCTCTTGTAGTAAGATAGGCCATCTTGCATCAAGGTGTCTTGAAAGGGTTTCTAAGTATAAACCTGATAAGTCCAGATTTCAAAAGAAATGTTATTATGCTGAAGAAGGTGTTACTGATGATGAATTTGATAAAGAAATTAGAAATGAAGATGAATGGGTATTCATTGCTATCAAGGAAAATGGTCTGGTGTCCACTAAATCAACTAGTAATCAGAATATTGAGAAAGCTCTTGCAGCCAAAATGGATGAGAAGGATAAATGGGTGATTGACAAAAAATGCTCACATCATATGACTGGTGACAAAAGAAAATTTCTAAGCTTGGAGAAATATGATGGTGGTGTTGTAAGATTTGGAGATAACAATGCTGGTGTGATTTGTGGCAGAGGCACTATTTCTCTTGGTGGAAAATGCAATACTGATGATGTCCTATATGTTGAAGGTTTGAAGCAAAATTTTTTGAGTGTTGGACAAATGGTTGACAAAGGTTATAATATTCAGTTCAAAGATGGTAAGTGAAGGATACTAGGAAGCTCAGGAAATGTGATTGCTTTAGGTACAAAGATAAGAGGTAATATTTTTCACTTAAATGTTGCTAGTGAAAGTTGTTTGATTGCTCAAGTTGATGTAAGCTGGTTATGGAATAGAAGGCTATGTCATGTGAATTTTGATAACATTTTCAAAATAAGTTCCACACAAGCAGTTAGAGATCTACCTAAGTTAGTGAAGCCTACTAACACTATATGCAAGAAATTTCATATGGGAAAGTAGACAAGAATTTCATTTTCGAGCAAACAACATCATTCCAATGGAGTAGTGGATTTGATACATACTGATCTATGTGGTCCATCTAGAATCAGAAGTCTACAAGGAGAAAGGTATTTCATGTTTCTTATTGATGATTATTCTAGAATGGTATGGGTTGCTTTCTTAAGAGAAAAACATGAGGCATTAGAAAAATTCAAAAGCTTGAAGGCTATGGCAGAAAATGAGACAGGTCTGAAGATCAAAATATTGAGATCAAATAGAGGTGGTGAATTCACTTCTTGGGAGTTCAATACATTTTGTGAAGAGCATAGAATAAAAAGATAGTTATATGTTCCTCGGACCCCACAACAGAACGGATTTGTTGAGAGAAAGAACAAAACAATTTTAGATGCTACCAGAACTATGATGTTGGAAGGTAATGCTCCTCATACCTACTAGAGAGAAGATGTAAGTATTGTTGTATATACTATCAATTGAATAAATGTCAATGGAAATTCTAGTAAGACTCCTTTTGAGCTATGGTTTGGTTATAATCCTACTGTTAAATATTTCAAAATCTCTGGAAGTAGATGTTATATCAAAAGAGATGAAGATATAGGAAAGTTTTAAGCTAGAAGTGATGAAGGAATCTTTTTGAGTTACCCTACTAAGAGCAAAGCCTACTGGTGCTACAGTAAAATATTGAAGAAGATGGTTGAGAGTGAAAATGTTAGAGTTGATGAGGATTTTAATAGATCATCTAGTTACTGTGGATATGATTTAGATGACCAACAAGATAGTACTGAGAATGAGAAGAATGCACAGACACAAAATCAAATCAAAATTGTTTCGATGAATCAAGAAAGTTTTGAAGAAGAAGATAGTGGAAATATAGAAGAAAGAATAGAAGAATCCAAAATCCCAAGGTATTTAAAGCGAAGTCATTCTAAAAGTTGGATCATAGGAGACAATAACAAAGGTGTCCAGACTAGAAGAAGAATTGCGGAAGAATATTATTTGATATCCAAGATTAAGCCTGGAAATGTAAATGAAGCATGTAAAGATGAATATTGGATGGAAGCAATGAAGGAAGAACTAATGCAAATAGAGAAAAGTGATACATGGACTCTTGTCCCTAGACCTCAAGACAAAAATGTGATTGGAACCAAATGGGTTTTTCGTAATAAGTTGAATGAACAAGGTGAAGTGATCAAGAATAAAGAAAGGCTAGTATGTAAAGGGTACTCATAGATGGAAGGTATTAATTTTGAAGAAACTTTTGCCCTTGTTGCTAGAATTGAAGCTGCAAGGTTATTTCTTTCTTATCCTACTTTCAAGAACTATAAATTATATCAAATGGATGTGAAGTCAACATTTATGAATGGTGAGTTAGAAGAAGAAGTTTATGTTGAGCAACCAGATGGATTTCAATTGACTGATGAAAAGGACATGGTGTTTCGGTTGAAGAAAGCACTATATGGACTCAAAAAAGCCCCTAGAGCTTGGTATGCAAGATTGGATAAATACTTGTTGAAGCTTGGATTCAATAAAGGTACTGTTGACAACAATCTATATTTCGAGGTGGATAAGGATAAAGAATTGATTATTGAAGTCTTTGTTGATGTCATTATTTTTGAAGGTGATGATGACTTATGTATGAAATTTTCTGATGAAATGAAAAGTGAATTTAAAATTTCAATGATAGGAGAACTAAAATTCTTTTTAGGATTATAAATTACTTAGTTAAATGGTGGAATATTTATATCTTAGTCTAAGTTTGTGAAATAGTTATTGAAAAAGTTTGGCATGGAAGATTTAAAGCCAGTTGGTACACCCATGGTAACCAGATGTAAGCTAACACAAAATGATGATTCTCCTAAGGCTAATCAAACAAGATATAGATCAATGATCAGTGGATTTTTATATTTGACTCATACCAAACCAGACATTATGAATGTTGTATGCATGGTTGCTAGATATCAAGCTGATCCAAAGGAATCACATGTGACTATAGTAAAGAGAATATTTAGATACTTGAAAGGAATAGTTGACTTTGGGTTATGGTATCCAAAGGATGATGATCTTACTTTAAATGCATTCACAAATGCAGACTGGGTAGGAGATGTAAATGACAGGAAAAGCACAAGTGGTGGTGCGTTCTTCTTGGGGAAGAAGCTAGTGCCTTGGCTAAGTAAAAATAAATAAATCATTTATCTATCTACTGAGGCAAAGTATGCTGCAAACAATTGTACTCAAGTGTTGTGGATGAAGCAGATGCTGATAGACATCAAAATTGAGTATGATGAGCCAATTTCTATATTCTATGACAACTCGAGTGCCGTAAAAATTTCTAAGAATCTGTTGCGACATTAAAAAACAAATCATATATCTATCAAGTATCACTTTTTGAGAGACAAAGTGAGTGAGAAAGAAGTCAGACTAGAATATGTGCCTACTAAGGAACAAATTGTAGATATTTTAACTAAACCATTTCCTAAGGATAATTTTGAGTATCTCAGAGGAAAGTTAGGTGTAATTCCCCCTCCTAATTTGAACTAAAGATGAAAATATTTGCATCAATTCCTACACTCATAGTCAGATCTTATTTTAGATTGATGTTATGGTGGTTGTTACTCAGGGGGAGTATTTAGAAGATTCAGATATGTGGTTTAGAGCATGTGTACCTTTTCCATTGATGTCAAAGGGGGAGAAGAGTAATGTGAAAAAAAAATCATGTGGAGAAGATTGATGTGAGAAGAAATGGGGAGAAGAGTCATGAGAGAAGAGTCATACTAGAAGTGCTAGAAAGAGTCATGATAGAAGAGTAATACTGGAAGTGCTAGAAAGAGAAAGAAAGAAGTGTAGAACAAAGGGAGAGAAGTGAACAGTTAGTTGTGTTGATGGTATTTTTCACATCATGTGTTCCCATCAATGCCAAAGGGGGAGATTGTTCGATGATTTGGTCGTGTTTCTGATATGTGGTTGCCATTGATGTCAACACTATTAGCATTAATGATTTTGAAGGTTGTATATGTCGAGGAGATTGAGAAAATTGTAATAAATATATTGTAGGCAGCTAGCAAAGTTGAGAAGGTCAGGGTGATGGAAATTTTTGTACGTTGATCATCATAAGAAACACGTTAAAGGGTTTTTTTATGAGCCTATTTATTATGTTATCCAGAAGTTTTAGTGGTACACGTCAAGATTGAAGAAAGTTATAAAGTGTTGTGTTCCTACAATTATTTTGTCACTGTAGCAAGTGTTTTTGAGACAAGTGAATGCAGTTATGGTGAATTGATTTGTTGCGTATTTTCCTAAGATGTTCAATGATGTTTCTAGATCATGCTCCATCAGTTTGGTACATCCGCGTTGATCGGCGTGTTCATGATTGAATATTTTTCCTTGTGTGTTTAAGTTTTTCATGTTCTTGGCTGACATGATGGTGGTAGCATGTTGCAGATCCTTATGGATTAATATTTTATTGTTTGGCATATTTGAGGATGTTGATTTAGGTCTTCACTATGTTGTGACCAACTTAGGATGGTGTGCATTAATATTTTTTCATGTACTGAGGCCGACAGATTGTAATTCATTTATTATTTTATGGCTGATAGAGTGGTTGATGAAAATCCATGTAGAGGATATATAAGAATGATTGTTTTTCTCATTTTGAAGTATGCTCAGTGTAAGTCTATATGTGTATGTGAAGTTGTGTGCAAATAAAGATCAGATCATTTGAATGCAGAGTAGAGTGTGAATATTTTTGAGCGAAGTATATTTGTGCCTAACTGGAACTGTAATCAGGCTTATGAAGAAGCTAATTTCTCAGTTCATATTCATCAGATGGATTTAATTTAATTGTATTATGTAAGGCAGTGAGCCTTCCCTTTGAGCAATGAGCTCTAGGCAGTGTGCCTGAATGCAAGTGCATTCTTTATTCATTCTTCATTTTACTCTTAACACGGTATAATCTTGTGGACTAACATCCACCATGGTTTTTCCCCTAATAGGGTTTCCACATATAAAATCTTGGTGTTCATGTGTTTCTAATGTGATGTTGATTTTATGCTTGCACTGTTAATTATCAGGTCTGAGATTAAGGGTTGATTAAGTTTGAATAAGCTTAATTTCTGCAACAACTGATTCACCCCCCTCTCAATTGTCTATCCTTGTTTTTCCAACATAAATTAACAAGGTGACTTTTTATCTATTATGTGGACTTTGAATCTAAAAACAAAGAGTATTCTTGCTCATACCAGACATACGTAAACTTTGTTTAAAGTATATATTCGGTTTGTGTTAAAAAAATTTAGACAAGTCACACATAGAGGTATAGAACAACTAACATTTTACTGCTTCACAAATTATTTCAACACAACTTTCATATACTCAATAAATCAATTATTCACCATGGTAGTATTGCAAAAATATATTACAAACAACAAATTTAAATGATTCTTAATTGCCCCCATTCGTTCTTCTCTAAATCCTTATGGACATCCTCGAGAGATCTTGGGAATGAGTCAATAAAATAAATCATAAAAGAAAAGACTAAAAAAAAGATAAAAATAATGTTGCAGTATCACTTGCCATATATGTTTGGGGTGGGGCTATTATCCAGTGTTGATCATGTCTATCGTAGGAATGGATCTATTAAGGCTTATCTCAAGATGTTGTTGGGACTTGTCAAAAATATAGGTAGTTGATACTTTGGCATTGTTTCCATTTGTTTATAGTCAGAGCTTATGTGATTTTTTTCTTGAAAGTTATAGCTTTTGATGTTTGCTTTGTTTATTTTCTTGTTTTGTCAAAGGATGAGGATGACGATTTGTTTATTATGGGTGAAATTTTTATTGTGGATTTTGAAGACGGGATGGATCTTTTCGATTTTCTATGTTTTATGATGTTGTTTTTGTTGTTTTCAAGGGACTAACCTAGGGCCTTGGGAGCTCATCAAAGATAAGCCTTTCCTACATTGTATACGCAAAGGCTCGTAGTTCGCTTGGTTTGAGTGTTTTTGCCCCTTTCTATTTTGTGAATGATTTTTTTAGATTTTATATGTTGTATATAGTTTTGGATTTTGGAATTTTTGACTAAGTTGAAAATAAAGCATGTTGGAAACGTAAGGGGATTGACCTAGGGTCTCAGGGGCTAATAAGCCTTGCCTACATTGTACACACAGAGACCACATTGTTTGACCATTTGACTCAAAGCATAAATATTTTTGGATAAACAACATTGATAATATGGATTGATAGTCCACTTTTGTGTCTAGAGGATATGTTGTGGGAAATTAGCTTGAACTAGCTATGGGTTTTAAGAAAATTTTGATATCTTAGACTGTTTGATTGAAGGAATAATGCCACGATGTTTTTTTTATGTTCTACTAATATTTTTGAGTTATTTTTTCTTGATGTTTTTGAATTATTTGTTTTCTAATGTTTTTGAATTATTTCTATTTTGTGACCACGATTGGATGTATGAAGATTTAATCCATGAACAGCTTCAGGAAGTTTCCCCCAATCAAATACAAGACTACTTTCCTTAACTAGTGACAAGCCATGGTTGGATACATGTTTTATTATGAAATGGATCGGTGGATGTTGTGGACACTACTAATAGATAATGATGTGAGTCTTATTCAAACATAGTGCATGTTTACTAGGTTTTCAATATGATGCTTGTTCTAGGAGTGCCACAAAGTGGTTTTCACTCAAAGAACATTTTATTTCTCTTTACTATTTTTCTTTCTTTTTATTTTTATTTTTTATAATTTTTATCTTTTTTTCTATTTATTTGGATTTTTACCCTTTTGCCTGGGGTATTTTGACATGCTTCATGTGTAGAACTTCTTGAGGTGACTTCTATTTAGAGGTTCAACTAGAGGTTCTCCTTCAGGAGTAGCGAATTGATAGGCCCCAGAGTCGTAGCTTGTTGTGATGACGAACGAGCCTAACTAGTTGGGTTCAAATTTTCCTTTGTCATCCTGATTCAGTTATATTTTTTTATTCTCTTTGAGGACTAGATCACCTATTTGAAAGTTCCTATCCTTGATCTTCTTGTTATAGCTTCGTTTGAGCTGATTTTGATAAACCTGTAGATGGTTTAACATGCTCAAACACCTTTCATCCGGGAGCTCTAACTCATTTAGTCTGGATAACCTATATTCTTTGTTGTTGACCATGTATTTTAATGAGACTCATAATGAGGGGATTTTGACCTCAATAGGTAAGATAACCTAATTTGCAAACCAAGGAAAATGGAGTGGTCCCAATAGGTGTGAAAATGCTAGTTTAATAGGCCCATAAGGTTGGGTTTAGCTGCAAATTCCAATCATGACCGACATCATTGACAATATTTTTTAGTATTTTTAGGATTGTTTTATTAGATGTGTTAGCTTGACCGTTTCCTTGAGGATATTATTGCATGGAAAATCTGTGTGGGATAGAGAATTTAGAAGAGAGTTCTTGGACATCTTTATTCTTGAATGGGGTGTCATTGTTCGTCATGATTGTATGTGGAATTCCATACCTACAAATGAGATAATTCAAAATGAATTTTGATATCTGTTTGTCGGTGATATAGGTCAATAGAATTTCCTCTATCCATTTAGTGAAATACTCTGTTGTTGTGATAATGAATTTGTCCCCATTGGATGAAGTATGTGATATCTTACCTACCAGGTCTAATCCCCATTGTGAAAAAGGCCATGGTGTCATGATGGGTGTCAACTCTTGTGATGGTGAATGATCTAGATCACTGTGTTGCTGACATTGTCAGCACTTTCTAGAATGTTGAATGTAATCTTGCTCCATGGAGGGCCAATAATATCCCATTCTAAGTGGCTTTTGGACTAGATTAGGTCCACTAGAGTGGGATCCACAAATACCTTTGTGGACCTCTTGTAAGGTTGTTTGTGCTTCTTTTGCATTAAGACACTAGAGTAACATACCATCTAGAATACACCTGTATAGGGTTTCTCCTAGGATCATAAAGCAAGGTTTCTACGAGTGAAGGTTTTCTTTTGAGTGGTCGTTTGGTCAAGCGGTATGATACTATGTTGGATATAGTCAAAATTATCTTGGTACCATGGGGTGTTAGGACCAAAAAACACATACCATTTCCGATTTTGGGATTTCAAAAGAAGGAATGAGTAGTTTTTCCATAAGGAACTCATACTTAGGTATATTATGTGGAATATCAAGCAATGAGCTTATTGTTTCCATTGCATGCAATCACTCGTCACATTCAAAAGACATGCAGAACCTAAGAAGATGTTCTGTAAACCTCAAAGTAAAAATGCATTATTGAGAATCAATTATTACAAAGAGATCAATCCTTATGAAGGAGATCAAGAAACCCTAAAAGGGAAACCCTAAATGAAACCCTAGTGTGCACACTTAATAATTAATCAATTATTAATGTGCCTAAGTTTAGCTTAAACAACTAAAGGAATAAGTGACTTAATTAATTAACCAGTATGATATAATTAATTAAGTATAATAACTTATTACTCTAACACCCACCCTTAAGATGAACTTAGGAAGAAGCTAAAACACTAGAAGAAGATGTATGAAAGCAAAGATGGGTCTCAACAACTAGGCCTGATCAGGTACCCATTTACAAATACAAGAAAGAGGTAAAGAAGGAAAACCGAGTGGGAAAAACCCCCCTACAATGAGATGACATGCTACAAAGAAGCACTGAAAGAACACTGTAGAGTAACACTGGAACCGCAATCTGGCAAGCAAGGAAAGATACTTCTATCTACAAGAAACCATATCAGAATCATAATGATGCAACAGCAGACCCGATGCCACAGAACACTCAAAAAATCCAAATGGGAACAACCCTAGAATCTATGAAGTAGCAGTCAATTATTGAATGATGTATTACTGAAAATGAAGTGCAAAGATGCAAGCTGCACTCTCCCAACTGCCAAAACATCCAAGTAATCTCCAAAACACCCATCGGGCCAAATATGGATTAATGATAAACTTGGGATAGATACAAAAAAAAGTGAATGGATAGAAACATGGAGCTCCTCAATACCTTTTCAACGCTGCAAAGATAGCGAAAATCGGAGATCGTGGCAAAAAGTTATGAGCTCGAAAGCATAAAATAAACATCTAACTTAAAATAGCAATAAATGCAGTAAAAATTAAAAATACTATAAAATAACTACACCATGGGAAATTTCTCAGAACTAGCTTTCCGACGATATCTCATTTTCCCGATTTCGATACCGTATGCCCAAGTTATGCCAAAAACAAAAAAACTGCTCTTTTAGGGCAAAGAGGCCATATGGCCGATGACATCATGCTAACATCAGCACTTCACTGCAAAAAAAATTGACGGCCATCTAGCTGTCGTTGCAAAAGAATGGCCCCCCTGCAAAAAAAATTGGGCCCTTGGTCACCCATGTGATCGTGGGCACAGGGCAGGGGGCTGGGGTGGAGCCCTTGGTCCTCCATGGGACCGGTTGCTGTAGAGACGAAGCCCTCAGGGGCTAGCGGAGAGCCCCCGGTCCTCATGTGACTGGGGCTAAGCCTGTTGGAGCCCATGGGGGCTGGGTGGATGCCGACGACGAGATGGTGGAGGAAGCTGGCGACAGTGGCGGGTAGGCCGCTACCTGGGGGCACGAGCCGTCTAAACTGGAGGCACCAACGTGGATCCTGAAAAAGGCACCATTTTAATTTTTTTTTGAAATCCACACCTTGTGAAGCATGCCATGGAGGCTGTATAGCCTCCCTGGCAATTTTTTTTTGCCTTCCGGATCAACTGGCCCAAAATTGACGAAACGAAGGGCGTTCTTAGGGTTTTTGACCACTGTGAACGCAATGGTGGACTTCGTTTGTGCCCAAAATGCTCCAAAAAATTGGCTACCCCTAGATGTTGCAAAAATAAATGCCAATGGAAACCCTTGCACTTGAAACTCACTGGAAGACCATATCTTCAGATCATGAACATGCAGCTGCAGGTCTGGAGCTCTGATACCATTTTAGAAACCAAGATCACCTGCATGCAATCACCCGTCACATGCAAAAGACATGCAGAACCAAAGAAGATGTTCTATAAACCTCAAAGTAAAAATGCACTATTGAAAATCAATTATTACAAAGAGATCAATCCTTATGCAGGAGATCAAGAAACCCTAAAAGGGAAACCCTAAATGAAACCCTAGTGTGCACACTTAATAATTAATCAATTATTAATGTGCCTAAGTTTAGCTTAAGCAACTAAAGGAATAAGTGAATTAATTAACCAATATGATATAATTAATTAAGTATAATAACTTATTACTCTAACAACTCATACTTAGGTATATTATGTGGACTATCAAGCAGTGAGCCTATTGTTGCCATTGCATCGATAATTTTTTTATTGATATGAGGAACTTGCTTAAAGGTTATTCTAATGAATTATTCCTTGAAGTTGTCCACCATCCTTTTATGTGGAAAAAATTTATCATCTTTTGTTTGGTACTCATTGTTCACTTGTCTGATCATTAGCTAAGAGTTGCCAAAGACATGTAGCTTTTTATTCTCCATTCAATAGCCATTTTGAGACCTATGATAAGAGCTTCATATTCTGAGATGTTCGTGCATGGAAATGCAATCTTGTAGGCCTTGGGTATACTATCTCCCTGTAGTGTGAGAAATAAAATACCTACTCCATAGCCATGTTGAGTGTGGGACCTGTCAAAGTATAGAGTCCATTAGCTTATTTGTTTTTGTCATCAAGATACTCTCATCTAGAAAGCCCATAGTGATAGGAGATTATGATCATCTATGGGTGCTTCATCCAGTTAGTCTGCTATAATTTGTCTCTTGATAGCTCTCCTATCCATATAATCTATATCAAACTCACTCAAGATCATCACCCATTTGGCTATTAAACTTGTTAGGGTTTACTTTGCTAGTAAGTATTTGAGTGGGTCTACTTTTGAAATCAGCTTCACCTTTCTATTTAAGATGTAATGTCTCAACTTTTGTGTTGAAAAAATAACTAAGAGACATGCTATTTTAATGGGTGAGTAGTTTAGTTCATAGCCCACCAATATTCTACTGATATAGTATACTTCCCTTTCTTTATTATTATCATCTCGTTGGGCCAAGAGAGCTCCCAATGTTGCTTGTGTGGTAGATACATAGAGTATCATCTCCTTTTTCTGGAATAGGTGGCATGAGTATAGGAGGAGTAAGTAGGTACTCCTTGACTTGTTGGAATGCTTGGTTGCATATCCCATCCCACTTGAAGGTTATTTCCTTGTGTAGGAGATGAGTGAAGGGGTGACACTTGTCTACCAATTGTGCGATAAATCACCTGATGGATTGTAGCTTCCCTTGTAGGCTCCTTAACTATTTTAGTGTCTTTGGAGGAGGCATCTCTATTATAGCTTTAACTTTTTTAGGATCCACTTCAATCCCTCTTCTTGACACTGTGTACCCCAATAGATTTCCAGATGTTACTCTGAGCACACATTTCTTAGGGTTGAGCCTCATATTGTACTGTTCAAGTCGACCAAACACCCTTGCCAGGTTTGTCAAGTGATCTGCCCTTTTGACTGAATTTTCTAAAATGTCATCCACATAGCCCTCCATGATTGTGTGTAGCATATCATGGAATATGGTTGTTATTTCTCTTTGATATGTTGCTCTTGCATTCTTTAGACCAAAGGGAATCACATTCTAGCAGAAGGTCCCCCAAGCACAAGTAAATGTTATTTTGTGTTGATCATCTAGAGAGATGTTTAACTATTTGTATCCAGAGAAACCATCCATTAAGGATAGCATCTCATGCCCTGATGTTAGATCCACAATCATGTTGATACTTGGCAATGGAAAGTTGTCCTTTGGACAAGCCTATTTAGGTCTCTAAAGTCTATGCATATTCTTATGCCCCCAGTAGGTTTAGACATTGGTACTAGATTTGATATCCATTATGGATATTCGATGGGACTAATGAAACCCACATCAAGTAGTTTCTTTAGTTCTACCTTTAGCAGTAATGCTATCTAAGGATGCATTTTTTTGAGTTTTTTCTTGATAGGCTTTGCTCCAAGGACTATGGCTAAATGATGTACCACTAATGTCGAATCTAATCTATGCATGTTAGCATAGGTTCAAATTTTTTTTACCTTTTTCTCATTGATGAATGCTATGGAATTTTCCTTCTCCTCAGGATCAAGTGATGCTACATGGTCTGTTATCTTTGGGTCCTCGACTATGCCAAAATTTATGGACTCTACTTCTTTTACTAGGAGTGTTGATCTTTCTTGATACTCTGATATGGGGAGATTGAATCCTTCATCCTTGAGTGCCTTTGGGAGGTTTTAACCTTTGGATACATCCTTTATTTTTCTCTTTTTTGGATCCGATAGAGCCATAGTGTGGTTTTCCATAGGGGATTGTATTTTTATGTTTTTTCTTTCATTTTTGTGACTAGAAGATTCAATCTCTCTGCCAAAGTATGCCTCATGTTCAAGCTCCATGAAAAACCCTGCTTTGTGATCTCTAGTTGGTATGTTTGTTCGAAGTCCCATGAACTCTGTGATTGCCTCATCATTCTGGAATTGAATCAGAATAGGTGTATGTTGTTGTTGATCCCAATCTATGAGTTGTGGGAAATAGAGTGGGAGGATATCATATTGGTTTGTAAAGCTTACAAAAGTAGGTGAAAGTGTCATTATGGCTCTGGTGTATTTTCCCATTGGGTATCTAGGTCATCATTACTAGAAGTGGGGGAATCATATCCAGTGACAAAGGAAAGGGAATCCCATTCATATTCATTATATTTTTCTGTAGAATGGTAATATATGTTGGGAATGGCTTTTATGTATTGGAGAGGGAACCTATCAATGCTAAAGTTGTCGAATAAGTCTTTGATGGGCAGCTCATTGTCCATGATATGATAGATATCTAGTGCCTTAACACTAGCATAAGTTTCTTGTTTCTTCCAAGAGGTTTGTCTAGTTTTTGGGATAACCATGTCTTTTGGTTTATAACCTAGCCCCATATTTTTCTTCCATTGTTCCACTATGATAGGCTTTGATCGGTCTTGTTTGTGTATCCCAAGGACATCTATTCCATTGCATCCCATTGCTTAACTAATTGATAACCTCTAGTGTTAGGATCAATTGAAATAGGTTGTTGAATTTCTTGTTCTTCTTGGTCCTCCTTGTAGATCATGGATGAGAGGTCCTCCTAAAATATTTTTGTCTTTCATGTCTCCCCACCTAGTGAAGATCATGGGCTTGGTTATCATTTTCACTATCTTGATCTCTTTTGGACCTCCATATACTTTGGGTGTTGGTGGAAGCATTTTGATGTAAAATTCTTGGTTAAAATGGTAATTATCATTACCCTTGTCAAGTACTTGAATCTTGGCTTCCATTTTTGGTTGCTCACTTGATGTGTTCCTGGTTGAGGCTGATCGAAGCATGGAAGGGTTGACATAAGAAAATGAATGGAAGGCTATGTCATTGCTAGGAACACAATGAATTTTATTTTACTTCTCCTCCAACTTTGCACAGAAATAGAAAGGCTCAGGATAGACATATAGTATTACTTCTTTTTCTTCGTGGGGAAACTTTAGGCATTGATGAAAAGTGGAGGGTATTTCTTGTAATGCATGGACCCAAGGGCCTCCCAGGAGGAGCTTGTAAAACAACTCAAGGTCTAGTACTTGACAAGTAGTTTCAGTGATGGTTGGTCCTATATACATTGGCAACCTGACTGTTCCTTCATAATTTATTTCCAAATCATCGTAGGCCCTTATGGTGATATTCTTTTCTTTTTCAATCACATTGTTAGAATACCCCAACTATTTGAAAATTTTTAAGGTACAAATGTTTAAACCTAAACCAATATCTATCAATACCCATTTGAACATGGTTTTGTGAACACCAACCTCTATGTATAGAGCTTGATTGTGGAATGTTCTTTGTGGTAGATCTTTCTCTAAAAAGACTAAATGATTTCTTGTTGTGATCTTTCCAACCATGGATTAGAACTAACTAGGATCAAGGTCATTAGGGACTGACATTTCTAATTCCTTTTCCAATATTTCTCTATGTGTGGGTGACAGTTTTAACAACTCTAGGATTGATATTAGGGTAGGTTTTTTCTTCAACTATTCCATGATGTTGTAGTCACTTGGTGACTTGATTGTGGGTCTGGGAGGGGCTCCTTGTATTGTAACTCTTCCTCAATGGGTGGTTATGTTATAGTTGTTGTCTCCTCCTTGTATTGTCACTATGTTTTCCCTATTGTCATCAACTTGTGAGAGGGTTCCTAAAATTGTGTCACCATACATGTAATTATCATTATGCTACCCTTGTTCCTTTCCTTTGTCATTCCTTTTAGAGTGCTTTGGGATTAGGTTTGAGTAAATTTGAAGGTTCTTATTTCTATGGTTATACTCAATGTCTACTTCCCCTTTGTCTATGAAGTTTTGGATGATGTGTTTGAGGTGCATGCAATTGTTGGTCATGTGTCATTTGATCTTATGGAATTCACATGTCTTTCTCGTTATACCACAATGTCTTAAATATAGGTTCCTCATGGTTTGGGCGATCATGTTTTTTATGAGGTTTTGTTGTACTAGTTTGCACATGACTATTTCAAGTGACTCACCTAGTACTATGAATTTCCTCTTGGGTTGATTGTACTACCTTTGTTTCCCTCCCTGATTTTTTTGTTGGTTTACAACCTGATTGTTCTTGGGATAAGTAATTTGGTTTCTTTGTGTGTTTTTGGAACCATAGCTTATTTGTGCCACTTGTGGTTTTTTGTGATGTGTGTTCTATGCATTCCATAATTCTCTAGCATCTACCACTCCATCATTTATGGTGTTCTTGTTTTTGGCCCAGACTATAGGTTTCTCATTTGAGCTAGAGGGACTATCTTTTGAGCTATTTATTTGAAGGACTCCTCTTACAATGAGGGCTCTCTCAATATGTAATCCCTTTTTGATTGTTTCTTCAAAGTCTATAGGACATAGTATAGTGAGCTGGTAGTTTATTTTAGGTAGGACATTCATGATGAAAATATCCACCAACTCTTTGTCTGGAATGAGCCATTTGCATTGAATTACTTTGTGTCTCCATCTTTGTAGGTAGGAGTTAAAGGAATCTCCTTGATTCTATTTGATTGTGGACAGAATTTTGATGGTAACATCTTGTTCTATGTTAAATGAGAAGTGGCTTATGAACTTGCTAAATAGCTCATCAAAAATTCTAATTCCTAGTTGTAGACGGGTGAGCCACTCCATAGCATGACCTATAAGGCTACATGGAAAGAGCCTCATGAGATAGGAATCTTTATTTTGTAATTCCATTCATGATACTAAGATGTCTTATACATGCTCTATTGGATCTCCTTTTCGTCTATACTTGTTGTCAAACCTAGGTATTTCAAATTGTAGACATGGAAAATGTACAATTCGGTTTGACACATTGAACCCTGATCTATTAACACCATTTCATCTTGAATCATCTCTTTTGCTAGTCATTTAATCAAACAATTTGTATTTGATTAAATTCATCACTCTTCATCTCCTGTTAATTAAATAAATCAATTTTATTTAATTATTTTTGTAATTCCTCTTTTAATTAAATAAATCATTTTATTTAATTAATCCCTAAGTCTTCTCATTAAATTAAACCTTGTTTGATTTAATCTAACATTATTCTCTTTGGTTAAATAAATCAAATCATTTGTTTAATAAATCATTTCCTCTCAATTTCTGACTTGAATCAATTCATAAATCTAAGTCTAAATTGTCACATCACCTAATTCTTCATTAAGCTAATCAAATCCATGATTAACTTAATCCCTCTCACTGAAATCCTCTAGAGAATGCAACTTGCACAATAAATCAATTACTTTGATTTATTAATAATCCTATTTTCCCTCACAAAGCATCAAAAAGAGAATATTCCTCTTTTGAATTCAAAAAGGCCAAGTGGATTTGTACATCCAACAAGGCATTCATTCCTCTTACATGTCCTTGTGCATTGAGCCAAGTGGCATTTATTTCATTCCTTTTTCCCTCTCACATGTCATTTCTCAAATTTGAAATGCCACCTAATTGCATTTATTGGCACTTTGGCCAAAATGTGCACAACCTTCAGCCATTTACATCTTGACAAATGGCACTTGGCCATTGGATGTTGAATGATCCCACATTGCTCTATTTTACTCTCTATTCTAGTTTAGAAATCTATAAATTGGAGGCTTCTCTCCTCATTATCCATCCACAATTTTGAGTAGACTTACTATACTCAAATTTAGTTCAATATCCACATCTTCGTGCAAGGTTATTCTCTTCATTTGAGAATTAATCTTACTCATACCATCATTTAGCTTGTTCAAGGATTGGGAAAGGGCTACTTACTACACAACAATGGTGGCACCAATCCACTATGGGATGAAGGTTTAATCATGTTTTTATATGCTTCTGTTTAACCTGCTTTTATGCTCATTAGTTGCATATTTAGAAATGATTGAATATCTCATAGGGATGTTAAATTTACTGTTTTAAACTAACTTTCGTGCTAACAACATGAAATTGTTTGAGATGATTTTGTTTGCAGATTTTTTAGCATCCACATTCTGGCGCTAGAAGGAGGGCTGAATCCTATATTTTATTCCGTTACAATCTCACTAATGTCTCTGTTTGTAGGAAATCTGGCTCAAAATATTTAACTATTCTGTTAACAATAGCCTTCATTGTTATTCATGCTTAATTCCGTTCGGTCAAAGAAAAGAAAGAAATTTTTGTTTAAATACAAGCTTTGAATCTTCTTTACATTTTATGCTAATCATTTGGTCTTAGTGCCAATTTTCCTCCTCCCTGTGCTTTCCTTTCTCCTCACGGTTCTCTCACGTAATCGCCTCAGCTCTTTACCACACCCCTGCGCAGACATTCTTTTGTCGTTGTCGTCCAAACATCTCCTATGCCACCGTGCCTCTCAGTCCATTCACCCACGGTATAGCGGTGTTAGGCATCTTTCTCAGCCTTCATTCCTGCCATCCACCGCTCTACCGTGCCCCCAAGTCCACCTCTCGGGGTTCTGCGGTGAAGTATCCATTCAATGTTTACCTCTTCTCACCGCGTTACCGCAGTCTGTGACAGGGCCCCCTGCGATTGTGTGATAATTCTCACCAATGCCTCATGGTTTCCTCTGCCACTCCTTACCTCATTACCGCGCCACCCGCTCTGGTCACCCGCGGTATCACAATTTCCATTCACTGTCTTGTGAGCCACTCACTGCTTAGCCACCACCTCGTCTGTATCCGTCCATGGTAGTGCGGTGTAAATCGTGTTGCCATCACCTCGTCTGTATCCATTTGTGGTAGAGCAGTGTAAATCGCATTACCGCCACCTCATCCCTTCCATCCGTGGTAGAGCGGTGCTCACTGTGTTACCATCTGATAGTTTTTCCTCGACTGCGGTGGTGTGGTTAGCTATGTGTTTCCTGCCTATCTAACTGTCACCGCCATCTCGCGATATGCTATTTAATCCTCCGCGGTACCACGGTAAACCTGCTAATCGTGACTCTGTTTGTCACTTGGCCACACCTCGTCACCGCCAGTTACCCTTCCCTTACCTGCGTTAGCGCAGTAACCGCCTCACCATCTATCCTTGACCATCACCGCATCCCCGCGATCTGCCGCTTAACTGCTAGCGGTCATGTGGTAACCGTTGCCCGCCACCGCATTACCATAGTTGTCCACCTGACTGTCAGTGGTCATGTGGTAAAGCCTTCTGCAAACTACCTTTAAGCTATCAACCGCGATACTACAGCTTGCGGTAAAATGATAGAGGATTTAATTTCGGGAAATAAACAGTGAGGAAGGAAATTTTTTTAAAGGGGGTTAAGTTAAATGGCAATTTTATTTTTTTTATGATTAGGGCATTAATGCATGAGATATTTTTATGAAATATTTTTAGTAACTTTGTATTTTCTCTTGCAGGTTGAACATTGGAATTAAATCAAGGAAAAAAACAAGATTGGAGAAATTCACAAAAGCATTTTTTAATGCTTGTTGAGCTAGATCTTTATTTTAGCTTTAAAACATCTCACATCTATTTTTGGGGCTTAAAATTAACCATTTTGACTTCATCTTTTTGTTTAAAATTAAATCTTAGAAATATACTAGATTTAAATTTGGACTTAAAATTGAACAAGACAAACTTCACATTTAATCTTGGTGCTTCTAAAATGAACTCATCATTGCTTTGAAGGATAAAATTGAACATGTGTCTTTTGTGTTTTACAAACTTTTTAACAAATTAATGTCATTAAAATGCGTATGCACTTCTCTCATGCTTTATAGAAATCTTGAGAATCAAAAACATTTTAGTGATATTAACTTGTCAAAAAGATTGCCTCCATATTTGATTTGGGCACTTAAAACTGAACAAGCATGTGAGTGTGAGCATGATATATTGCGGAGGTTCTCCCCTTTGTTTTTCAACAAGGGTTGTGTGAACGATGGGATATGTTAGCTCACTTTTGTTAACTTAGAGGGCCTGTCTTGTGGGAAAAAGTAATCACCCAAGGGAACGACCCAACCAGGAACACGCTAAAGCCAAGCGACTTCCACCTGGGATATAAGTGTGGATATTGGAACAAAGGCCAATATCACGAGGATTATTCTGATGAGATGGACAACAATGGACTCTCGCCGATGTTGGATAATCCCCCATGAATGGAATGCCTAAATTAGAACCCCTTGTTTAGAAAAAGGCCAAAACCTTGTCTATCTTGTTGGTGCAAAAGGTTATGTCCTTTGAAGCCACCCCACGTAACATGTGGTCTTGTTGTGGAAATGGAAAGTATGCCATGGGAGATTCATGGGTACTAATGCTTGGCTGACCTGAATAAGTGAGTGCCATGGAGGGGAGCCAGTGTGGTCAAGCATTTAGCCATTCGCACAAGATATGTGTAGCTGGATTCATCCAAGTGGAAACCCAACAAGATATTTCCTCATCATCCTAGGGTTGTAAAAGTGCTTGGAATAAAAAACACTTTGCTTGGATTCAAAACATTGAAAAACGAACATTCACAAGAGCCTCAAATTTCAAACACCTTGGAAAAACAAATATCCTTTGACAAATTTAAGCACTCTTGCTTTCCCTAGGGATCATATCCTTAGAGGTTTCTAAGTGTTTGAATTCTATCATCATTTGTTTTCACTAAGGATAAACCTAGGAAACTTTTGCCCTAATTTTCCTTGATTTCCACATAATGGACCTTGTGGAATGAAAACGAAAGTAGGACATTAGACATTCAGTTTGAAAACATAATCAAGCAAGTGATTTTGGTAAAAAGGATTCACTAAGACAACATAAAAGACAAATTTGATTACACATGTGTTTTCTAACATGATCAAAATCCCAAAAATCAAAGTTCAAAAATCTTAGTGTGAAAGCTAGTGAGGAGCATCTTGAGATCCTGAATTGTTTGAAAGGTATACTTTCTTCTTATAGGAAATATAGCTTGTCCTTCAACACCGAGGTCTTGTAAGCAGAAGTGTTATTCTAGGTCAAGTCTAGGATAAAATTCAATCACTTTCATCCATCTCTTCACCCATTTCAAACATCAATCAAATTTCCATCTCACCAACAACTCTTGGAAACTTTGTAAACATTTGTTATGCTAAACTTCTAGGTGAAATCAAATCACTCTTTGTTTGACTTAACACAACTAGTCAAACCATCATCCTATACACGAGTTTTCTCTAGGATAACACAACTTCTTAGGGTTTACAAGTTCATTTTGTTTGGCTTAACACACCTAGCCAAATTATCAAATCATCACCTCATTTGACTTAACACAATTAGTCAAACTACCATCTTGTAGGAGTTCACTCTATGGATAACACAACTTCCTAGAGCTTTACGATTACATTTATCACATTTTGTTTGACTTAACACATCTAGTCAAACTATCAATCCAATCACGATCAATCAAAGTCCTAAAAGGTTTAGCATTCCCTTCAAAGTTTCTTTAAGAGTTCCATTTATCCATATCACTCATATTCTATTTATCTCATCCTCGTCATCACTTTGATCCTTCAATTATCCTAGTTCTTCGCTTCTTTGAACCTAAGGTTTGGACCGATCTAAAGGATTAGAGGTTCACCTCTTACATTCTTGAAATTGATCTTCATTTCATGGTTCAAACTCGATCTCAACACAAGAGGGACATGGAATATAAATTTGATCCATCCATCATGAGGAATTCGAGTCAGCCAAACTATCCAAGTCTCACAATGCCAATTGATTATCAAAACTCACACTTATGCATAACATCATCTCCTCCAAAATTCAATGATACGAATGTGAGTATGCCCAATCTAAAGTTTGGAACACCTTTCCCAATGATAGATTTAAATCCAAGTCCAAATCTGCAAATCTATCAACCAAACACTCAATGCATGAGTTTTCCAAACAACACTATCCCACCAAATCCATACATGCCAAATACAAGTTTGTCAAACATGATCATTTCAAATCCACACTTGGTAAACTTTGGAGTCGACATGTTTGCAAATACCATCAATATCATTCAAAACCCAAGCAATATGTTGACGACTCTAGGTATTGATCCAAGTCAAGGTAACACCATGCAAAATCAAAGTTACCTAAATCAAGGCAAATTGATTCCCAACCACAACAATGTTCAATTTCAATCTATCATGCTGAATCAAAACATCATACCAAATCATCCAATTTTGCCACCAGTATCACAATAGTAGGTGGTAACCATTCAAGAAACCCCAACAATCAACACCATTCCAAAACCACCACCACCACTGCCAAAACACAACATGACCAATTCATTCTCCATCATGTTTCAAGCTGCACAAGAAGCTTCCCGCAAAAAGGCACTCCAAGCCCAACAAGCCACACAAGTTGTGCAAGTGGCTGAAGTAGCTCGACAAGCTCAAGCTCAAGCCCAACACCAAGCTTGACAGGGGCAAGCAAAATTTTGGGCATTATTGCAAGCAATCCATCAACACGTGCATCAACAAGTAGCTCAACAACAAGCCCAATAAAAAGCATTGTTGGCACAACAACAACACGACGAACAACAAGCGTTGTTGGCTCACCAGCAAACACATGCATTACTCACTAAACAAAGCTTGCAACAGGTTCCCACCATAATTGTTGAAAACAATGATCAAGATTTATCCATCAATGAACACATTGAAGACGTTCCCATCTCATTCAATCATCAAATCAACATACACCAAGAGCTACTTTTCAATCATGATCAAAATTCGCCAACATCGCCCAACAATGATGCAATTCAATAAATGTCAACATCACTTGATCCTATGGTTGAAGACATTGGTAATCTCTCTTCGACAATTGTTGAAATCAAAAAGCAAGATCAATCCATCAATGAACACCTTGAAGGTGTTTCCATCTCATCTAAAGATCAAATCAACATACATCAAGAGCCATTTTTTAGTCATAATCAAGACCCCTCCTACAAAGATCTATTTCAAGGAGTGTTGATGTTATTTGATCCTATTGATATAAGCTACGATCCATCCACCAATGATCATATCGAAAATGTCTCTACATCGCCTTATGAGTTAGAGGACATATCTCAAGAACGTATTCCAAAGCATGATCAAAATCTTCCATCAAGGTCTAGCAATGGCCCTTCCAATGACATATTGACATCCTTTGACCTCATGGTTAAAGATATTGAAGGAATCCCTAGCTCAAAATTTGATCCAAATCCACTCAAAGCTCAAGAGAATATTGAGCCACTTCCCAATGACAATGTCCAAGAACCCACTATAAGCAATCCATCCTTTGAAATCGACGCATGTCAAGAACTTGATCCAAAGCATGCCGAATGTAGTTCTAAAATCACTCAAGATCAAGAATTTGCATTTCCAAGCTACTACAATGATATAATGGACACTCTCCTATCCATATAAGATGACCACATCCACATAGGACATACTCCTCCATCTACCCATGAGATGCTTTCTTTGGATGGACACGTGGATAATATTCATTCAAAATAAGAGTCTCATACTCTTAAAATTATTACCAACGAACAAGAGTCTCCTACTCTTAACATTTGTACACATGATCAAGATATAGAGAAATGCAGAGACATATCATAAATGGGTCATGAAGAAGGTTTCTACAGAAGTTGTGAATCAGAAACATCCTATGAAGTGAGTCATGAGGGAGACTTTTACAAGGATAGTGAAGCATCAACACTTCTTGAAGAAGCACTACAATCTGATATGTCACAAGATCAAGCTGAAGATATCAATCAGGAATTCATCCCACTTATGGAAGATCCTATCACTTATAAACTTGGATCACTCACCTTTGTAAGGGAAAATAATCTTATCAATAAAAGAGTTATGACCTTTGAAGGTCCACAACAGAGCAGAGAAGGAGCAACAACTTGTTTCCAAGGGAAATCATATCTTTTTGCAAATAAAATGTTTCAACATATGAATTATCAGGGTAGAGGATTAGGTCCGCATGAACAAGGTATCCTAGAACCAGTGCAGATTATCGACAATCCTAAGCATCAAGGCCTTGGTTATTCGACAACCAAGGGATCTCAACATATTAGTAATACTTCCACAATACTAGGGGCAACTTCATCTCGAGCAAACGTCAACATAGGGAGCACGAAGAATCCTTATGATGAAACCAATGCCAATACTACAACTTGCCACGTCATGAATCTTCATCTACCCATCACCCCATCCACGAATCGGGACCAACAAAAAGAGAAATATTTGAATCGAAGCATGAAAAAAGTCATCGAAGAAAAAGAAGTTAAGAAGCATATCGGACAAATCAAATACAAGTGGATACCAAAGAATACAAATCCCTATCAAACTCCATTAGTCAAAGAAACTATGGGGAAAAATCAAAAAGGGAAAAGTATCCATCAAAGATGTCGCCAAAAGCGAAAACATGTTTCTCAAGCAACATACAAAGTGTATCAAGCAGTTGGTCCTAATTCCACGTACACTTTTGTATCCACCTATTATTGGTCATCTTCCCAAGTTTGGAGAGTCAAAGGTTCCAAACTATCGACTAATTCATCTTTTATCCCTAAATACACTCCATCCACGCCTCCACGCATGATATCCAATTCTCAGATTGACCATGTATTGGCAACAACTCTTCATCATAAGGATTCAGAAGGCACTCTATTGCGATGTGCGCACAAAGATAGAGTTAACTCCAGTATCAACAAAGCAGATCAGGGATCTCAAAAGTTTCTTTCAAGTGCACGTATCTTGGCAAAGCAACTTCTTCAAGCAAGATACCAATGGCATATTATGACAGAAACATCAACATCAACAGTACTAGGTGGTTTAGTATCAGCTTAAAATCTCTCAGAAAATACAAAAAAAAAATAAAATTATAAAAATGTCCTCAAAAAATGGTTACCTTGATGAAAACCTGGCAAACAGGCGTCTTGGCGACAACAAAAAAAATACAAAAAATACAAAACAATCCAAAAAAAGAAAAAATCAGAAAAAGGATTGAAAACAATAAAGAGAAAAATCGTCCTCTAGCGAAAACTGCTTCAGTGGCGCTTTGGACAGGTACCATGATTGAAAACCTGGCAAATAGGCGTCGTGTGTAAAATCAAGCATCTATGTGCACCAGTTCAGGAGAAAGCATCTTATCACATCCATAATAAGACCATCATTCGATCCGTATCATTCATTCATCCATGAACCATTTATCCAATCTATTTTCATCCATTTGCATCCATACTCCAAGGTATCTTAATCTTGATGAAAATTTGGTACACACTTTACACTTGCTTCATGGTAGACATCTTGGCATGGATCATTTTCACTAATCCCATCCTACCCAACGTTATCTGAGCCTTAAAGAATTATTCGAATAAGAATCCTTTGTTTGAATAACTTATCTTATTGCAAGATAATCCATATCCACTCATCCCAGAATCCACCCATGGCTATCCAAACATTGCTAGACACTAGGGGTAGATATTTACATCTTGCTTCAAGAATAAATTGGAAAACATAAAATCAAATTGGTCAAGGCATTTGTGAGCCGCCAAATCCAGATCACTAGCCCATGGCATATTTTGACAGGAAGACGTTCCTCATCAAGCTTTATTTTTCATCGAATATCAATCCAAGCAATCAATATCAGCTGCATCTAATGTGTACTTCAATGTCACATCAAATCATCAAAACAATTTTGTTCCAAATCAAGCTTCATCAATCTTGATCAATTGAATCCAATCAATCCTCACCTTGTTTGACTTAACACACTTATTCAAACTATCATCTTGTGCACAAGTTTACTCCAGGATAACACAACTTCCTTGGGTTTACAAGTTCATTATCATCACTCTGTTTGGCTTAATACACTTAGCCGAATTATCAAATCCATAATCACCTCGTTTGGCTTAACACACCTAGCCAAATTATCTTTTTTGTATGAGTTTATTCTAGGATAACACAACTTCCTATAATTTACAAGTGCATTATCACTTTTGTTTGACTTAACACACTTAGTCAAACTATTAATCCATCAATCTGATTGATCAACCTTAGCTTGGTTTTCAACAAAATCTTGAAACAAAGCACTAATATCATCATGCATATCATATTCTAATTGTCAAAATCATGCGAAAAATCCAAAAACATTCCAAAAAAAAAAAGCCAAAAACATTCAAAAACTCATCAAAAAATCCAAAAACATTCAAAATTTCATCAAAAAATCAAAAAACATGTCAAAATATCAGAAAATCTTCAAAATTTCATCATCTGGTCTTGTCAGTTTTCACCTTGTTGAACTACGTCGTCTCTAAGCTTGAACGTAGGCAAGGTTGATCTTTGATCATCTCCCGAGACATTTAGGTCATTCTTTATGCGTCCATCACATTGGCATCCGTTTGCCCATCCTTTAGGCGTCCGTCGCAATGGCATTCGTTTGCTTATCTTTGTTATTACATTTAGGTCAGTCTTTCAGGGATCCGTCGCATTGGCAATCCATTTTCCCATCTATCTTTTCATTGAGTTAGGTTTGTCATCCGAAATACGTCATCTCTGAGCTTAAACGTAGGCAAGGCCATCCTTGATTGGCCCCCGAGACACAAAATTCAAAAACATTCATAAATCTTGAAAATACCAAAAATAGCCTCAAAATATCTAAAAAACCCAAAATGGTGCATCCATTTCATTTCACTTTCACCCGTGATTGTCGCCACTCATAATAAATCAATGGTCGCCTTCACCCTTTGGTGAGTCAGTCAGAAGCAAGTCTAGTAGGTTCCAAAGTGAACACTTAATCGTCAAAGTCTCAAGTCTAAGTCAGTAAGTCAGCAAGTTGGTCAACTCAGAGTATCAATAGCTTATCACCCAATCTGTCTCACCAAAACCTTGATCACTGCATGTCCTAGGATGAAGCTTTCCTGTGATGGAAATAAGCATCAGGTACCCCTCATAGTAGTTAGCCTTGGCTAGCGGTACGAAGAACATTAGCTTGTTTGTTTACTTTATTTTGGTCTTTTTAGACTTATCTTATTTTGCGCTCATTCCAAGGACCTCTCGATGATGCCTAAACAAAACAGGTTTAGAGAGAAAGGAATGGGGCAACGATCATTATCTTTTTATCTGCTGTGCTTGTTGGATATCCTTGTAAAATAACTTTGTCAGGCGTACTTTTTTTGTTTGTAGGAAGAATGTTTTAGGTATCTTGTTGACCACATAAGAAGGCTGGCTTTTTTATGTTTTGGCTAGAGATGTTTGGAATATCTGAACTACATTCTGAATAAGGTTATGTTTGTCAAGTGTGAACAAGAGTACTCCTATCTGTTTGTTGAGTCAAAGTCCATCACACTAGGTACAAAGCCATCCTGGTCCTTTATACCTTGATGCATCGTACCTATGTGTGTTATCAAACATAAATTAATTGGCCCTTTGAAAATCCCAACTCCTGGTAAGCAATGCATCATCATCATCGATAATAATGTGAACTTCTGTGGATCCTCCTTCCATCATCTTATTCTTCTTATTCTTCTATCTTTACTAACATGTCTATCTAAAATCGGTGCACTATATCAAAATATACACGAGGCTACCCATGGCCGATGACTGTCTATACATCATCAGATTTGTCTACATCAAAGAAATTTCATCCTCTGATCAAGAGAACCACTCCTCTCGCATTTTATCACGATCTTGATCGAAAAATTGAACATTTCCACTCGATCTCTCGAGGGGGCAATATATCCAGCATTATCCTTCCATTGGGGCAACAGTGGGGCATTTGAAAAATTGAGAAATTTTTAACTTTTGATCATAGCAGTTTATTTCTTTGAATCAATGCAACAAGTACATTGCTTCAAAGAGGGGAAAAATGCAAACATGGAAAATGTACAATTCGGTTTGACACATTGAACCCTGATCTATTAACACCATTTCATCCTGAATCATCTCTTTTGCTAGTCATTTAATCGAACAATCTGTATTTGATTAAATTCATCACTCTTCATCTCCTGTTAATTAAATAAATCAATTTTATTTAATTATTTTTGTAATTCCTCTTTTAATTAAATAAATCATTTTATTTAATTAATCCCTAAGTCTTCTCATTAAATTAAACCTTGTTTGATTTAATCTAACATTATTCTCTTTAGTTAAATAAATCAAATCATTTGTTTAATAAATCATTTCCTCTCAATTTCTGATTTGAATCAATTCATAAATCTAAGTCTAAATTGTCACATCACCTAATTCTTCATTAAGCTAATCAAATCCATGATTAACTTAATCCCTCTCACTAAAATCCTCTAGAGAATGCAACTTGCACAATAAATCAATTACTTTGATTTATTAATTCTCCTATTTTCCCTCACAAAGCATCAAAAAGATTTTGTTTGCAGATTTTTTAGCATCAACACAAATTTCCTTGGAAAAGGTTATGTCATGATAGAATGATCAAATGGGAATGGACAAATTTACTAAAGAGTGTAGGTCTTTTTTTTTCCTACTTACATGTTTGATATTTTTTGGGTGAGGACATCTAGTTTTAGTTCCATCTCTATTTTTGGTACATGTGTTTGCAAGCCTTGCATGTAATAACCTTGTTTCCCTACCCGGTTTTGGTCATATATTAGGTTTTGTGAAGGTACATGACCCTAGTAACCATATAATATGTAAGGAGGTTTGCCTCCTTTTTGTGTGTAAGGAGGGTTAACTCCTTGTTACTAGGACAAAATATAATGAAGGCTTCCCTGATGATGTGTTGATGAGTTACCTTTTTGATGGGATGACTGAAGAAGGGTTCCCTAGGGCACACCTTGTTGGGCAGGACTATAATGAAGGTTCCCTTGATGATGCATTGGTGGGTTACCTTGTTGGTGCGATGAATTGAGAAGGGTTCTCTATGGCACACCATGTTGGGCAGGACTATAATGAAGGTTCCCTTGATGGTGCGTTAGTAGGTTACCTTATTAATGGGATGAATGAAGAAGAATGCTCGGTGGCACACCTTGCTGGGTAGGAATAAATTGAATTTTACCTTATTGATGCATTTGTAGGACACCCTATTGATGGGATGAATGAAGAAGGGTGCTATGTGACATACCTTGCTGGGCAAGAATAAACTAAAGGTTACCCTATTGATGTGTTTGTGAGACACCTTATTGATGGGACGATTGAAGAAGGGTGCTATGTGGAACACCTTGTTGGGTAGGAATAAACTGAAGGTTACCTTGGTGATGCATTTATAGGACACCTTGTTGATGACACAACTGAAGAAGGGTGCTCTATGGCACACCTTACTACTAGGAAGGACCAAACTAAAGTTTACCCTGTTGATGTGTTAGCGAGACACCTTATTGATGGGATGACTAAAGAAGGGTGCTCAATGGCACACCTTATTGTTGGTATTGCTAGTTCAGAAGGGTGCCATGTGGTCCACCTTGTTGATGGTACTGATTTGGAAGGGGATCCTATGGTCCACCTTGTTGATGGTACTGTTAGTCTAGAAGAGGACCTTGTTGCCTACTTTGTTGGTGGTACCGATGTGGAAGGGGACCCTGTGGTCCACTTTGTTGATTGTACTAATTGTTTTGGAAAAGTTCAACACTAGAAGTGTTTTGAGGTGCATGTTCTCTAAGAGGTGGATTTTTTTTTTGTGGTTCATACTGGGATGGGCCTCCTTGATACATTTGTGCTACTACTGCTTGTTCAATCTGAGTTGGTTTTTTGAAAAATAGATTCTCTCTGGGTTGACCACTATTTTGTCAGAACACAAGTGACATGTTTGACATCTCTATGGGTTCACTTATTTGTCTTACAAATGAATTATCCCCTAAGGGAATAAGATTGGGATCTTTGAGAGAATTTATGTTGAATTCCACTGGTAATTTAGCACCACTTTGTGCTAACTTGAAGAAATATGAGTTTGGGTCCTTTCTCAACAACTTGTCCATTATTTTGAGAACCTTGGGGTTGTTGGAATGTTCAAATAGTTCCTCATTGTTTATTTCCTCCTCTGTATCCACCTCCTCTACAACCACTCTATTTGGGTCCTAGTTGTTTTGTTCTATCACCTCCCTTTTTTTTATTTTAGTTCTTCCTCAGTGGAGTTGTCTCTATACATAGGTGTCTTCTAGGGTGTTTCTAGGTCACTTGGCCTATAGCCCCACGAGCTACTTTCATCGTTCATGGTATTTTCTAGTGGTATGTTCGTGTTGTTCATGTTTGCTTGAATTTTCCTTTTGTGCTATGATCTTGTTGTTGTTATAAACAACTACCAAGATTTTTGTGAGTGTATTTGTAACTCTTAGTCTCTAGAAAATATTTGGCCCGATGGTGCAAAGTGATAATAGAAAATGTCTAGCCAATTTTGATGGGTGCGATATCTTCTTGAGATGAAACCTTTGCAAAAAATATTGTAGGATGGTTCTTTGAAAGTCAGAGTATAGACTTTCGCTTAAGGATGTTTCTTTTTTGGTCCTAAGGATCTTTTTCTTTCCAAAAATCATGAGGGATATATGTCTATTGCCACATGGGTGGTGGTAACATGGGTCTTTCGGCTTCTATATTTTCTTTCTCCCCATCTTTGTCTAAGATGATTGATGTGGTGGAAACTAGAAGGGTATTTTGTTCTCCTTAAATATGAAGGTTCTCAAACTACTTATGATTTTAGTTTGTTTACCTTAAATGTATGTGAGACTAGGTTGAAGGATTGGTGCTACAAGGTCTAGTTGCTGAACTAGAGTAGTCGGTCACAAGATGGTCATAAAGTGTAATGGTGTTTTGAGATGGTTGTTGTGAAGCTCAAGACCCTTAGATTTGAGTGTTGTTTGGGAATGGTACTACTTTTTGGAAATAAAAATGTTGAAGAATTAGGGTTGATATTTCACTTCCTTTTCTAAAGGATATGTTACAGGAAAGCTTACTTGAACTATATGTGAGTTCCAAGTAACTGTTGATATCATAGATGTCCGAGTAAAGGAATGATCTCAATGGTTTGTTTTATTTTGATTTCTAATAATTAGGATAGAAATAATGGATGAGAGACTATGTGACCTATCTAATTTTCCAATTATTTTGTTCGAACAATGATCCTATAAATAACTTTGATTTTTTTTCCCCAAGTTTTAGCAAGATGAAGAAATAGTGCTAGTTTCTGAGTAGAATGCACAAAATTGTGAGCAAGAGCGTCTAGATTTATCAAGTTTTCTCTCAACTTTCTCTATGTTTGGAATATGGCAAGTGATAAAACAACACTTGGATTGATTCAACAAGCGTGGAATTATGTCACCTTCATGTCTATAGCTTAAGTTGTGAAATCATAACACCCAATCCATAGTTCCCAAATGTTTACTTTCATCAATGCAACTTGAAATAAAAGATGAAATATTCAAAAAACTTCAAGGAAAAATCCTTTCAAGGAGTGAAAACATAGGTCTTATTTCATAGGAATACACTAAGTCAAAGGGTTTGTGATTCAACCATCTCGTTCAATTTTTTTTTTTAATGTGTTTTTTTTCTATAAATCAATCACAAAATTTGATGTCAAATTGTTTTGAATGTATTTGGTAAGTTTAACATAAACAAGAAATTACAACCCTAGTGGATAGACACCATTATTTTAGGTAGGCAAGGCTCATGCTCCAAAGAGATGATTTAACATGCAACTTATAGCGTGAGACTGTAGTTAGACTTGGCAAGTAACTTCTTGAAAGTAAATTATGATGCAACACTTTCAAAGAATGTTTCTGGATAATAGGGTGGCTTATAAAACAATTTGTCTCTTAGTCATAACTATGAACATGGAAATTTGACACGCACCCACTGGCCACTTAAGGCTCTTTAACTTTTCCTATTCCACTTAAGGCATGAGATTTAGTGTAGTCTATTGTTAGTATGGCTTGAAGCTACTTTCTTACGATTTCACAACCTTTAATATAGCCTGCTAGTAAACATTCTTCAAGACCTTGCAATGAGTTCTACAGCACGGGATGTGTCTCAAAATAAGCCCCCTCTTTAAGGTAAAATTTGAAAATAAAATTCAAAGCTAAAAAATGTTTTTTTCGCTCACCCAAGATCACCAAAAGGTGTGAGCGGAGAAGATAAAACACTTTAGCTTGCCAAACATTGAATGAACAACAAACAATTCATAGAAAATTGATTCTTTTTAAACACCTCGAGTGGTGTTATCCCAAAAATCATGTGAATAACATAAACAACTTGTTCTTTTTAATTGCACCAATATGAAGCATTTAGGATATCATTCACTTAAGATAGAAATGGTGCAAGACAAAAGAAACAACTTGTTCATTTTTAAACCCCAAATTTGAGTGTTTCTAAGAAATCAGTCGTGGTCTTTAATTTGATCAACAAAAGTACAATGAGTGTGTGTCAACAAAAGAAATTGTTTGGAATTTGTTCTTTTTATGCACTAAACTCAAAGTTCATAATTATGAAAAACTTGGAAAAAGGTTCATTTTTAGAGCACCTTCATTGAAATGTGTAGTTTGTAGGGTTCTTTTTAAGCTTTGAAATGAAAATTCCTAACTTAGAAAGGTTTAAAATGGTTTATTTTAGATCACCAAAAATTAAGTGTTCATTTGTGTTGTTATTTTTAATCACCAAATAAAGATTCCTAATTTAAGAAATCCTTGAAATTGTTAATTTTAGAGCCTTTAAAAAAAGTGTGTTCATTCTTTTTAAAATGCATCCAAAATAAATATTCCTAACTTAAGAAGACATTTTGTAGATCCATAATGCTTTGACCATTCATCTTCCCTATAGAAAAAAAGTTAATGTCATTCAAATACTGCATAAAAACATGTTAGCACCTATTACACATTAAAAAAAAGCACATGTTAGCAAAAAATCAATTGAAAAACTATGAATTTTGTGCATTGGTCTGTCAGAGCAACTGCTCGGGAATTTTTGCAAAAGTACCCTTGTCGAAATCAAATGCTCAATTCTTAGAGAAATTGCACCCCCTTTTAGAATAAAATTCAAGGTTTTCAAAGTATATTCTCAAATATTTTTGCAAAAGCATGGTTCTCATGTCAGATGCTCAGTTTTTAGAGTAAGTGCATAGTTTTCTTGATAGGAAAGTGTGAAATTCTTCTGGGCAGTGCGTGAAACATTTTTCAAAAGCATTTATGGGAATTGCAACTTCAATTCAAACTCATAAAAACATTAGTAGGTAGGATCATGGTCCCATTGGGTGTGCCATAATGTGTGAGGGGGAAAATCATTAGATGCAAACAAGATTAATATGCTTGAAATGAGAATCTAAGCTAATTCAAAACACTTAAATCTTGATCTAATCCTACACATACAAAATGAAACTATGCTATTGAAAACACATTAATAAATCTAATGATTACTAAACTGAATCCAAACAATAAGCACTACATTACCATCCTATTGTTGGCAAAACAAGGATAGACAATTGAGAGGGGGGGTGAATCAGTTACAAAAATCAAACTTATTCATTATTAATCAACCTTTAATCTCATATCTGATAATTAAAAGTGAAAGCATAAACCAATTACACATTAGAAACACATGAACACCAAGATTTTATACGTGGAAACACCATTAGGGGAAAACCCACGGTGGATGTTAGTCCACAAGATTATACCCTATTAAAAGCATAATGAAGAATGTATAAAGAATGCACTTGCATTCAGGCACACTGCCTAGAGCTCACTGCTCAAAGGGAAGGCTCACTACCTTACATAAGACAATCAAATTAAATCCATCTGATGAGGTTGAACCAAGAAATTAGCTTCTTCAAAATCTTGATGATAGTTCTGGTTAAGCACATATACACTTCTTCACACTTCGCTCAAAATTCTTCACACTTTTCTCTGCATTCAGATAATCTAATCTTTATTCGCACATGCACACACTCATACACCATTACACACACACACACACTTCAAGCATACTTCAAAATAAAGAAAAAATCGCTCTTATATATCCGCTACACAAATTTACATCAAAAAATCTGTCGGGTACAAAATAAATGAATAAATGAATTACAACTCGTCGGCCTCAATACATGAACAAATATTAATATGCACAAACCTAAGTTGGTCACAACATAGTGAGGACCTAAATCAAAATCCTCGAGCATGCCAAATAATAAAATATTAATCCATAAGGATCCGTAACATGCTATCACCATCATGTCGGCCGAGAACATGAAAATCTTGAGCACACAAGGAAAAATATTCAATCATGAACACGCCGATCAATACTGACATACCACACTGATAGAGAACAATCTAGAAACACCACTGAACATCTCAGAAACATACGCAACAACCCAATTCACCAGAATTGCAATCTCATCTTCCAAAAACACTTGCTACAGTAACTGAATAACTGTAGGAACACAAAAATTCATAACTTTCTCAATTCTTTATGCGTACCACTGAAACTTTTGGACAACATACTAGATAAGCTCAGAAAAAAACCCTTTAGTGCATGCCTCCTGATAATCAATGAGCACAAATTTCCATCACTCTAACCTTCCCAGCTTCACTAGTTTCCTGTAATATATTTATTATAATTTTATCAATCTCCTTGACATATACAGGTTTTAGAATCACCAATGCTAATAGTGTTGACATCAATGACAACCACATATCAAAAAAACAACCACAACATCCAACACCTATAGTGGAGTGTATTCGCCTGATGTTGGGTTGTGCTTATCACCACAAATCCTCCATAGTTCGTGTGAAAAAGATTGAAGAATGATGCCTTGGTTGGTTCATTGAACAAATGTTATTGAAGCTCTAAAAATGGTGGCTGTGAATATCAATAGTACTTCATTGTGCAAATGATGTTGATTCTTCAAACCTTATTTGTGAGGAAAGATTATATAGAAAATGATATTTGAAATGGACAATCAGGATTGTGTTGGAGAACATCCAGATCAACAGTCAAAATGAGTTGAGAGGATTTAGACATGAGAAGATTGTGCAAAGTTGATCGCACAATTTGTGTGATTGAGGAATAGATTGGCTAGTTAGGGATTAGATTCATTAGTCATGATTTAGATGGCTTAGTTAGGAAATTGATGGCTTAGTTAGCAAATTAGATTTATTATATAGGAAATTGATGGCTTAGTTAGAAAATTAGATTGATTAGATAGGAAATTGATGACTTAGTTAGAAAATTAGATTGATTAGTCAACAAATTAGATTGATCAGTCAACAATCGTAATTTTCTCAATCAGAAAGTGAGTGAGGAATACGAATTAATTGATTTAATTAATTAATTCCTTTTTGGAGTTGAATGTGCAAATCAAGTTTGACTTTTGCAAACAAAGTTGTAGTAGTTTGATTTGATTTGATTTTTTATAATTGATTTGAATAGTATGATTTAATTATTCAAATTTTGGAGGGAAAGTGTCATAATTAAATTATTATGATTTAATAATTTAATCAACTTAGGGGAATAAGGTGGTTTAGTGATGTAATTAAATAATTGTCCTTATTTAATCAATCAAGATGAAATAAAGTGAGATTAGGAATTCATTAAATAAATGTAATTTAATTGGTCGAAATGATGAAACGTGAATTAATCAAATAATGTTTTTTTATTTAATTAATAGTAGAATTAGGGTTTTTAGGACTTTATTAAATAATAAAATTTATTTAATTTGTTAGAAATGATGAAAAACTGAATTAATTAAATAATGTTGTATTATTCAATTAATAGAAAAATTAGGGTTTTTAGGATTTTATTAAATAAATAAAATTTATTTGATTTGTCAGAAATGATGAAAAATTAAATTAATTAAATAATTTTGTATTATTCAATTAATAGAAAATTAGGGTTTTAGGACTTTATTAAATAAATGAAATTTATTTAATTTATCAGAAATGATGAAAAAGTGAATTAATTAAATAATGTTGTATTATTCAATTAATGGTAGAATTGGGGTTTTGGATGTTGTTTGATGTTGTGTGATGTTGCCAAGATGTTGTAGGATGATTCCAAGATGTTTCAAGATGATTATGAGACGTTCCGAGATGTTTCGAGGCATTACAAGATGATTTCAAGATGTTGTAAGATGATTCTGAGATGTTTTAGGATGATTCTGAGATTTTGTAGGATGATTCTCAAATGTTTCAGGATGATTTTGAGATGTTTCAAGACATTATAGGATTAGTCTGAGATGTTTCGAGACATTATGGGATGATTCTAAGATGTTTCAAGATGATTTTGATATCTTCTGAGACATTAAAAGATGATTATGAGATGTTCTGAGACATTACAAGATGATTCCAAGATGTTGTGGGATGATGTTCAATATTGTCTGATGTTGTTTAGGATGTGTGATAGGTTTTAGGTCAATTTTACATGTCTACAAGTACATGTACCTATCAAATGGTATGAACGTAACTCCATGCATGTGAAGCTATTGGAAGAGTGTTTGCAACATGATTTTGATTTGGCATTGGTTAATTGCAATGTGTGGAAAAATGAATAATAAGTTGGCATGTGTGATGAAAGGATGGGGTAAGTATGGTTGATAGAATGTGAAGTGATAGTTTGAATGCATGAAATTTGATGTTGAAATGCACAACACAACTGAGAGGGGGAGGGGTGAATCAGTTGTATCGAATCACTTTAATTCTAAACTTAATCTTTTAACTTTAACTTTAATCTGTTATTAACTGTAAATATGAAATGAAAATAACAAAAATCAAACACTAGAGACACCAGTTTACGTGGAAGATCCAATGAGGGAGAAACCACGGTGAGGATTAACTCACAATATAGTAGTAATGCAATACCGGATACAAAGGTTCATTACCAGAGGGCTCACTGCCTAGATACAAAGGCTCACTATCTAGAAGAAGGCTCACTGCCTACAAAAAAAGAAAGGATAAATGAAGATCCACCATAAAGATTCCACACATTCACAACTAGATTAGAAGATTGTAGACACCATCAACTCATTGCTTTTAGGAATCTAACACCTTAAAGTATTGTTGCCTCAATTCGCTCTTCCACACTTTTCTTTTCGTACTTGTTTGCACACTTCACTTACTTGCTCGAATTGTGGATGGATGGATATCAAATTTTCTACAACTTGATTTTCTTTTATACCATCTTCAACCCTAGAAACATTCTCCAAGGTTAGCTATACAATTTTATTTACAAATTCAAACTAGGTCGGATATTCAACATTCCCGTAGGGGATACGAATGAGAGAGGACCAATTACATATTTAATTTAGGACCCAAACAACATCTTGAATCAATCACATGCTTCCTCAAATTGATGAAAAAACTTAATGTAACGTGTAGACACCAAATCAGCCAAACCTAATGAAAACACCAATGATCTTTGAAGTATACACATCTCCAGCAAGATGATCACACATGGATCACATAGAAAAATTCACTAGACATTTTCCATCTCTGAGAATGCCTCAAGTACATCCATAAAAATTACAACAAACTTCATTCATAAAACCTCTTCAACAGTCCAACCAAAACCAAGCCACAACACATAGGAGCTCTGGAGCAGGTCTTTCAGAGTGCCAAATCACAAGAAAATTTGTTAGAACACAAAAACCATTAGAAAGAATCATCTCCTAGATTCACAAGATTTGAAACCAAATATCAGAAGACTGCAAAGCCAAAACATTTCTCCTAGTACACACAAATAAATCTGCCAAATTAGTTCATACATTGCTGAACATATCTTTTACTCTCCATCAAAACAGAAAGCTAAGACTCGAGATATATTATCCATTTAAGCTCATGAACACACTTAAAAATCCACACAGGCATAGGATCAACATAGAAGAAATATAGAGCACAGTACTAGAGCACACTCAAAACACACACTTCAACACTACCTTCATTATTTCTCAAATTTTCTCAAAAGAACTTGGCAAAAGCATAGCTCTAACTTCATAAATATAGCTGCATGTACTCTAAGCACTTATACAGTATCTCAACTACACAAGTACCATTTGAAACCAACCTGAACTATGTTGAAATCAATGAAAACACCATCACACACATCCTTACATGCAACAATATCCCCCTTTTTCATTGATGGAAACACATGATGTGAAAAACCATCAAAGACAACATACATGATTTTCAGAGGCGATGACCTATACAAGCATAAAATTTTCACATGATTCTCTCTCTCCCTTTGACATCAATGGAAAAGGAAATTATTGCCATAAAAAGCTATGTTCACTCCCATTTTGGAGTACACTCACATCACATATTGCAATAATTCACTTCTCTACTCCTTCTAAGGAGTAGACCTCAATCATCAATCCAGATCAAAAGAGTAGGAATCCACTAGATTGATGCACCTCCATGTGCACTTAGTTCAAATAAGGAGGGACAATAACCCCTAATTTCCATCTGAGATACTCAAAGGTATCCTTCAGAAGGGCCTTAGTGAATATGTCTGCAACTTGTTCCTTGGTAGGTACATATTCAAGTCTAACTTCATTTTGTAATACATTCTCCCTCAAGAAGTGATACTTGATAGATATGTTCTTTGTTCTAGAATGCGTTATTAGATTCTTCGAAATGTTTATAGCACTTGTATTGTCACAAAATATAGAGATAGATTCATCACTCACCACACCTATGTCCATCAAGGTTTGCTTCATTTAAAGTACCTATGTGCAATAGGATGTTGCTGCAATATACTCTACTTTTGTAGTGGATAAAGAAACCTAATCTTGTTTCTCACTCAACCATGAAACTAATCTTCCTCCAAGGAAGAATGCACTGCCACTTGTACTTTTCTATTCATCTACGCAGCCAACCCAATTTGCATCAGTGTAGGCATTCAATGTGAAATCATTATCGTTCAGATACCATAGCCCATAATCTGTAGTTCCTTTAAGATATATGAATATTATCTTCACAACTATAACATGTGCTTCCTTATGTTCATCTTGAAATCTTGCAACTAAACATACTATATGCATGATATTTGGTCTAGTATTAGTAAGATACAATAGCCCACCAATCATGGATCTATACATGCTCTAATCAACTTTAGTTGATTCATCATTCTTACTCAGCTTACAATCGGTTACCATAGGGGTACAAACCTATTTGGATTCATTCATTCCAAACTTCTTTAACAATTCCTTAACATACTTGGATTTTGAAATGAATATCGCTTTGTCAGTTTGATTTACTTGAAGTCCAAGGAAGAAATTCAATTCACCAATCATAGACATTTCAAATTCTTTTTTCATCTCTTCAATAAATTTCTTACACATACCTTCATTTCCACCAAATATGATGTCGTCAACATATACCACAATTATCAAAATTTTGTTTTTCTCAACCTTGAAGTAAATATTGTTGTCTGCAGATCCTTTATTGAATCCTTGCTTTGTCAAGTATCTATCCAATCTAGCATACCAAGCTCTAGGAGCTTGTTTAAGTCTATATAATGCCTTCTTTAACTTACAAACCATGTCCAGATTGTTTGAAAGCTGAAAACCTTCTGGTTGGTCCATATATACTTCTTCTTCCAGTTCTCCATTCAAAAATGCAGACTTGACATCCATTTGATACACTTTGAAGCCTTTATGAGCTTCAAATGCCAAGAACATTTGAATAGCCTCCATTCTTGCTATAGGTGCAAAAGTTTCTTCAAAATCTATTCCTTCAACCTATGAATATCCTTTACATATAAGTCTTGATTTATTCCTTACCACTTCACCATCTTCATTCAACTTATTTCTGAATACCCATTTTGAACCAATTACATTCTTGTTTGTAGATCTAGGAACTAGTTCCCATGTCACATTCTTCTCTATCTATTGTAGTTCCTCATTCATTGCTCTAACCCAACTATCATCATTACATGCTTCACTCACAGTCTTAGGTTCTATCTTAGAAAGTAAACATAAGTTTACCTCAACCACTTTGCTTCTTGTCGTCACTCCTTCACTTATGTCTCCAATTATTTTTTCCTTTAGATGATTTCTCTATACATATTTAGGAGTCTTAGGTGCAAGTTTTAGAATTTCTTCTTCATCACTTTGTTCTTTATCTTCCATTTCTTCTTCTTGTACTTACCCACATATAGCATCATCAAGTTCAACTTCATTTATTTCCACTGGTCTATACACAACTTCATCAACCTTTACATTAGCACTTTCAATTATTTTCCTCAATCTCTTATTAAAGCATCTATATGCCTTGTTATTTGAATATCCAAGGAAAATTCCTTGGTCACATCTAGCATCAAACTTTCAAACATTTTCATCATCTCTTCTAATATAACATCTACTTCCAAAAACATTAAAGTATTTAATAGTAGGATTAATACCAGTCCACAACTCATAAGGGGTCTTAGTGCTATTACCTCTGATACGTACTATGTTAAGAATCTAAACAACAATGTGGATTGCTTCTCTCCAATACACATAAGGAACATTTGCTTCTTTCATCATAGTTCTAGTAGTCTCTTGAATAGTTTGATTCTTTCTTTCCAAAACTCCATTCTACCGAGGGGTTCTAGGAGTAGAATAATGTCTTTTTATGCCATTCTCTTCATAGAATGCATTGAACTCACCAGATGTAAATTTTCCACCTCTATCAAACCTTAAGTATTTGATTTTCAGGTGTGCCTCATTTTCTAATCCTACCTTAAACACCTTGAATCTATCAAGAGCCAAAGCCTTTTCTCTAAGAAATGTAACCCATGTCATCCTAGAGTAATCATCAATTAAGAGAATAAAGTACCTATCACCATTTAGGCTTCTTGTTCTTGTAGGACCATAGAGGTCTATATGGATTAATTCCAGCATTCTAGTAGATGATTGTTCCTTTCTATTAAAACTATTTCTTGTTTGTTTTCCCAATTGGAAACTTATACAAATTGAATTTGAAGGCTTTGTGATTCTAGTAAGATCTCTGACAACCTCCCTAGAACTGATCTTGATTATATTATCGAAATTCACATGTCTCATCCTCCGGTGCCAGAGCCAACTCTCATTAATCTAAGAAAAAAACACTAACCATCACCACCCTTAATTTGATAGATGTTTCCATGAGTTATTCTTCTAGCTACTACCACACTTCCAAATCCTTTTCTAATCTCACAAGTGTTATCTTGAAACACAAGCTTAAAACCTTTGTTTCATATTTGTCCAACACTTAAGAGATTATGCCTTAAATCCTTTACATAATAAACATAATCAATATTATGTTTTCCATCAAAACTAATTGTTCCTTTACCAACAGTCTTAGCACTAGAGTAATCTCCAAACATAACTATTCCTCCATCATACTTCTCAAGTTTAGTGAACTTACTCTTATCTCTAGTCATATGATTTGAACATCCTCTATCAATTACCCAAAATTCTTCATCCTGTCTAGCCTGAAAATAAGTTACCAGAGTACCTTTTTTTTCATCATTCTTGCTCTCCAGACCACATTCCTTTGCATATCTTCCATGGTTAGTGGATACAAATTTATTTTCTAGGGCTAGAAACAAACATTCATCTTTATCCTCCTCAAATTTAGATTCATTGTCAGAAATTCCCGCATCTTCTTTGACATAATACAATTTCTTGAATTTCTTATCCTTTTTATCTTTGTGATTATTGTTATTTTCCTTGTTCTTCTTGTTTGTAGCTCTATTAGGACATCTTGATGTACAATGACCAATATTTCCACAACTGAAACACTTAAAAGGCAACTTACCTTTGTATTTACCAATACCTTTCTTTAATATCCTTTTGAAATTTTTTTCCAAATCTTCTCAATCATCATCATTTGAGTCATCTCCTATCTTCATTGCTTTAAAATATATTTCAATCTTCTCCTTCTCTCTTGCAAATTTTCTCATCTTGAATGTAGTGAAGACACCGAATAGATGCTCCTTAGTAAATTCCTTTGGATCATATGATTCTTCAAGAGCAGATACTTTATCACTGTAATTGTCTGGTAGGGTCATCAAGATCATATCAATTATATATTTATTGGACATGGTACCACCTTGGTTCTTGATTTCATTTTCTATAAGTTCAACTCTCTGATAATAGCTTGCAATGTCTTCTCCATATTGCATTCTCAAGTTCTCAAATTTTTGCTTAGTAATTAGTTTCCTTGACAACTTTACTCTATCATTCCCTTCATAAATGTCTTTCAATTTTACCCATACTTCATGAGCAGTAGCTAGATAAATAACTTATGTTCTTTCAATTTTAGATAGAGCATTGAACATAGCATACCTTTCCATTTCATTCTCCTCATAAGTTGCAATCTCATTAGAAGAGGAAGGACCACCAGTTGGTATAAAATACTTTGTCTCCATAGCCTTCCGAGTATTGAAACCAAGTGAAATAAAATAACCTCTCATCTGTTCTTTCTAGTCACTGTAATCAACTTCATAAAAAATAGGAATCTAAAACTTTTTTGCCATCTAATCTACCTCAAGTGGTTAAGATTTTCACTGAGGAGCCAGAGATCTGATCTCTGTTATGCCTTGCATAACCACCCCATCTTTTGCCTTGGTCAAAAGGGGTCCCCCTTGTGTGTTTTGTCATTAGTTGTTTTTCAAACAAAGTGCAGAGTCTTGTTTTGCCAACACTTTGTTTTCCTTAAATTTCTCTGTCGGAAGCGGAACCAGGACTGAATTGGGTTCTGAAAGTTCTTTTGAAACTTGTTTTTGTTCCCATCCCGACAGTCTTTCTTTTAAATCTTTTTGTTTTGTCTCTATCGGAACCAGAGTGGGCATTAAGTTGGGGTTTATTCAAAATTTCAAAATCAAATTGCATTCTGCCTCTGCTTTTTGGACTTTTGTTTTAGTTAAGTCTTTTTCTTTAGTTTACTTATGTCGGTCTTTTTGTTTTTTTTTATGCTTTGTTGGCGGAACTGGAGACGGAATAGGAACTAAGTTGGGAAATTACCAAAATTTCCAAATCAGTTTTCATTTCGATTCCGCTCCTGCCAGTTTGGTTGTTGACTTTTGAAGAAGTCTTCTGTAGTAATGGGCCAGTTCTTTTTTCAGTTTCGACTCTGCTCTACTACATTTAATGCATTAATGATAGGTGTGAGGCATGCGTGAAATTTCAAATTTTACCTTAATTAGGGATTCGCGTATTATTATTACATTATTCTAAAAAGATTAAAGAGCAAACAGGAGTTGCAGTGAAGTCTGGTGCGAGTGAACCGATTGATTGAGAGACATTTGCTTGCCGATTGCTTCAGGAGTTTTGTCTATTTATTGGCGTTCGAGGTAGGGTTTCTTATTGTTGTTGTTCTTTGTTTATTTACTGTTGCATTTTTGTGTTTGCTCGTGCTTTGAATCATTTTGTTTTAATGAATTCGTGGTTCTTGGTGTGTTTGTTTGAGTATGTTCTTGCTTTATTTATTTGTCTAGTTAATTCTTTGTTTCTTTTACTTTTGTTTTTGGTTCTTTGTGTTTTAGGGCACGGTCGCTTTCACATTTTAGTCGTGATCACATCGTGCTATTTTGATTTGCAGTAAGTTAGATTAAATTGAGATTTTAGGTGGCGTTAGTTAAGATTAGGGATTTACAATGAGGTAGAATGGATTAATGGTAGTATTGCGTGTTCATTTGGTTAAAATAGGAAGGGTTAGATTTGTGCCCTAGTTTTCATGTTGCATTTTCTAGATTAGGGTTTTAAGTGCGTTTCTGTAATGCCTTAATTAGGTGATTTAAAATGATGCCCTAAGAATACAGTCACACTTGGTCATATGGGGATGGTTTTATCGAGTTCCAGGTTAGCCCCATGTCGTTTTGAAAATCGCCTAGTTTGAAACCATGAAGTTCTGCATTAAATTGATTAAGTTGTTTATGACATCATGGTCAACCTGGGCAGAAGCGGGATCAGAATCAATTTTTGAACTTGAAAAATTATGTTTTCCAAAAAGTATCGATTCCATTTCCATCCCGTCTCTGGCTCTGCTTATAGTGAGAAGCCTTCCTTCAAAATAACGATAACCTAGATGGAAGCGGAATCAGAACGAAATAAGAATATGAAATATAAAATCTGAGGAAAACCAAGTTTGTTTCTATTCTGGTTCTAGTTCCGATTCCGATCACATTTCCAGTTTCAACTCTGAGCCCACTTCTTGTTAGTAAAGCTACCATTCCAGTTTTTTATTTTGATCCTGTCATTGTGTTAAAGAGACTGTTTAGAATATGTTTTTGCCTAGTTTCGCCTCTAATGTATACATGAAAGGTACAGTTTTAAAGCATGTTTTATGATGATATTCAAAGATCTAATTAGAGGTTTTTGTGGCAAGAAAGCTAGAAAATGTCAGGAACATCAGGAGAAGCTGCTCAAAGGAATTGGCCTGCAGGAACATCAAAGGCAACGCCTAAACCAAAGAAGATCAAGCCTGAATAATTGCCTTATACATTGAGGTATAATCACCGGAGTCCCATTGTGAAAGTGAGCAAAGTAGAATCAGATTGGTTAGACATCACCGATACCAATTTGGGCCAGTACAATTTCAAGGAGCTATATGCAGAAACCTTCGCAGAACGGGAAGGTCTAACAGGAAGGACACAAAGAATTGTTGATTCTGGTTTGGCACATATCACTATATTTCCTTTATCAATCCAGTGCTCGGAGTTGATCTTGACAACAACCAGTGCCTCCAATCTTGCAACCAGACAGTGCATGGATTTCCAAAATAATGTGATCATTGATCTCACTCCTCTGGCATGTCAAAATATATTTAATGTCCTAGATCCTAAGAGCTTGGTGCAGTTGGATGAGGCAGAGGCCTTGGATAAATATAGTAAGTATAAGGACTCCACTAAGTCTCATTTGAACAAAAAGTGGTTGAAGACAAAAAAGAATTCTCTAAGCAAGCTTGCAGACTAGCCAAAGAGGGCAGATTTCTATAAGGAGGTATCAGATTTAATCATGATGTTGTCTAGGGCCTTTGGGAAAAGAGATACATTTCAGTTCAAGGAGTGGATGTTTCCTTTCATCTAGACAATGTTAAATGGAGCACAGTAGTTTGATTGGCTGATGATTGTGTCAAATGCTATTCATGATCAACTGACTAGCGTCAGGCAAACTAAATGCTTCTTTATGACTTCTTACATTGTGTATTCAGTAGCGAGGTTGGGTATTTTCCTAGGTTTGAACAAAGTGGGCATAATGGGAGTCTTGGATGGACAAAAGAAAGTGTGGGTGCATTATGACCAATTGTCTCTTCAAGTGGCTGAGACTCATTTCAGAAGAGACAATGATGCATTCATATATGTAGTCATTAATCAATTGAATGGAGATGTAGGGTATAGGCTAAGTCAAGAAGCCATGGCATTCGTTGCTGAATGGGGATGTTGGTACATTCAATACCCCAAATTCACATATTTCAGGTTAGCTGGTTTTGAAGGCCATCCACATTTGCTTTCACGGTGTTGCAATAACATAATAGTGTTGATGGAGTTTGTATATCAGGCTCTTGGAGTTAATGCTCGGTTTGGGATAAAACATAAGACCGGATGTCATAAGTTTCCCATGAAGTTGGGTGAGTATAGCTGTCAGCATCTGGTAGGAGAAAAGGTTGTTTGCAGGGAGTTGATATAGTTGAAATTGGGTTTATACATAGCTCATAAGTATTTTGATCTAAAGGGTAAGATGTATGCCTTGTTGCCTTCAGTGTTTATCAAACATTTCAATTTGTTAGAAGACTTATGGAGTGACCGACAAGATGAGTATGATCTAAGAAAGAAGAATTATGAAAGGTTATCTATCTCACTCATGTCAGAGCTTGGTGTTAAAGATAACATTCCTGACACATTGGTGGATGATGGAATTGTATTGGATCCATCCTATGAAGCTTTGAACATTGGCACCAAGAGTCTGGATCCAATTAACTGGGACAGTGAGGAAACCATTGATATTAAGCAGATCATAAGGATAGTGTTGGATAGGAGTGTGCAATGGTTAGTTCTAAGAACCAAGAATCCTCAAGGACCAGCCCCTAAAAAGGGTAAGGGATACAAAAGGATCAACAGGAAGACACCTCCCAAGGAGCCTTTGGAGTTCTTTCCCCTAGATATTGATGAGATAGAACTTGAAGCGGTAGGGGATGAAGAGGAAACACAAGAAGGGGATGTTCCAATAGGATCGGCTATTTCAACACCTACATTAGGTGAGTCTTCCACATAAATCCCACTTACAAAATAGCAGAGAGGATAAGTTCAAGAGGGAGCTCTTCATAGCATGGCTAAAACTACCAAGGGAAAAGAAGTGGAGAGGGAAATTCATGATGTTGGAATGGATTCAGATGAAACTATGTCAGAGAAGGACATGCAAGAAAATATGCCTCTAGAGGAGGATACTGAGCAGGTTTTGAGACAAGAAGATCAATGGACACTGTTTGAAGAGGCAAAAAGGGATTCTGATGCAAGGGCTCCAGCCTTGGAGAAACAAAAGGAAATTGATGCCAAGGCACAAGCTGATGCTATATTGCACCAACAACAATTAAAAGACAAACAAATTGAAGCCAAGGTAGTAGCTGATGGAGTAGAGAGACAGAAAAGGCAACAAGAATATGAACTCAAGGTTAAAGAAGAGAATGACAAGTTGGAACTAATACAAAATATTCATGACCTTGAAGAAGAGAAGGCAAGAAACCAGAGGGAGAAAGAAATCTTGGTTGCCACGTTAAAACTTGCTGAGGAAGCTTGCCAAAAGGAAGGAGAAGCAAAACAATTACGAAAGGAAAGAGAGGCCGAAGAGCTAGTTAAGAAAGAAGAAGAAGAAGAAGCAAAGGCAAAAAATTTCAGGGCTTTGGAGGCAGAAATACTAGAGAGAGAAAGACTAGAGGCTTTAGAGAAAGAGAAATTGGAAAAGGAAGCTCTAGAGGAAGAAAAATTAGAAAAGGAAAGATTGGAAAGGGAGAAAGTGGAGAGAGATCGATTGGATGAAGAGGGGTTGAAGAAAGAAGAGGAAGATAAGAAGATATAGGATCAAAAGGACAGGGAAGAGGCTGAAAGACTTGTGCAGATACATGTGGTGCAAGAACAACAAGATAAATCAAGGGTTGACTCTCAACCTCAAATAAATGTGCAGCCACCTTCTACTATTATTGCTTCCTCTTCCTCTATGATGACTACTGCTCCATGTGCTCCTACTTGGTTAAAACTGGATCTACAGAAAAGGGTCGTGACACCTTCACAACCTCTCAATTGGGAGGATATGATGAAGGAGATTGAACAAGAGAGGCCTAAAAAGAAGGCCAAGATCCTACACTCTACCAGACTCACAAACAAAGGAGAGATTGTTGCTGAGTGTGCCATGCCAATGACAGAAAAGGAGGTAGGGGACATGCAACTAACGTATTATCAATTGAGTACTGTCAACTTGGGAAGGCCCACTAGGAATCAGTAGATGAACCTAATTGATGTGGTGGCTTCAACAACCAAGTCAAGAATGATAAAAGATAAACAGAAGAAAGATGAGCTTAAGGATCAGTTGGATCAATTACATTCATTTTTGAAAAGTGTCTCCTCTCCAAGATCACAACAGGTAACGGCCATTGAGACTCCTATTTTGTTAAGCAAAAAGGAGGTAGATGATTTACTGTAGGTAAGAGGTAAAGCGGAGATAGTAGACAGGTGGGTAGACAAGTTGAATCAGGAGGTAGGTGAAGTTTTGGTTGAGGGTTTTGAAGTTTACAAAGGCACTGAAGAATTGATAAGAGAAATGCATCAATACATTGAAGCATCGAAGAAACAAGAAGAGGAGTATAAAGAGTATAGTCAAAAATTGGAGAAGGTTAATACATTTCCTTTGACTACTCTTCTTGAATAGTCAATACTTGAGGAGGAGAATAAATATTTTGTTGGAAAAACCTCTCGTATACTCTGATTCAAAGCAAATTTCTTGTGCAAACATAGGAATGAGGTTCAAGAGGCTATTAATAATCTGACTGAGTAGTTTGAGGAGCTGGAAGCAGTCATTGCTATCATTGTAGATTTAAATGTGTTAACAAAAGAAGGCATGCCTTTGAATCAAATAAAAGAGAAATGGGATGAAAGATTCAGAGGACTCATGCAGAAAGGAGATGATGGTGAAGATTTGATGATAGATCGACTAATGGATGTCAAAGAAGAAATAAAAGCTGCTAGAAGAGAGTTGACAAAGATAAAAGGTATGCGAGAGTTTGCTGTAGTAGAATTGGATCGAATTAAATTTGAAGATAGCTGGATTGATGGACCATAAATAGATAAAATACAGCAAGTCTTCACTAGTTATAATGAGTTCATTGCAGATCCAGCTTCACATGCATAAATCTCTTGCATGCATGTTTTCCTTCTTCTTTGCATGTTTCATGCATCACTGATAGTTTTGACGCGCATGGCATGTTTTTCTTTTGTTTTTCTATTCTCCAATCTAAACTAAATGTCTAACGTAAGAACTCAAGATCAAATCGATCTGAGTTTCCAAGAAAGTTTTGTTCCTAGAAAGGTGGATGACTTAAAATAGAAGTGGAGTTTGAATTTTGTATATCTATAAATACCCTGTGGGTATCATATTGTAAAGGTGGGCTAATTGAGAATAAAATTGGCTTATCTAATGTTAGGAGATAGGATTTTGTAGTGATTACTGAGATACATTGTTACTAGATTCTTTACAGTTAATAAAATTACAGGTTTTCTTGCAATATGGTGTTAGAATCAAATTGTTTTACGTGATAAGGCTGATAAGTTATAATCTATCTGTATGCAGTGATTGTGCTGAAACATAAAAGTTTCTTGAGTGATGAAAGTCATTTGAAGGAATCAGATTTAAGGATTATCATTGAATTGGAGTTATTAAAGTCTGTTGATCTATGACCTTGGCAATGAATGGGTGTGTGTGTTCTTTTGAAATTTTAGAGATAGTTGTGATATGCAAATAGTGGTATTAAATTAAGCACTTTAGATGCATGCAATGGTACAGTTTATTCTATAAATTGTGTCATGCTTTGGTTTTGTGATCTGTTAGAAAACATTCATTGTTGAAAGTATATGTCTGGATGCTAGATAAATTTGATTCATACTTACTAGTTTACCCTTTGATCCATCTTTTTCTTTTGTTTGAAACCCCCTTTATTTACAAGAATGGTTTGATAAAAATGAGTCATTGCTTGAATCTTTTGTTACCAGCGCAGGCCCCTTGAACATTACAGTTGCATGAACCGATTGAGTGACACCAGACAGTTGAGAACCAACTACCAAGACCTTGGGAGTTAGGCTACTACATGTTGTCTTTCTTTTTCAAGAGAAATAGAGTAGAAATATTCTGTTTTAACGTTGTTTGTGTCATTTTCACCATCAACAAAAATACCAATTGTTGAAATCCACAAGACAACTAAGAGGAGAGGTGAATCAGTTATATCAAATCATTTTAATTCTAAACTTAATCTTTTCACTTTGACTTCAATTTGTTATTAAGCGTAAATATAAAATGCAAATAACATAAAGCAAACACTAGAGACACCAGATTTACATGGAAAACCCAATGAGGGAAAAAAATTGGTGAGGATTAACTCATAATATAGCAGTAATGCAATACCGGATAAAAAGGCTCATTTTTAGAGGGATCATTGCCAACAAAGGACTCACTATCTAGAGGGAGGTTCACTGCCTATAAAAAAAGAAATGATAAATGAAGATCCACCACGCAGATTCCACACATTCACAACTAGATCATAAAATTGTAGACACCATCAACTCACTACTTTCAGGAATATAACACCTTAAAGTACCAATTCCTCAATTCGCTCTTCCACACTCTTCTTTTTGCATTTGTTCACACACTTCACTTACTTGCTCAAATTTTGGATGGATGGATATCAAATTCACTACAACTTGATTTTCTTTTATACCATCTTCAACCCTAGAAACATTCTCCAAGGTTGACTATATGATTTTATTTACAGATTCAAACTAGGTCGGCCACTCAACATTCCCGCGGTGGATAAGAATGAGAGAGGACCAATTACATATTTGATTTAGGACCCAAACAACATCTTGAATCAATCACACACTTCCTCAAATTGATACAAAAACTTAATGTAACGTGTAGACACCAGGTTGACCAAACCTAATGAAAACACCAATGATCTTTGAAGTACACACATCTCTAGCAAGATGATCACATGTGGATCACATAGCATGCTTCACCATAAATTTTCTATCTCCGATAATACCTCAGGTACATCTACAGGAATTACAACAAACTTCATTCACAAAAAAACTCTTCAACAGTCCAACCAAACCAACCAACAACATACAGGAACTTTGGAGCAAGTCTTTCAGAGTGCCAAATCACAAGAAAATTTGTCAAAAAATAGAAACCATCAGAAATAATCATCTCCCAAATCTACAAGATCTGAAACCAAATATCAAAATACTGTGGAGCCAAAACATTTCTCCCAGTCTACACACAAATAGTTCTTCCAAACCAGTTCACACACCAGTGAACATATCTCTTAGTCTCCATCAAACTAGAAGCTAAGACTCATGATATATTATCCATTGAAGCTCATGAACACACTTACAGATCTATGTAGATATAGGATCAACATAGAATAAATGTAGAACACAATACCATAGTACACTCAAAACACACACTTCAACACTACCTTCATTATTTCTAATTTTTTCTCAAAATCACTTGGAAAAAGAACAATTGCAACTTCATAAATATAGGTCCATGTACTCTAAGCACTTCTATAGTATCTCAACTATACAAGTACCATCTGCAACCAACCTAAATTTTTTTGACATCAATGAAAACATTAATGAAAACACCATCACACAAATCCATACTTGCAACATTTGAAATATATGATGTGGAGTGGAGCTATTAAGCTACATGTATTTGTATGACAACTTAAGGCTACATGTGTAGAAAAGTGGAATGAATTTGAATGAACTACAATTTATGTGGCACAAATTTTTGAATTCTTTGATTGGCTAAAGGTACCTTCATCAATAGGTCCCAAATTGAACTATGCCAACTTTTATTTATGATGTTATAAGTCCTTACTACATAGTGAAGTGGTCTTCAAAAATATTTTTGATTGTGGAACCTATGTTGTGTGTGTGCATGAAGTAGGATAAGAAATCAAACCCAAGTGCCCTTAGGAGGTGAGCTATGTATCTCATCTACTGAGTCATTATGAGAACCAATAGTATGTCTGTATATAAGCCACTATTTTGATCATATTGATGCATTACAGAAAGAATAAAACCATCCTTCTGATCCGACTTCTTGTATATCTTCAATCTATGTCCATTGACCAACAATGAGAATCTAACTGCATCTATGGTCTATAATTTGACTGCTCCATTTGGGAATACCTGTTGGATTTCATAGGGTCCCAACCATCTGGACTGCAACTTCCCCTTATAATATTTATATCTAGAATCATATAATAAATCCCAATCATCCACATTGAATTCTTTAGTCTTGATAAACTAATCATACCATTTAGTCCTCTATTTTTTAATTATCTCTATGTGATGTATGGCCTCCATTCTAATTTCATCCAACCCATTTAGATTGTGTTGCCTTTCCTTATATGCTTTTTTCAAATCCATTTCTAATTCCACTATTGTCCTAAGTGTCTTTTATTCAAATTCTATTGGCATAACTACTATTTTTGCATACACTAGTTCATAAGGTGTGAAACCTCTAGTTGTTTTCCATGTTGTTGTATAGGCCCACATTGCTTCAAGTAATCTAGATTCCTAGTATTTTTTTTTAATTTGTACTATTTTGATCAAAATATTCTCAATCTCTCTGTTTGTAACCTCCACCTACCTTTTGGCTTGGGCGTGATAAGTTGTTGACTTTCTATGTTGTATTTCATACTCTTCAACCAACTTAGAAATGAGTTCAAAAGTAAACTGGGGACCTTGATCAATTACAATTTCTCTAGGCACTCCATACATGGTAAAGATGTCTTCATGTAAGGTCTTAGCTACATTCCCATCTCTTGCAAATTGTAATTCCTTGACTTCAACCCATTTTGTCAAATAATCTGTACAAACCAAAATATACTCTTTGTTATTAAATGTTAGTGAAATTGGGCAAATAAAGTCTAGCCCCCATTTATCAAATGGTGCTAGTGCCATATGAGGATGCAAAGGCATCTCATTTTCCCTTGTTGGTTTACCCATTCTTTGACATGTATCTTAACTCCTAGCATACTTTACTAAATCCTTATGGAGAGTTGGAAAATATTAACCTATTGTGAAGATCTTAAATGTTGTCCTTTTGGCTACAAAATGACCCACACAAGGCTCATCAGGGCAAGCTTTTAGAATGTAAAATAACTCATCTTCCCTTATACATCTCCTCATGATATTATCTAGATGAGTATAGAATAGGTAACTAGCTACCCAAGAATATGGAAAGCTTTCATACACGAGATGATTCTTTTCTCTAAGAGAGAAATGTGATGGTATTTTCCTTGCTACTAAGTAATTTACAAAATCAACAAACCATGGAATTTTTACAATAAGAGAAAAAAAATGCTCATCTAGAAAAGAGTTTTCCACAACACCAATTTGTGTGGGAAATCTAGACAAATTTTTTGTCACCATATTAGTTTTCCATGGCTTATCCACTATTTTTATATAAAACTCTTGTAGTAAGAGTATCCATCTATCTAGTATACCTCCAACTACAAGTTTGTTCATTAAGTACCTGATTGTATTATGATCTATGTGGATAAATATTGGATATCTAGTAATGTAATGTCTAAATTTGTTGATAGCATAAACAATTTCCAACATTTCTTTCTCTATGGCATTATAGTTAAGTTTAGCTCCTTGTACGTTTTTGTTGATGTAGTAGATAACATACTTCTTATTACCTTCTTTTTGTCCTAGTACTTCTCCTATATAAAAACTAGAAGCATCAGTGTATCTATGGAAAGGTAGTGTTAAGTTTGGACCTCTCAAGATAGGTGCTTTTGTGAAAGCTATCTTAAGTGCTTCAAAGAGTGTTGAAATTCTACAATCCAATCAAATTCTATGTCTTTGGTGAGTAGAGAAAATAAGGGTGCTACAATTCTACTGAAGTCTTGGATGAACCTCCTATAGTAGCCTGCATGTCCCAAAAATATCCTTACATATTTTTGTTTCTATGGAATAGGAAGTGTAGAGATGATCTCAATCCTTTTGGGATCCACTTGAATTCCTTCACTTGAGATAAAGTTCCCTAGAAAAATCCCTTGAGTCATCATCATGAAACATTTCTCATGAATCAATTATAGATATGTTCTTTACACCTTTTCAAAACCTTTTCTAGATTGTTGAGTGCCTCTTCATATGTTTCTCCATAGCTAGTGAAGTCATACATGTAGATTTACATGAAATCACAAGCATAATCTAAAAGGATACTTAGCATTTCCCTCTAGAAAGTGCTTGGGGCATTACATAGTGTAGTGTCAAAAAAAGTAACCCTTTTTTACACTTAGTTTTGGAATGAATAATTAATGATAAAATGGACTTAATTGCTCCTTATTTAGGGTGTTGTAAAGTTTTTCTTTACACTTTCACACTAATCTAGGGCTTTATTAATTAATTGAGGTTAATTTGAGCTTAATTGGACCCTTAAATTCAAATCTAATTTTAATTTATTACATTTTCCGAGGGATAAAACCCAACACTCATTAATAATATTTCACAACACTTAATTTTGTGAGGAATATGTCCTAGGCTAGTGACCTAGGTGGTGAATGGGTCCTCACTAGGTCCTAGGACCCCCTTTTGGCATCACATTTCACATTCCCCAAAATAGGTCCTAGTTAAGTATGTTGGGACCCATTTTTCCTAAGGAAAATGACTTCTCCTTAACCTAGGACACCCCCCTTGGGATGTGTTTTGGGTGGGATTTTAATGATTTGAAATTCAAGATCTGATGTCGGCTTGTGTTATTTGAATTTCAGGATTTGATCTTAAGATAAGTATAAATATAAGGTTATTTCACATACTTTCACCTAAGGATTTTTATGCAAGCATCCTAAGAGAAACTTTATGAGATCAAGAATTCACAAGAGAATTTATAAGGAATTCAAGGGTAGATTATTAGAGTTTACTCAGAAATCAAAGATCCAATTCATCATATCAAAGGCATAGTTCATCATGCATATTGTTGAGAGCTAATATGTTGATGTATCATTGGAGATCCTATTCAAGCACTATTTCATGTCAAAGTTCATGATCGAGATCTATATCTCATTGAGGCCACTTCAAGAAATATTTCTAATTTTTACTCCAAGGTTCAATTGAGGATTGGTGAGGTGTAGCATTACATTGTTCATTCATCTTTACTTTTATGCATTGTTTCATTTCAAGGTTTAATTACCAAAATGAGGTTTGACCAAGGAAAACCCCTATTCCCTAACAATCAACATTTTCTCCTCTTTGATGTGTGATTGTAGGTTTTAGGTTGAAGATCAAGTGGAGAACAAAAGTTTTCAAAGTTGTAAAAGTTGTCATATTTCTTACAAGATAACACAAAATAAGTTGAAAATTTTATTTCTGACTTTTGGGAGCTGAACACCTAGGATTTGGGAGTGCATACATTGAAGAACAAAACCAATAAATTAGTTTTTTAGAACCCTAGGAGGGACCCATTTTCCATTGGGCGAATGAGTCCTTAGTGAGGCCCAAAAAATCACTTTTTCTAATAGGTACACATCATTTTAGCATCTCAAAACCTACCTTTTTACTGTTGTATCAGCTAGGTTTGTTTTTTGATTGTTAATTACATATTATACCCCTCATAATTGAGTGAAACAACTAAGTAAAAAGTAGGTGTACCCATTTGATTAACCTCATTTGTGGTACACCCACTTTATCTATTTTTCACATAGTCCAAAGGGAATAAAAAAATATGAATATGTACCCCAAGGGCATGCAAATGTAGTCATATCCTAGTCCTTTGGAGCTATCTTTATCTAGTTATAACCACTAAATCCATCTAGGAAGGAGAAGTACTTTTTTCCTTCTAGGGAATCAAGTACTTGGTCAATGAAAGGTAGAGGAAATGATCTTTTCTAGCGGCTATGTTTATCTCTCTATAGTCCACACATACCCTCCATTTTCCTCCTTTCTTAGGAACATTAACTAATGGTGATGTAACTAAGGTAAATTTCTCTAGTTTACATTAAATCCTAATGAGAAATAAAACCTTAGTATAACTATGAAGCACAAAAGAGGATACAAAGAAAAATAAAGGAACAATATTACCAAAGCTCCTCAAAACCTCCATGAATCACCTCCATAGCCCTTCTCCATTTGTTGCAAGTGTGTTGTTTGCCCTCAAATTTTGTGAGCAAGTATACCTATGACATGACCTAACAAATATTGAAGGATTCTTATGATAATGCAAGTGTAAAACTAAAGCCTACACGCAATAGAAAAACCTGCAAAATGACAATGTTAGCATGAAGTGAAAAGAGACTCTGAACATCAAAATATGAAGCCAAAAGATGCAAGCAATAGATGTCAAAATGAAGGTAAAATAGTCATTTTATAGAAATGTCAATTTTAGATGGAGGGACAAGATTGAAAGTTGACAAAATCGTTAAGATCAATGGCCATAAATGCTTGAGACAACCCCTAATAAGGGTTAGGGCAACATTAGGGTAAAATTTGAAATGGAGGATTGAGATTTGGTGGAGAATGCATGTGACAAGAAGATGTGGCATAGAAAAAGAGGAAAGTGTGGAATTAAAATAGAAATTTAAAATTAATTCCCTCAAGAGGTGATGTGGACCTTCTAAATTAAAAATTAATTTAATTCAAAAGTGGTGGGACCATGTGACAGTAAATAATTATTTAAAATTATTTACTTGGAAACAAATAAATTCAAATAAATGTTTTTATTTGAATTTGGAGGAAAATTAAATAAGACAATTAAATAATTGATTTTAATTATTTAATTATGAGGAAAGTGGCTAGTAATTAAATAAATTATGAGGGATTTATTTAATTATGATTAGACTTTAGAATTAGAGACATATTAAATAAATAAATATAGTTTATTTATTTAAATAATCAGGAGGAAATAAATGGACTAATTACATAAATTTAATAATTTATTTAATTAAAAAGGACATCAAGAAGAATAAAAGATGTGAATTAACTAAATAATTAAGAATTATTTAATCAATAGTTTAATTTGGACAAAAGGACATAAACAAGTATTTTAATTATGTTTGGAAGAATTATGGAGAAATCGAGTTTGCAGGCCTAGGTCAATTTTATGTGTCTACATTTTTCCCCTCTTTTTCATAATGTTGTTTATCATGCTATGGCAAAGGAAAATAGTCAGAAACATGCCCCAGTGAAGTTACAAAGTGCCTATGCCCCCTCGAGAAAATTTGTGAATTTTGGCTCGGGGCTGGAAAAATTTAGAAAGTGTCTCGATAAGTTAATTTGATGATCATAAAATCAATGGTGTGATCAGTTTCTAAATTAGAGGACATTCAAGTTGTCAAAAATATAGTCAAACTTGGTCAAAGGATCCTCCTGTAATAACTCTAATGGAAAAATCCTAATTTTCAACCTATAAATAGGTTTGAAAAGGTAAAAAGATATGTCATTTTTACTTTTTGCTTTTGAAATTTAGAGAGCTTAGAGTGAGGAGGAGCGACAAAAAGATGGTGATCCCAATCACAGAGCACCAAGGTTACCAGTTCCAGACATTCCAATGTCCAAAGGGTGCAGAGGCACCGGTATGTACCCCTTTCCTGCTTCATCATTTCTCAATTTTCATGCATTTATTATTGTTCTAGGGTAGGGAAATGAATGCGTTGCGATGCATATGCATTCATGTAAGCCACATTCATGATCACGTTTCACGTATTTGATGTGTCTAAATGCAAATGTGAGGGATATGGTAGCTCTAGGTATAAAATGATGTAAATTCTAGGGTGTGAGATGAAAACGCCAAAATGCAATGCAACTGCCAAGTCAAGCGATGCAAACGCTAGCTTGCAATGCATATGCCAGACTACACAACAAAAATGTTATTAAATGATGCAATTGACTTGTGAAACAACACAATCATTATGGAGTGTCGTAAATGTTAGGTCAAAAGATGTAATCGCTGAGGCGTGATGCATGTGCGAGATGGAACGATACATGTGACTTGGTGTGACGCAAGTGAATTCAACATGACACATTTGACTTTGACTAGGGTTGACTTAGCTTAGAATCAATTTTCTTATGTACTTTTGACTAAATAGATGGTAATGATGCTTTGCAAAGATGTTCAATATGTGCGAACTCTCATTTCTGCATGTGCAGAAATGACTAGTGCCCATCTATACACGTGAGTTCAGACTGGCTACATATGCTTTTAGAGATTAATTGAGAGAGAGTGAGCGGAGATGATTGATGCAACTGGGACTGTACTATGTTACCTAAATTCCCATTATCTGGTAAAATAGTGAACTTTTGATAGCATTGTGTGAGAGGTGGCATTCAGAGACTTGCTCATTCCACATGCTGATAAGAGAGACCATCATCACTTTGGAGGATATCTATAGGATACTATGGATTTTGATCCGAGGGGAGTGAGTGGTGTATGATCCCCACAAAGGACTATAGGCCATGATTGAGTAATATGAGGCTGTGGATGATGCAGGGCTAGGCATTCAGGGCTATGAGATTAAATGAGATTTGTGGTAGAGCACTACACTCGATGGGATGCCATGTTATTCACATTGATTGCCAGAGTCCTGATTCCCGATCGCCACAGACACAAATTTTCCATTGGGTGGGGAGATTTACTAGTCAGTATGCACTAAGACAGGATAGTATTTGCATGGGGGTTGTGTTTGCTTGGTATGCTCTATCACTAGTTACATGAGGTGGCCTATTCAGAGGGTTAGAGTATCAACTATGGGACTACTTTACTGATGATTTGGTCTTAGAAGCACATTCCCAACTTCCATCGACCAATTTAGATTCAATAGTTGGGTGAGGGGATGCCCTATGTTTATTTGTATGTGGGCTCAGTGACACAAACCCAAGTGGGGGACACAGGGTACTTGTGCCATAGGATTGATGCTTTGATGAGTTTTGTTTGGAGACCTTATAGAGATTATGTACACTGGTTGGGGGAGGATGAGCATCTAAAATTTTACCGGTAGTTCAGATATTTGATTAGGAGTACAGTTTAGAGTCAACACATCATTGAGATGTAACTACCCTAGTGGGTACTTTGTCAATTCAGAGAGCAGCAGGGTGTGCCTATGGGGACAACTAAGTATGCAAGAATGTCGAGAGAGAATAGGCCATGAGAGTGCAATAGTGTGTAGTTGGAGTACTATTGTTGCCCATCTTGGAGGAGAGTAAGGAGGGGAAGAGGGAGGAGGATGTTAGACAGGAGGTTGAGTAATCGGAGGGGGAGAGGGAGGAGAATGTTAGATAGGAGGCTAATCAACCAGAGGGGATGCTAGATAGGAGGAGGGGAGGTAGGAGGTAGAGGTTAGGAAAAAAGTAGAGGTTAGGGTAGAGGAAAAGGTATAGTCAGAGGGAGAGATGCTAGGAGAGGAGGACATTTTTGTAGAGCATAAGGCCTTGGAGATTAGTGAGGAGAAGGAGATAGTCAGTGATGATGAGGATGTGGACATCAAGGGTGAGGAGGATATGGATGAGGCTGAGAGGCGGCTATGAGAGTAGATGATAGAGGGGGAGGATGAGGGGGATAGGCCACCACCTTTTCCATTGGATTCTATAGTAGATGAGAGGTTAGTAGACCTCCAAAGTAGATTGGATGTTGGCTTGTCTCAAAACAAGGCACTTGTAGCAGAGTTGGAGGTGGTACAAGTGGCGAGGGATTATGCTATGATTCAATAGTAAGAGGTCGAGAGGTGGGTCAAAGATTTTGTAGAGCTATGCACGAGGCCTGTAGGAGATATGGCCAGAGAGCTATCCCGGGTCAGCAAGAGTTAGGGCTAATATAGATTACTTTATGAGAAGGTAGTGCCACCTAAGAGATAGGATCCTAGGTTGTCCTGATCATAGAGAAAGATAGGGAGCAACATTAGGACACATAGCAGCAGTAGGACACATAGAAAAAACCACACTAGTGCAGGTAGGTCCACGTCATCAGGGTAGTCTTTGGGGCACATATCTCATCATAGCCATAGACACTCATTAGGTCACAGGTCCAACCACAACCATGGGTCAGTGTCATCATGGCATAGGTCAGAGCAGAGACAACCTCCAGTCATCGACCCCTCAGGGTCTCAGAGTCAGGCCACCTCATCAGTGCATGTTATAACTAAGCTCATGAGTGAGCGCCAGTCACCCCACTCCTCACCTCGACAGGACGGAGAGGGCATATCCTAGGGCATGTTATGTTACTATTATTGTTATGTTGAGACACTTATATATTGACTTTCGAGCCTGCAAACTCCATTTTTGGGATTCCACTAGACTATATCCTGTGACATGATTCTTTTTGAGATATATACATGATGTGATTTTGATGTGGATTAAATGTTTTGTGTTATGTTGTTATGCATTTATGATGTTATTTATGTGGTGTGATGTGATTTATGTGATGATATGATGATGCATTTATGATGGTTACTTGTGATTATATGCCATGATGATTCTATGTTTATATGATAATGATGATGATTATTCTATATGGTATCATTACGTTTATGATGATGGATGCATTAATGTATGATTATTTATGGATTCCATGCTTATGATTATGAATGTATTTATGGATGATTATTGATAATGTGGTGTATAATGTTCCTATGTTATGATGTATGCATTGATGATATGGATGGTAATAATGTTTATATGTTATGCAAATGATTAGATGCAAATAATGCTTTGATGTATGTAAAATGGATGAATGTAAATGATATACCCATTCTATTATGTGAATGGTTTTATGCAACTATGGAATTTGCTAATGCAATGTCTATATGATAATGTATGTAATTATGTTTTTGTATGTCACGGGATATCCTCAGGGGACAAGAGAAGGGACCAGATGAAGGTGGATGTTAGTGCAGAGAAAGAGATGCATGTTAGTGCAAAAAAAGAATCCTTCAATATTTGACAAAGTACTAATAGGTGTTACTCTAATCATCATTGGGCGGATTGTTGCAATGGCCAACAAACACTATGTTATGACATAAATCAAGTGTGCAAGGTCGAACCATCACACATAGGACAAGAAATCTAGACAAGGATGATCATGACTCATACAAGGAACTCAATTTCCCCTAGTATTTTTGTCATAACAAACCGCAAATAGACAAGACTAGTCATGAAACGTCATTTCTCCTCTAAATCTTGATGTCAGGACATCCTCGAGGAACTAGCCACATGACAGCCCTAAAAGACAAGGCGATCATCATGCTATGCAATTTCTCCTTGAAATCCTGATGTTAGGACATCCTTGAGGAACTAGCAGTAGGATGATCAGAAAAGACAAGGACAATCATCATGATACGTCGTGGCTCCTCTAATGCAAGGAACTAGTAGCATGATGGAAGTTAAAAGACATAATGTTTTCCAAGTGTTTTCTAGGTGTTTTTCCAATGTTCAAAGGTCAAGTTTTTTTATTTTGAGATGCCCAATTTGATGAGGTCTCAGTTGGCGAATGTCAAGTGATCCTAGATTCAGGAAGGACGGATCCTATATGATGTCAATGTCAAGAGGATCTATTCTCGAATGTCCAAAGTATCCCTCAAAATTCCATATGATGATATTGATGCTTGGGAAGGCCATGTCCTGAAGCCCATGTCCAATGTCCAAGGAAATTGGATGCAAAAAATATTGAGAAGTAGGATGAAAATGGTGTCCCAATGGTTCACATGGAAGAATAGTGCATCAAATTCTCTCCTTTTGGGTAATCAACGTAGTTAAAATTGCTAGGGATAGAATTTTTTGTCCCCCAAATGTAAAGAGTTGATATGGTAGTTTTTGTAAAATTTTAGATATGAAGACATAATCATTGGTTAGTAGGGCCATTTTCTAGTAATTGGTCCAAATCTTTTGGTATTTTAGTTTTCAAGTGGCTATGAAACTTTTATCTATTATTTTGTACATCTACATATATAAATATATAAATAGGCATATTGCCCTTTGCTAAAAAAAGAATGATTCTAAATGTAGTGGAATGTGAGAAGATGTCTTATTTTGTTCTAATTTTGTAAATGAATTTTTTATTTTTGTTGATTTTTTTATTTCCTTTGTCACAACCCTCTGAGGAGGGACATAAGTTGTTCTTCAAGACACATCTGAGGAAAATCCCAAAGATGACAAGTTAACTTGTGATTATAATTTGATTGGTGTTGACTAGATGATTGTTTTGATGACATGCCAATGTTGATATGCTAATTTAGCTAAAGTGTTGATTAGATGATTGCTAAAGTTTGTTGTAAGGTTGTTTGTTTTGGGATGTTAATGAAGAGTTTCCTTTACTTGAAGATATTCTATGTGTGTGAAAGTGCAGTGCCATGAACCCTAATGGATTGACCTAGTGCGGCCTTGGGGGCTCATTGATTGATGGCCTTGCCTACATCATGAACTCATAAACCTCATGGTTCGATGCGACCAATGAATTTGTCTTAGTGACAAAATATTGAGTCATGATTTTATTTTGACAAATCTATAGGGACGGACCTAATGCCTCAGGGGCCCATTTAAGATGTGTATTACCTATGTATAAAATGCACAAAGACAACGTAGCTTGAATATGACACAGAATAATGTGATAGAAATGATGGACTTGGACTCTATTTTTGTGATTTTTGATTTTTTTGAATATTTTTGCATTTTCTTCAGGACATTTTATGATTTTTAGGTCTTTTTTCAAGACTTTTTTAGGACTTTTTATGAGTGTCAGGACCATGTGTGATACCCACTACATTCATGTGATAAATTTGTTTCCCCTTGCTAGGTCGAGAGCTATCCAAGAAGAATGAAATGGAGAAGGGGAATATGTGGGATGAAAGGCAGGGGATATGCAAGGCTTGATTTCAACCAATGCTAGCCATGGACAGAAATGACAGGGGCTATTAACAAATGTCATGGAGGTGTCAGAAGATTGGGTATTCAGTCTAGATGAAGGTATATTAGAATGATAGTAGATGGTGAAGCAAGGACTATCCATGCATGGTGCCTGCTTGCTAGGTTTTCACTATGGTACTTATCCAAAGCACTTGTTTACCAGATTTTCACTTTTGGATGAATTATTTCTCTTTACTATTTTTGTCATTTTTTGATTTTTTTGGTGTCACCAAGATGCTTTTTTGCTAGGTTTTCATCAGGGTAATGATTTTTTTTTCCATTTTTTTGTATTTTTAAGGTTTTCAGCGAAGCTCGTTGATGCGATATATAGAACTTGCATAGCTGCAGTCTATTTATAGGTTCTTTCAAATTTTCTCCATCTAGCGTGGCTAACTGATAATCACTAGAACCAAATGTAGTAGTGATGATGTAAGGACCCAACCAGTTGGGCTCAAACTTGCCAAGTTTCTCTCAACTAGTTTGATTCCTGAGATTCTGCATTAGGACTAAATCATCGATTTGAAACTTTTTGACCATTACTCTTTTGTTGTAGTTTATGCAAAGGTGATTTTGATATGCCTATAAGTGGTTCAAGGCATTTTTTCTTCTTTCTTGTAACATTTCTAGCTCATGCAGGTGAGACTGTATGTACTCTTTTTCATCAATCAATCTATTCAAGGAGACTTGGAGAGAAGGAATTTGACCTTGATGGGAAATATATCTTTAGATCCATAGACCAAGGAAAATGGGGTGGCTCTTGTGGGTGTGTGGATGCTAGTACGATAGGCCCACAAGGTGGGATTGAGTTGAAGATGCCAATCATGACCAACGTCATTGATGGTCTTCTTGATAATTTTTTGGATTGTTTTGTTAGATGTCTTGCCTTGACCATTTCCTTGCAGATAATAGGGTGTGGAAAAGTGGTGTTCGATGTGGAAGCATTCACAAAGCTCATAGAAATTTTGATTTTTGAATGGATGACCATTTTCTGTGATGATGGATTGTGTGAAAGCTACCCTCTCAATTTTTTCTTGATTTTCAATGACAATTACAATGTAATCATGCACTTGTTAAGGTTAGCTTCAAACCAAAATGATGTGGAAAATAACTCTAACCAAGAATGCACCCTAAAACCACTTAAGGAAGAGGGGTGGGCATATGGTCAGAGGATCCCTAGGATCTAATTAATCAATAACTGAAATGATTACAATTGAATGAGAGGAATTAAACTCAACACCAAGAATGTGCCCATAAGATCCTTTAGAAGGTGAGGTGCTAGCATATGGTGGAGAACTTATTACAAAACTGAAATGAACTTAGGCGGATAACTAGCCATAAAAGATTTTCCACACTTCCACTAAATAGTGGGGGGAATGAAATTATAAATAAAAAAATTCATCCATTGTGGCAGGAATCCACTCATGAGTGGTAATTAACCACCTTTCTAGTGGGTACAATGAGAGAATTAGCAAGTTCTTTTTTCCACACTGGCAGTAAACCATCTAGGGGTTATAATGTGATAATTAAACACAAATAAGCAGCAATTAAAAAGACTGAAACAATACTAATGTTATCATCTTTACAAAATGAGAAAGAGTTGCAAATTACATGAGAATTACAATAGTTTTGTAGCACCATGAAGCTGGATGATCCCACATTAGATAACTATCCAACTTATTAACGAAAAAACTAAAAACTAAAACTAAAACAAGTCTGATATAAAAAACTACAAACTGAAAATGAATTACCAACAAACTGTAGCACACCAAAATGTTCATAACTCCTGCATTTCTTCACCAAATGTCCTAAGATAAGTTGAAATAGCTACTAGGGAATATGGCACCCAATTTCAAACACAAAAATTGCATCCAAAGCTCAATAATCAATTGAGCACAAATCCCAATGCAACCATAGAGAGGTACAACCTTCTTGAGGGGCGATTTGGACACATAAAATCACATACTCAATATTAAAATCTGAAATTTTGAGGAGAGAGTCGCCCAAAGCATAGAAGCATGATAAGAGATTACCCACAGCCAAAATAAATTCATGTGATGAGCTGCAAGCAAAATCGACCTTCCACCATAACTACACCAATAACTTAAAATCTAATAATAACATCAAATCTCCAACAATGAAGCTCAATATGTACTTCTGAATGAAGCACACTCTCAATCCATCATCTAGGGAATCATAGTTTCAGGTCTGAAGAGTGGAATAGAATTTTCTAAGCTTTCCCTTAGCTGGATTTTGGATTCAAACCAGTAGTATAACTTAACAATATTTTCCAAAGATGTCAAAATCTAGAGCAAGACTTCTCTTTTATAGAAAAAGAGGCGAATTTACAAATTCCCAAAACTCCTCCAAGAATGGGATGCCAAAATTTCCCTTTTTGAAATATTTTATAATTCACAAATATTTAATCCCTCTTAGAATGGCATCCAGTTCAAGGCATAAATAAAATTTATTAAATGTTTAATATTTCCTTCATGAAGGCGTCCCCCTTCATGGCCACCTTTTAAACACAACATAAAGTTGATGAGCTAGGCCAAGGGGTCAACTTGAAATTAAAACATTAATGCCTTGAAATATAGTATTTCACCAAAATGGGCCTCAAAATGCTGAAAGCCAATTATGCTCCAAACTACACTGCCTAGAACGGAAACTGAGTTGACTACTGATACTACTGCCCAAGATGGCACTGCTAGAAATAAAACTTACTAAAAATAGTAAATTTTGAAAAGATGCCCAATTCCTTTGCAGGTCATACCACTGCGAAGCTCTTTGAAAACCCATAAAGAATCCACAATCCTCATTCATGCAAACCTTCTTCAGAACCCCTATAAAATAGGAAACCCTAATTTGCACATTTGAGTAGCCTACAGATTTCCAGAAATAGGCTAAATCCAAATGAAGAGCGTAGGGAAAAATTGGGGACATTATAGTCCGCCCTTCCCAAAATTGCTTGTCCTCAAGCAATGCCACAACACTCCAAATTGATCCCACCATAACAAATAGGATCCCAATGTCCCATGTCCATCTCTAAAAATACCCACCATGCTAGTGCTACACCACTCTGATCATACAAATGAAGCCATTGTACCAGAACTGCACTAACCTTCCTTGCAACCTCAAAAATTTAATAAGCCTGGACTTCAAACTAAAAAACATGAAAGGACTGAAATCATAATTCTGCAGCATCTCATGCTCAACAAACTTTGAGGAGTTAATATCATCAATTCCAATGACTATCAAAATTTTGGACATAAGAAAAAATGATCTATGTATCTCAACAACATTCTTATCAACGAAACTCCTCAAAGCATCAAACAAAGTCACAACTCCTTCAAGGGTTCTTGCAAAGAAGAAAACAACTCTTTGTGAAAGCTCAAGAGTCTCATCCTCAGAACTCCTCAAGGATGAATAATGCCTCCTCCGAATAATTTTGATATATCCAAGAAGGCTTCTAAAAAATTTCACTAATCTCCCTACAAGAGTCTCAAAAAGTCGAACCAAATCAAGCATTGGTTTGTTGTCCCAAGCATATGTACAAGTAAATGTACAAAGATAGTCATTGAGATGAACCTGAACACTATCTAGATGCAAATTCAAATCACTCCAAATCTTCTTTTCTCCCACTTGAGACAAAATATCATGGCTAATAGGAGATTGGAAAGTCTGAAAATGAATGCACCAGCTGCTGAACAAGATTGAAATGGTCAACTTGAGATCTGATTTAAGGAAAATCAACATCCAACAAGATAAAAACCTGTTGCAAAACTAAAAATCAGCATCCAAAATATTACATATGCTCATATCCATAGCTGAAAACAACCTTTCTGAAGATTTCATCAAAGAAAACAACCATTCATTGCTCAAAATATCTCTCCAATCCATTTGTTGATGAACAAATGGATCCATCAAGTGGTTGATAAGGAAGGGAACATCACCATTAATTCTGAAATTTTGATCCTTATCCCTCCAAGGAGCCTTCCTACCATAACCCAAAAGATTTTTCATTCCACATCGAGGGTGCCAAACAAATATACTTGACCAAGAATGATCCACCACACCCCTAAAGAAATTCACAACACATTCCTGAGTGCCAATCAACTCCAAATATACACTCAAAAAATTATTGACTTCTTTAGTGAACCACTAAATTTTATCCAAGAAAGCTTCAAAAACAAGGGAGCCTGGAACAAACATTGACTTCAAATCCATCTCCCAAGACAGGTTAGTGTGAGCATTATTCAATCCAAAGGATAAACTATCAGGCATGTAAACATGTTTTGACAACACCCTGGTGTCAAAGATGGGGAAGTCGTTATGAATCAACACTTCCCATATGGAGACTGAATTCTCTAAACCTCTTATACATTCACTTACAAGCAATATTGGAGGATTATCAATCACAAAATATAACTTGTCCTCACATTCTCTGAGATGTTTGAAATAAGCTAGTTGGTCTCCAACCTCCATTACACTCAACTGAGCATTCTCTAACATGCACTTTGTTGATTCAAGCTCAAGGGTAAGCTTATCAACCTTTCTTTCACTTCCTTGAAATCCACCAATGATCTTCTTTGTGAATTCGTAGGCATAATTCCGATATTTAATCTAGCATAGATATTTTGATTCCATAATCACTAAGGAGTCTTTAATAAATTATGAGAGTGACTCCATCCCAAACTCCTTCCTGTCTCTCTTCAATCGAAGTATATGAGCGGTCAAATCTGAATAAGGCATGCACCTCATCCTCAATGGAAAACATGAATTGACCTTTCAAATCACAAAAATGCAAGGATGGTGAACTGCTGATCAGATGCATTTCAAAATCAGAACTTTGTTCCTTGTCTTTGCTGCCCCCATAGATGCTCCAAGACTCTTGTTTTTCACCACCCATAAACTGAAAATTCTCAAGGTCATGAAGAGAATGAAATCCTACCAATTCTTTGGGCCTTTGTTTACAATCAGCTTCATGATGTGGTAAATATGATTTGAATTTGATAACCTCTTTAAAATATTCATCATCAAGGGCCCTGTGGTCTTCAAGCTCCATCTCCCCTTCACTGTCTCCATGTTTATTTATTAAAGTAGCCACCAATTTTATAAATGAGCCATTATTGATTGTAGTCATGATAATTTTAGCAGCAACAACATCTTCCATAGTACCTGTAACCATCTTATAAAAATCATTGTGGGGCTTTCCCATGCAAGCTACTTTGTCAAAGACATCTTCTCCTTCAAAGGTCTTCACATAGCTTGCAATGAAATCAAAATTATGCACTTTCTTGCGGTCAAAGGGAAATTTATCCCATACAATATCTTTAACAAAATTAGGTACCTTCACACTCGGATCCCAAATGTTGAAAGGCTGATTATTTTATCAAAAGGAAATTGCCCTTCAAACTTCACTTGAAATGGTGACTCTTTGAATGAGACACCTCCCAACTCAACAAAAATGAAATCTTCATGATAATATTTCTCCAAGATCTTAGTTTGATGACCAAACTCAAAACCACATGAATCTTCATTATAATGAAGTAAGGAATCATCACTAGTAGCTAGTTTGAAGATTATATCCTCCTTACCTTCAATAAGAACATCATGTGAAAGTATAATATTGATCTCTTCATTTGTAGTCACAAACATACCAAGGAGGTCTCCTTGATTCCTTGACATAGACTCTTCATGTGTAATCAAAACTGATGTTGCCTCTTCGCATTCATCCTCAACTTGTGCAGACAACTACATATCAATAGGTACTTCTTGGGATATAGCCTTAGAATCATTGAGAAACAATATTTCATTTCCGTCTTTTGCATTAATGACTTCCTTTTTTTTCTACTTTTTCTTCTTCAAGTGTGGCTGTAATTTTCTCTCGTACTTAATGAATAAATCTTTGATCAACATACCAACAGTAGAGGAATTCTTTCCTTCTTGTTCATGAATGTTTAGTAGAAATGATAGGATTTTTTTAGGAATATCATCCATCTCATTGATAGTTAAGATCAAAATGTTTCTCATTGCTGCAACTACATCCTCCTCTTGTTCATTCCAAGTTGAAATGAAGAGGTAATGAATCAAATAATATATTTGATCTTGCATACCCAAATCTATCATCAACACACTTGTTTTGAGTTATGAAAAGATCCTCAAAATATCAACTCTTTTGGAGTATTGATTGCTATCAATTTCATCAAGATCTTGAAAACTTTCCACGAACATATGAAGAACTCTCTTCATAGTTTTATCATCATAGGGCACCAAGGGTGCCAAAATTCTCATCACTTCACTGAGGCATGAAGTAACTAGAAAATTTACTTCTTCATTAGGATGCCTCAGCCAATAGGGTTGATTCAAAAAAGTCATTGCAAGAGCTAATGCAAATTGCATTTCCTCCGAAGGTGATTGCTTCACTTGCCTCAAACACTGTTCTAGCAAATGAAGAATTTTCTCTTCATTCTCCTTTAACTGAAATTCTTTATCAAGAATCTTTCCAGACATATAAAGTGTCTCTGCTAGCTTCATCTCTTCTTCATTAGCCATACCTTAATTTGGCAAGACAAGGTTTCTCAAACCTCTAAAAAAGTGTCAACTTCAAAAAATTCTGAAGCTGAAACTAAACTCTGTTATGCTTTCAGATGTAGTATCTGTCTTCTCTGACTCTCATCTGATAAAAGAAGCGCTGAAACTCATAGGATGGTAGGAAAATAGGCTCTGATACCACTAAAAGATACCCTCTCAATTTTTTCTTGATTTTCAATGACAATTACAATGTAATCATGCACCTGTTAAGGTTAGCTTCAAACCAAAATGATGCGGAAAATAACTCTAACCAAGAATGCGCCCTAAAACCACTTAAGGAAGAGGGGTGGGCATATGGTCAGAGGATCCCTAGGATCTAATTAATCAATAACTGAAATGATTATAATTGAATGAGAGGAATTAAACTCAACACCAAGAATGTGCCCACAAGATCCTTTAGAAGGTGAGGTGCTAGCATATGGTGGAGAACTTATTACAAAACTGAAATGAACTTAGGCGGATAACCAACCATAAAATATTTTCCACACTTCCACTAAACAGTGGGGGGAATGAAATTACAAATAAAACAATTCATCTATTGTGGCAGGCATCCACTCATGAGTGGTAATTAACCACTTTTCCAGTGGGTACAATGAGAGAATTAGCAAGTTCTTTTTTCCACACTGACGGTAAACCATCCAGGGGTTATAATGTGATAATTAAACACAAATAAGAAACAATTAAATAGATTGAAATGGTACTAATGTTATCATCTTTACAAAATGAGAAAGAGTTGCAAATTACATGAGAATTACAATAGTTTTGTAGCAACATGAAGTTGGATGATCCCACATTAGATAACTATCCAACTTATTGACGAAAGAACTGAAAACTAAAACTGAAACAAGTCTAATATAAAAAATTGCAAACTAAAAATGAATTACCAACAAACTGTAGCACACCAAAATGTTCATAACTCCTGCATTTCTTCACCAAATGTCCTGAGATAAGTTGCAATAGCTGCTAGGGAATATGGCACCCCATTATAAAAACCGCATCCAAAGCTCAATAATAAATTTTTCACAAATCAGAATGCCACCATAGAGAGGTACGACCTTCTTAAGGGGTGATTTGGACACATAAAATCACATACTCAATATTAAAATCTGAAATTTTGAGGAGAGGGTCACCCAAAGCATAGAAACATGATAAGAGATTACCCACAACCAAAATAAATTCATGTGATGAGCTGCAAGCAAAATCAACATTCCACCATAACTACACCAACAACTCAAAATCTAATAATAACATCAAATCTCCAACAATGAAGCTCAATATGTACTTCTGAATGAAGCACACTCTCAATCCATTATCTAGGGAACCATAGTTTCAGGTCTGAAGAGTGGATTAGAATTTTCTAAGCTTTCCCTTAGCTGGATTTTGGATTTCAAACCAGCAGCATAACTTAACAATATTTTCCAAAGATGTCAAAATCTAGAGCAAGACTTCTCTTTTATAGAAAAAGAGGTGACTTTACAAATTCCTAGAACTCCTCCAAGAATGGGATGCCAAAAGTTCCCTTTTTGAAATATCTTATAATTCACAAATATTTAACCCCTCTTAGAATGGCATCCACTCCAATGCATAAATAAGCTTTATTAAATGTTTATTATTTCCTTCATGAAGGCGTCCCCCTTCATGGCCATCTTTTAAACACAACTTAAAGTTAATGAGCTAGGCCAAGGGGTCAACTTGAAATTAAAACATTAATGCCTTGAAATATATTATTTCACCAAAATGGGCCTCAAAATGCTAAAAGCCAATTATGCTCCAAATTGCACTGCCTGAAATGGAAACTGAGTTGACTGCTGATGCTATTGCCCAAGATGGCACTGCCAAAAATAGAACTTACTAAAAATAGTAAATTTATAAAAGATGCCCAATGCCTTTGCAGGTCATACCACTACGAAGCTCTCTAAAACTCTAGAAATAATCCACAATCCTCATTCATGCAAACCTTCTTTAGAACCCCTATAAAATAGGAAACCCTAATTTGCACATCTAAGTAGCCTACAAATTTCCGAAAAAAAGGCTAAATCCAAATGAAGAGAGTAGGGAGAAATTGGGGACATTACATTATGGAACACCATATCGGAAGATGATGTAATTAGGAATGAATCTGGAAATCTACTTATCGTTGATGTAGGTGAGGGGGACAACTTCGATCCACTTCATGAAATACTTAGTGGTAGTGATAATGAATTTATGGCCATTAGAGGAGGAGGGATGGATTTTTCCCATGATGTTGAGTCCCCATTGTGGAAAGGGCCAAAGAGAAGTGATTTTTTAAAGCTCCTGTGCAGGTGCACGAATTAGATCACTATCCACCCGACATTTCTGACATGTTTTGACAAACTAAAGAGCATCCTTTTCCATTGTTGGCCAATAATACCCGAGTCTCATAACTTTCCTAGCTAAAGTCAGGCCACTCAAATGAGATTTGCATATACCCTCATGTAAGGTTGTTTGGGCTTCATCAATGTCAAGATAGTGAAGAAGGGTGTTGTCAAAGTTGTGGCAGTATAAGGTGTCACTAATGATGGTATATCAGATGGCTTTGCGAATAAAGATTTTTTGTTGATTGTTGGATAGGTTGGGTGGGAGGGTCTAGGAATTGAGGTAATTGTAGATGTCTTGATACCAAGGTGAAATAGGATCAACAAGGTCACAAACCATTTTTGACTCCAAAATATCATATGTAGAAACCAACAGTTCCTCCACTAAAAACTCAAATTGTGGCGCGTTGTTGGGAATGTCCAAGAGAGATCCTATTGTTGCCATTGTGTTAACTGCCTTGTTGTGTGCCCTAAGAATCTGTTCAAAAGTGACCATTTTAAAATATTTCATAAATCTATCAACCATACGTTTGTAAGGAAACAACTTTTCATCCTTGGTCTCATAATCATCATTGACCTGGTTGATGACTAACTAAGAATCTTCAAAAATCAGAAGTATCTTGATATTCCATTTTATAGCCAATCGGAGTCTTATGACAAGTGCCTTGTATTCTAAAATGTTATTGGTACAAGGGAAGGAAATTCGAAATTCCTTAGGAATAGAGTCCTCTTGTGGTGTGATAAACAATACACCTACTCCTGAGCCATGACCAATATGATCCCCATCAAAATAAAGCTTCCAAGGTGATACAGGTTCTATGTGAAAGATATAATCATCAAGGAAGTCAGATATCAAAGGATGAGTACCTTGTATAGGTGCATATATGAGTTGATTGGCTATTACTTGTCCTTTTATTACCTTGTGTTCAATATATTGTATGTCATATTCACTCAAGGTCATTACTCATTTTTCCAGCCGTCCTATCAATGCTACTCAACTTAGAAGGTACTTCAACAAATCAATATTTGCTATCAATTGTGTCTTGTGGTTCAACATGTAATGTCTTAATTTTTGAGCTGCAAAGACAACTGAAATAAATGCACATTCAATGGATGTGTTGTTGAGTTCATATCCAAACAATGTGTGACTGATGTAGTATATAGACCATTCTTTTTTTTCATAGTCATTTTGTGCAAGAAATGCCCCCAGTGTATTAGTGGTTGTAGAGATGTATAGGATCAAATTTTTCCCTCAATTGGAGGCATTAGAATAGGTGGTGACAATAGATAGTCTTTGATCTATTGGAAGGCCACTTGACATTTGTCTGTCCACACAAAGTGGATGGTTTTGCGTAGTAGGTATTGAAATGGTTGGCATTTTTTTACAAGTTGTGCGATGAAGTGTCAGATAGATTTTAATATGCCTTGTAATGTCCTTAGCTCACTAATTCCTTTTGGCAGAGGCATGTCTAATATTCCTTTCACTTTTATGGTATCCACTTCAATGCCTCATTGAGAAACTATGTAGCCCAACAACTTCCTGAAAGTTACTCCAAAAACACATTTCTTAGGATTCAGATGGACCTTGTATTCTTCTAGCCTCTTAAAGATTTTGTCTAGTACTCTAAGGTGATCCTTGTGTGTCAAATATTTTTCCAAAAGGTCATCCACATAATCTTCCATTAGTGTGTGCATGATGTCATGAAATATCGTTGTCATGACTTGTTAACACATGGCACCTACATTCTTCAAACCAAAAGGCATGGCGTTCCAATAGTATGTCCCCCAAGGGCAAGTGAATGCTATTTTGTGATGATATTGAAGGGTGATCTGAATTTGATTATATCCCAAGAAACCATCCATAAGGGACAACATCTTGTATCTTGCTATGAGATTGACAATGATATCTATGTTTGGCAATAAAAATTCCTCTTTTGGACATACCTTGTTTAAATCTCAAAAATCCATGCAAATGTGGATCTGTCCATTTGGCTTAGTGACAGGTACCAGGTTGGAAATATAGTCAGCATAGTCTATTGATCTTATAAACCCCACATCCAACAACTTCTTGAGTTCAGCTTTAACAAGCAATGTGATTTGTGGGTGCATTTTCCTTAAATTGTGTTTGACTGGTTTAGCATCTAGAAGTAAAGGAAAATGGTGCAATACTAATTTTGGATCCAGGCTTGGCATATCGGTGTAAGACCATGTGAAGTTAACCTTTCAATCTGAGAAGAATTGTTGAAATTCAAGTTTTTCTTCTTCTATCAATGATGTGACAAATAGAACCATCTTGGGACCCTCTGGTGTAGGTATGTTAACTTCTATGGTGTCTTCAATGAGCATTTCTGATTTTTCTTGTGTTACAAAAATAAAGTCCAATCCTCCATCCTTGGGTGACTCGGGGAGGTTTTCACCCTTGAATACATCCTTTATTTTTACTTTTGTATTATCAGAAGGCACCTTGCATTTTTCACCTAAAGACATGTCTTTTTGTTTTATTTTTAGTATTTTTGCGATTGGAGGATTACAAAATCTCCCCAAAGTATGCTGCACAATATAAATCTATAGAAAATCCTACTTTATGATCCCCACTTGGTATGCCTTCATGGAGTCCTATGAATTTTGCAATAGCTTCATCATTCTGAAAGATGTCCATAGTGGGTGGGTCTTATTGATCCCAGTCAATGAGCTATGGGTAGACAAGGGAGATACCATCGTTAGTGTTGGTAAAGGGTAAGGATGATGAAAAAATCATGCAAATGGAGGATGAAAGTGTAAAGATAAAGTTGTCATCCTCAATTTCCCAATCGGATTCTATCCAAGGACCATCTTCGGATTTAGATGAGTTATATTCATGGTCATAGTAAGGGATAAATGGATCAGAATCATGATCAATGTTTGTAGATGGCCACTCAGAAGCATGGGAAGTAGGCTCAGACATGTCAAGCTCATGGAGGGGTTTGGGAATGGGGTAGGACAAGTCAAAATTTTTCGGTGAGGAATCAGTTTTAGTAGAGGAATCTTTGCTTGTCTCGACACTTTCAGGAGTCGTTACGTCCTCACTCAAAAGTACATTGATATGTTGATCATCAGTTCTGATTTTATCAAACCCTAGCCCCAGATACTTTGGTCACTTAGAAGGAATAATAGGCTCTCTCCTTCTAGTGTTGTTTTGCCAACACCACCAGTTCCATCAAAACCATGTTCTTTGCATATGTCATAGCCTTTTCCATATATATGTACTGGTAGGGGGGTAGTTCTTTTGGGTCTTTGTAGATCCATGTGGATAGATCTAAAATGTCTTCATGATTCATGTCTCCCCATAGTGTGAATATCATCATGGGAGGGACCTTGAAAGTATTCTTGGGTTCCACTATGAGACAAGACCGACCATAAACTTTTGGTGGCTTGGGCATTATGGTGATGCAATAAGCCATGTTCAGTTTGCACTCTCTGCAACCGACATCTTGGATCTTGATATTAGGGTCAACAATTGTTATGATGGCAGGGTTTGATGTGGAGGGCATGGTGAGTATGGATGGGTCAATATATTTGGATGGTGTGGATGTGAAAGCCTCATGGTTGATGGGAACTTGGTGTTCATAAGTAGTTCCAAATTGGTATAGTATTGGAAAGGGTTGGGATCTCCTAGTACAGTGATTTCAATACCTTCAAAAGTGAACTTCAAACATTTATGGTAAGTGGAAGGTATGGCCTTTAAGGAATGGATACAAGGTTGACCAAGCAATGTATTGTAAGGTAGTTCATGATCTAGGACTTGACATGTTGTATCTATGATGACCGGCTCCAAATGAATTAGAAGTGTGATAATACCCTTAGAGGCATGTTCCTCATCATCATATGCCTTTATTACAATGCTCTTTGTAGAATCCACACAAGCATCAGAGACGATGAGAGCTTTAACCAATTTTAGAGAGAAGATATTCAATCTTACTCCACCATCTACTAAGATTCATCTAACCTTATGTTTATGGATGAAGACCTCAATATGCAATGCATCATTGTGAAATGGCTTTGGTGAGATGTAATCGAGGTCTGAAAAGGTGATATGATGGGGAGAATTCAAGTATTCGACCATGGTTTCAAAATGGTTGACATCAATGTTTATTGGTATGAAATACTATTGCAAGACTTTGTCCAATATGGCCTTGTGTGTAGGCGAAATACAAATTAGTTCAAGGGTGGAGATTTGGGCAGGTGTTTTGTTCAACTATTCAATAAGGTTGAATTCTCCATTGGGTTGTAATGGTTTGGAAAAGGGACCTAGAATTGTGATCTTGGGTCATCTAGTAGAAGGACCTATTATTGTGACCTTTCCTTTATAGGTAGTGACATTATACTCCAAGGTTTGCTTGATGGTGATGGTATTAGCATATTCTTCAGTAGCTCAGAGGTGATTAATGATAGGTCCACTAGAATAGTTAAAGGTAACATAGGTATAATTGGCTCAATTGTCATTATTCTTAGCACCAGATGTTGAGGGGTTACTCAAACCATGATCCTATAGTGGGTTTTTATGAATGGTATGGTCTAAATTAGAAGAAAATGGTTGACCACCAAGTTCAATGGTACAATTTTCAATAAGATCTTGTACAAGATTTCTTAATTGTCGACAAGAGGAGGTTTTATGCCCTTTTATGTGGTGGTAATCACAAAATGCATTATCATCCCACCATGATGGATTGAATTGACCATGGTCATATGGTTTTGGGTCTTGCAATGTGATGACACCATTTTGGATAAGCTTCTTGAGGACAACTTCAATTGGTTCACCCAAAGGGGTGTATGTGTGTTTATTAGGAAATTGTCTTGGTTGTCTTGGTTATTCTAGGTGGAATTTTCTATAGGTGTCAGTGTAGTTACAGGTGTGTTTTGAGGTTAGGTTCCTTTGAGAATAATTGCAGGACCCATCGCATTCATAGTTTTTGCATCAAAATGCCATCGTTAGTGATATGCTTATTTTTGACCTAGTATTTGTTCTTTTCAATGGGAGCATTTGGGTTTGTGTTTGTGTTGGTGGTGATTATTTTGCTACCATACTTAAGTTCACTTTTGGAAATAAGGGATTTTTCAAGTTGGACTCCTCTTTTGACAAGGGCAATAAAAGTGGTGTAGCAATGGACTTGTAGACCATATCTTAGTGGGCCAAGGAGGTTTTTCACAAACATGGTGACCTTTTCTTTTTCTAGTATTTCCACAAGACACTGACTTGCTAAACTTCTCCATCTTCGAAAAAATGGAATAAATGTCTTGCCCATTTCTTCTTGAGTAAGTCTATATAATGAGGCAATGTCAATGTCTGTATCAATATTATAGGCATAATTTTCAACAAAAGTTTTGGCTAATTCATCCCACGATTTTATTCCTTTAGGTAACTGCACAAACCACTCAAGTGCATGTCCTATGAGACTCCTAGAAAAGAGTCTCATTAGATAAGTATGTTCATAGGAAATATCCACGTAGCTGGTTGTGAATTCTTTGTTGTGTTCAATGGGGTTAGTTTTGCCTCTATATTTAGGAAAGTTTGGTACCATATATCTTGGTGGGAATGGTGTCATATACAAGTTTGTGTCAAAAGGATATAGACATAAGTCATATGACATGTGAATCTTTTTTTTGGAAATTTGTAAGGTCTGCAGTTGTGTTTCAAGAGAGGAAATTTTAAGTGTGAGTGCCTCCACTAAAGGGTTGTTTGTAGCATCACACATGTTGGTGATAGGTTTTGTCTGAGTTCCCACTTGTTGTGATGATGCGTTTGGATTTGAGATGTGTTGGTGTGAAGAAAATTGTGTGTTTTTATTTGGGATGTGTTGGGAGTGAACGTTTTGATTGGGGATATGTTGATGTGTATGGACTTGAGATGCATAAGTGGGAATGTATGTTCCAACCGTGTTAGATTGAATCTATGGAATTTTATATCCTTGAAAATTTTGATGACCAAATGAATCCATGTGTTGTGTGATTTGGTTGCCCTATCCAAATTGATAGACGTGACCATGTGGAATGTTTATATTTTGTCTTAAGGGAACATTGGTGTTGGTATTGATTTGTGAGGAGCTAGGGACATTGGATTGAGGTCCTTGAATAAAAAATCGTATTTTGTTCCTCCTAAAGGGATTTAGTGAGTTTGTTGCCATGACATTAGTTGAGGACCTAGTCAAAGTGTTTGATGATGTTGTCCCTATAGCATTAGAGGAAACTCCCCATAACAGGTTTGATGAATTGGTTCCCATTGTGGTAGTTGAAGCCCCAACTGTTGCTCCAATATTTTGTGATGGAATGATGGATGTTTTTTGTGGGGTTGATTGTGATGTGGTGTTTGTTGGTGTTCCTCCAATAGATGTTGCATTGACCACATTGGTTGAGTTTTTTGTGGTTTGAGTGGTGGTAGCTCCAATGGAAGTAGCATTAATAGTATGTGTGGCACCTTGTGTTGTGGTTCCCATGGAGGTATTATTTGCATCATGTGGTGTTGTTGATTGGGGTTGACTTGTTTGAGTGGTATGATTAGGAGATGCTACTATTAAGGTGTTAATGTCAAATCCTTTTGGCAACCTAGCCCCTTGGTCAAGGAGCATGGCTAGATATCTTACTGAATCTTGTAGAACTAATTCTTCCACAAAGGAGGCCACTTTAGGATTTTGGGCAGCAGCTTGTATGTCTTCCTCAAATACATGTCCATTTTCATCTCTACGTATAAATGGTTCAAAAGGATTGTGTGAGGAAGATGGAATGTTCATGTCACTGAAGGGATTGATGAAATAATTTCCCATGTCTGTGTTGTTGTTCATGTCATTAGGGAAATTATAAAAGTTATTTCCTTGTCCAAAGGAACCCATTTGTCTCCTTTTTCTTTGTAGTCTTGTTTCAACCATATAAGTCTTGCTCAAAATGGGGAAGATGGAGGATGACCAAATCTATATATGCAAATGATATGAGGCTATGTTTTTGGTTTTTTGCTTGAATAAGGAATGCTAAAATACCAATGGTGTCCAAAGTGAAATGTCAAGTACAATGGGACTAATGAGGACTAAAATGAGGGAGACTAAAGGTGTTCTAAGGAAAATTCAAGGAGTTCTATGATGCACTCACTATTGGTAGACTCAAGGAAAGGTACACTTTAACCATTTAGAGTTTAGTCAATGTCTCAATTTTGGAGTGTCAAGGGACTTGTTTGAAGGACTAAATGAAAAAGTGACAAAGTGAGGTTTCCACACTAGACTAATGAGTTGGAAATAGTTCACCAAAGGACAAAGACTAGAAGAAATGATTTTGGTTAGGTCCAATGAAAACCTACTTTTGAAGGTAAATATTTGGAAAAGTATGGCAAGGATTCCTATTCTAAAGTCTACAAAATGAGGACCTATGATTTTATGTATGCTGAAAATGATGGTCCAAGCTAAGGATGCAATTAGGAAAGTGCAATGGCAAGCTAAATGAAAACTAAAATGAAAGGATGAAGGATTTGAGAAATTCTTTTTTTGGTTTTGAATAAATACTTTTGAGAAAAAGTGTCTGGAAACAATTTGGAAATGTTTAGTCTTGGGTTCTTTGACAGTGATAATGATTTTTTAGTTCATAGGAAATTGTGTCGTTTCAAGTTTCAAATGCATTGTAGAGGATAAAATGCGTCAAAGTTTAAGAAAATGCATCATTTCAAATAACAAATGCAATTTAACAGAGCAATTGTGGTTCTCAGGAAAGAAAATCCATTGAGATAGTGTCAGATGTGGCAATTGAGATAGAAAATGTGGTTTATCAGAGTGATTGTGTTTCAAGAGGTAGAAAATGTGGTCCAGTATGTCAAATGTGTTTTAGGTTTACCAAATGCATTGCAAAGTCTAGTTTCTTGGTGATTTTGGTAGATTTTTGAAGATTGTTCCAGTTTGAAGGTGTTTTTCTAGATTTGAAAAAGGTGTTTATTTGTTCATTGGGTCTGAAAAACACTTGGCAAACATATTGTGTTTGAAATTTGTGAAAACAATCATATAGAAGACAAGCAAAATACTAGGGTTTACAAGGACTATATTCTTTGGATTCCACATGGATTTTACTCCAACCACACTTATTCTTAGTGGGTGACTTAGAAGCTTGGCTACAATAGCTCCCCCAACATGACACTCACTTCTCAGGTCAACCAAGCTTCAAGCTCTCATGAATCTCCCATGACAAGATTTTCACCTCTACTAAGAACTATGATAATTTGGATGCCTTGGCAACGACCGTTGCTACACCAAAGAATAGATAAAGGTTTTTCAATTACTATAACAAAATGTTCTAGAATAGGCATTCCATTCGTAGGGGATCATCCATATGGAAATAGATCATTATTTCCCTTCTTTTCAGAACAATCCTCATGATACTTGAACTTTCCTCAAGTACCCACACTTGTATACTAGTTGGAAGTTGCTTGGGTTTAGCGTGTTCCCAGTTGGGTCATTCCTTGGGGTGATTACTTTTGCCCACCAGGCAGGCCCTCTAAGGATAAAACAAAAGCGAATTGAAAGTGTTTTTTTGGTCATCCAAGATCACACTAAGGCATGAGGAAATCGCATACGCAAAGCTTTCAACCCACACTTTCAAGTTTATTCATTTCTAAGATCCAAATTGAAATGTGGGGGGCAGGGGGGGGGGGGTGTAAAGTAACAACCTCTTAGTGTTTTTGTTTCTCAAGATCACACAAAGTGCAAGAGAATTGCATACATAGTGAAGAGGATATTACTACACTAAAAGACACAAAAGACACTTGTTCACTTCAAAACCCATTTTAATGTGAGACAAACAATGTTCATTTTAAGCCAATGTCATGAGAATGCATGTTCATTTTAAGCCTTATGAGTTGTAATGAATTTTTTTGTTCATTTTAATCCCATGAGTGAATATGCATGTTCATTTTATCCTCATGAAATGTAAATGCAAGTTGTCATTTGTTTGATTAAGATTGTGAGATAAAACCACAAATAAACAAGGGTTTGACTCCTTTTCTAGCTTGACACATGTTGTAACCAACAGATTAGTAACCCAAAACCTCTAACCTATGAAGCAAAAAAGGAAAATTTGGAAAATACAACACTCAAAAGCAAAATTTTACTAGGTGAATGCGTCACAATAGAGAAAATGCATCTCGAGACTGAAGGCTGAAATAACCAGGCAGATGTGTCGTTTAGAATGGTGAATGTGGCTCAATAGAGAAAATGCGTCATTCTTGGAAGCATATGCTTTGCGATAGAGTGTTTGCATCTCAAAAAATTGTGATTGCAACATTCCGTACCTATACTTGTAAAAAAGCCGAAACAAATCTATACGGAAATTGCAAAAAAAATGTGTGTCGGGTTCACCAATGTAACTGAGGCAAATTTCTAAGGTTTACATTAAATCCTAATGAGAAATAAAACCCTAGTATAATTATGAAGCACAAAGGAGGATACAAAGTAAAATAAAGGAACAATATTACCAAACCTCCTCAAAACCTCCATGAATCACCTCCATAGCCCTTCTCCATTTGTTACAAGTGTGTTGTTTTCCCTCATATTTTGTGAGAAAGTATACCTATGACATGACCTAGAAAATATTGAAGGATTCTTATGATAATGCAAGTGTAAAACTAAAGCCTACATGCAATTGAAAAGCCTACAAAATGACAATGTTAGCATGAAGTGACAAGAGACTCTAAACATGAAAATATGAAGTCAAAAGATGCAAGAAAGAGATGTCAAAATGAGGGTAAACTTGGAATTTTATAGAAATTTCAATTTTAGATGGAGGGACAAGATTGAAAGTTGACAAAATCCCTAAGATCAATAGCCATAAATGCCTAAGACAACCCCTAAGTAGGATTAGGGAAACATTAGGGTAAAATTTAAAATGGAGGGATGAGATTTGATTTTAGAAAAAATAAATCAATGGTGGAGAATGCATGTGACAAGAAGATGTGGCACAAAAGAAGAGGAAAGTGGGGAATTAAAATAGAAATTTAAAATTAATTCCCACAAGAGATGATGTGGACCTTCTAAATTAAAAATTAATTTAATTCAAAAGTGGTGGGACCATGTGACAGTAAACAATTATTTAAAATTATTTACTTGGAAAGAGAGAAATTCAAATAAATGATTTTATTTGAATATGGAGGAAAAGTAAATAAGACAATTAAATAATTGATTTTAATTATTTAATTATGGAGGAAAGTGGCCAGTAATTAAATAAATTATGGGGGATTACATATTAAAATAAATAAATATAGTTTATTTATTTAAATAATTAGGAGGAAATAAATGGAATAATTAAATAAATTTAATAATTTATTCAATTAAAGAGGACATCGGGAAGAATAAAATATGTGAATTAACAAAATAATTAAGAATTATTTAATCAATAGTTGAATTTGGATAGAAGGACATAATCAAGTATTTTAATTATGTTTGGAAGAATTATGGAGAAATCGAGTTTGCGGGCCTAGGTCAATTTTATGTGTCTATAGGTGACACCCTTTGACTATTAGAAATAGGATTTAAATGAAGCCTGCATCAAGTAATTTTTGCAGCTTAGTCTTAACTATTTCTCTTAAGGTAGGGTTCATTCTCCCTTGGGGCTGTCTAATTGGCTTGAAACCATAATTTATGTAGATCCCATGCATGCACAAGTCTGGATCAATCCCATTCATGTCATGGTAGTCCCATGTAAAGGTTGTTGCATGTTCCTGTAGGACAGTGTTTAGGGAAATTTGTTGTTCTTCAGTTAATCCATTGTTGATGTTCAATGTTTTACCTAGAATGATTTCCAATGTTTTGGATTTTGACTGTACAAATTAGAGATCAAATCCATTAATGTTGGGGACACATTATTTTGGCAAAAGAGAATGGAAAATATTGGATACTTCTTCTGATGAATTTGTACGTATAATATTTTGTAATGGATCCTATAGACATGAAAGACATTCTTGTTGTTGTGGGTTCCTACAGTAGTTATTGTGTATGATATGGTCAATTAATTCATCCTCATCTTTGTTTGTCAACAGGGGGCTACATTATATAGTCATGAGAGTTTGCAGGGAATAGTGGTCTTCTTCATCCAAGGTAGGCCATATAGTCTGCTCTAGATTTTCATGAGGTTGTGTTGGTGGGTAGAGAACCAATTTCTTGGTTACAATCCCATTTGAAATTATCATGTTACCAAACCTACAACCTATGAATCCATCAACTATTGCTAACCATGGTTTGACTAAAATAAGTGGATATCCTACAAGGTTGACCTTTGGTTGCAAGACTATGAAATTTGCAAGATACTCCTATGAGTCTAATGCTATGACTAAGTCCTCAAGGATCACCTTAAGTTTCACTATTGACCTATATGTCAATTGTAAAATAGTTGGTGTAGGCCCAAGGTTAGCTAGTTGAAGTAGTTGCATTGTATCTTTAGTCATGACATTAATGGTTTCCCCTAAGTCAATCAAGGCGTTCTTGATAAGGATACCATTTATCTTAACATCCACTACTGGAATTCTAGGGTATGTATATTTGAGGATAGTTATACTCCCTAGCATAATATCAATTGTTTGAGGGCCCTTCCTCTTTCTCACTGGTTTCTTCAGATAGAGGTCTCTTACTTTCTTGGTATAGATTGGGATATCCTTAATAGATTGAATAAGTGGGATTTTGATACTAACATCCTTAACTTGACCCAATAGGTTTGTCTCAGCTTGGGTATGATGTTTTTGAATGGCTAAATGCTCAGGGAAAGGAGGCTCTCGACTTGAGATAGTCTAGTTTACCTATGTTGAACCAAGCTCCAAAGGTGAATTGTTTAAAGCTTCATTTGTGGGTTCCTCATCTACCATCTCAGTGATTTGAGCGAATGAAGGCCCAACCAGTTTTTTTACTGACCTGAGGTGGAAATCACTCACCTATACCCCATAAGGTGGGGTATTGTATAGCCTCATTAGTATATGTCTATTGGACATGCTTTTTATCGGGGTTGGTTGTAGGTTGGGCAGGTAATTGTGGTTCTCTCAGTGGCTGAGATGTTGGGTTTGATGGAATGGGAATAATAGCTTGTTGTTGTGGCTGAGAAGGCGGAAAAGGCTATTGGTAATTCATATTTTGGTGTTGCCACTACTATCCCTTTTTCCATTGTGGTTGCCATTGATTTTGTTGCACTAGCCATTGAGGGTTATAATTGGAACCTTGGAAATTTTGTTGTGGCCATACATTTGTTTGTTGCTAGTTCTAGTTTTATTGAGGTTTTTTCCATTGTTGAGGGTTTTTCCATTGGTTTTGGTTATTAGGCCAAGGCTACGAATTTCAACCAAATAAATTTTGATTACCAATTGGAAAAGATGTATTGAAATTTAGAGGGTCTTGTGGTATACCTTGTCTTGGTTTCCATGGCCTTCTTTTTGTAATATATAATTTTCCATCTTCACCTTCTAGTGGTTGAAAATTTGGTTTCTTTCATTTGTCTTCTGTAATACTTTCCAGAATTTTACACTTGTAGCTGGTTTTTCTGTTTGCAATTGGGGCAATATTTAGTAAGTATTGCTTTAACCTCCTCTTACTTCTTCTTTACATGTACAATGTACAACTGAGTAGCTAGGTGACTTATAATGTCTTCCTTCATGTTGGACAATAGGTTACTCAACTCCACTCTTGAAACCCCATTAGATGTCTTTCCAATGGTATATGTTCTTCCCCCTTGAACTTTTGGTAAAGGTCCTTGAGTAATTTATATAGACCTCATAGATATCTTCAAAGGGTAATTGAGACACATCCCCTACCCTAATAAGATTAAGGGAATCCATGTAATCATCATTGACTCATCTTAAGAAAACAAGCTTTAGGGATTCATATAAGAGTTTATTCTATGGTTTTTTCTTCAAGCAGAATTGGAACCTTTCTACATAATCCTCCAATGATTAATCCTTGTTTCATTCTAAAAATATCGTCTCTTATCCTATCAACCCATCTACAATAGTCTTGGTATTTCTCCAAGATTTTTTTTCATGGCATTCTAATCTAGAACATCTTTGCCTAGTACCATAAACCATATCATGGAAATATCCTTCAAATTTGCAAGAAATAGCTTAAGCCTATGAGCATAAGTTGTGTAGTCATGTCTCTTATATAGGACATCAAATTTGAAAAAACTATAGAAGATTGGTAATGTTGAAGGAGGTATATTCTTCAACATAGTAGCCCTCTCTTGGTTGGTAATTATAAATTTGAAAGTGACATGTTTTGGTGGATCATCTACTACTACATCAACCATTGTTTGGAAGGTCCCCTCTATTTTTGTTGTAGATGTTGGTGAAAGAGAAGATTATTTTTCAAGAATACCCTCACTTTGATCGTTGTGGTCACCAATATCTGTCTTGGCTTATTGGTTTGAGGGGAGGAATATTACCAAAGCATATCTCTTCCTTTGCATACAAAAGGTATGACTTTGTATAGAAATGGATCCTACATAATATTATTGAAATGTTCTAGTATTTAAAGAGATAAAACCTAATTATTCTAATACTGAAAGAAAATAATAAACTAGGAAATATTAGAAATAAAAAAAACTAATCTTTGAAAGTAGCATCATCCCTAGAAATGGAACCAAAAATGTAGTCCCTACTAATGTCTAGTAAACTTGGTGGAAATCACACAATTCAGAGGGAAAAACCTAGCTGAAGAGTCCACTTGAACCTTTGGAAAGACCATTGAATTATCAACCAGGGCTAGTAAGCTTTTGATGGTACTGACACTGTATGTTCTTTCAAAGACTTAGAAATACCTAAATCACGCTAGTACAAATGTTACACTTGCTAAGAAATCATAAAACTATATAATAGTAAAGGAAGTAATGATGGCACTATTGCTAAAGGTACCTATAGTATAAGACTATAACTAATTAATGTCAAGAAATGAATGCTAGAAATTAACTGATACTGATAACTAGACCTACACTCCAAATTACAAAAAACTTAAACCAAAGAATAAATGTGAAACAAGAATTTCTCATGAATACCTTACAACAAAAATAAATGTGCAAAAAATGATGTGAGAGATAGTTACCTTGAGTGGCCCTTTCTCAAGTGTTCTCCTCCACTCATTTAACTCAAATCTAGCTTCTCGGATTAACACAATTATAATAACTCAAACCATTCATTTCACAACTCCAAAATATCCAATAAGATTCTGCTAAGATATCTTATTCATGAAATCATGATTGAACAATAAACATTATCTATGTAAGAACAACAACTTAACTAGAAAATATCTAGGAACTATATATACTTTTGAACACAATTAACTAACTCCTAATACCTCAACCATCGAGCCATACATATAGGCACGAGGGAAGTTTACTAAAACAAGGAATTTGAACTGAAACCATAAATCATATATCAGAGCGTGATAAATGATTATCAATCTATAACTCAAAAAGGGATGAAGAGTCAAAGTAGGATCGAGACTCTACTATAGCATTATTGGAATGTGGATTGGTTGAATCAGTCATGTTAGAATCCTATTGATGAGCCCAAAATATGCTCATAATTTGAATATCATGATGTATTTTTAAATACCCTTACTCTTTTGTTAATGGTTGTTTTAACTCTTTGATTATAAACTTGTTATCTAAAATCGAGTAGTATCCTGTGGCAACACATTCCTATATTCCTATAGCTTAATATCTGTGTGTGTCTATATTCATTGCCTTGTTTGACCTCCCAATTGACTGATGTGATGCATGTGGTTTTCTAATAAATGAGATGGATTTAATGTGTGTGATTAATGAATGTGTATCGTGTTATTATATGCATTCTTTCTTTCGCCTCTGTCACCATGTGTTTCGAAAGTTGTTGAAAATAGCATGAACAAGTCAAAGCGCAGTAGATCTTGGCCCTGCAGTAAAGTCCATTTCTAGCACGGCATTGATGAAGTTGTTCCAGTGAAGACTCTCTGTCTGGGTCGTTGGGAGGAAATCTAAATGGTAATCAATCTAGGAAGAGTGGAATGCTAGATTCTCTCCGACTTAGTTGAAAAAATATGCTTTCATTTATGAGAAGTTTGTTCCTCGGTATTAGGAAGCATTTATATCCACTTCTTTCTTTGTTAGAGTTAGGTAGTTAGTTTCTTTTCTATAAATAAGTGTTCCTCCTACGTGAGTGACCAGAAGAGATTAGATTGGATAAGATTAGACTAGACTAGATACAAGAGAACAAAACAGAGTATGTTCATATTAGTATTATAATGAGAAACAAAGTTTTGAGTTAGTTTTCTTACAAGCAGAGTGACCATGTATATGATTCCAAGTTTATGAATAAAATCTGATGAAGTTTTGAGTTAAATTCTTGCATAAATTGGTCGATGCTTGCTAAGGGGGCCCACTTAGTGAGTATCTATAGTTAGTTGTTTATTTCCTATTATTTATAAGCTACAATTTCATTCCAGAAAGTTTCAGTGTAAACTCAATCTTATATTGTTCCTGCAGCATAAGAAATCCATCCCTATGTTTGTTCCTACAGCATAAGACCAGTTCATGGTTTGTTTTTCAGTAATAGTTGTCATGATTTCTTCTTTAATTAAGTTATGCTTAAGTTAAGAAGACTTTGCCTTATGTTCCTGCATCATAAGTAGAATTCCTTCCAAGTAGTTATTTCTAGTAAATTGTGGCTAAAATTGGTTCTTAGTGCACATAAAGTGCCGCTCCATTTCAAGTATACATTCCTTGTTAGGTTAGAATCTGCCATGACTTTTATATCCTTTTGTGGGTGACAACCATTTTTAGCATTGTTTCCGGGGATGGTGTCAAACTAAGAACCTATCACAGTCATTGTTAGCAGTAGTTTAGTGTGATTATTCAAGACTTTTCAAATCCTTCAATTTTTAGTTAAGTCTGTTACATGCATAGAAGAAGAGATGCTCTATGAAGATTCCTCCCAAACCTTCCATTCACTAATAACGATTTTGAACCAGCTTATAATCTATTTGAGGAAGGAGGAGACCAAGATATCAATCCATTTGTTGAAGACCCGCTTGCTGAATTTCCCTTTGACCTAGCTGACGAAGAACCTCAAGAAAATCCATTTTCTTTGATACTTTATCAAGCAAATATGGCACAAAATCCACCTAATCGACCTCCTACTTTTGGATTCCCTATCATATCCCAGCAAGATAATGATAATCTCAAAAATATTCCTTCTTCATTACTTCCCAAGTTCTATGGACTAGTTACAGAGGACCCAGACACTTTCTTGTTTGAGTTTGACATCCTCTGTCAAAGCTATGATTACACTTCAGATGCTCACAAGCTGAAGTTGTTTCCTGCTACTTTGAAGGAGGGAGCTCTTAGATGGTTTATGAGTTTGGGAAGAGATTCTATCGATAGTTGGGTAGTCATGCAAACAAAATTTCTTGAGAAATACAAGGAATATTGTAAGAGTGGTAGTAAAGGTGATGATATATTTTGAATTCAGCAAAAGGAGGAAGAAAGCCTGGAAGACTATATCTCAAGGTTCTTGTTTTCCCTGAGAAAGAATTCAGACCATACTCTCAAAGAAGAATCTCGGAAATTACTTTTTCTGAGGGGAATCAATGATGCCTATATTGATACCCTGGATTTGATGGGAGGAGGAGATATAACCCAAGTGCCTTGGGATGATATTAAGACCATATGTCGCAACTACTCTCGAGCAAATGTCAAGAAGGGTAGAGGTCATCAGGCTACAATGGGAAAGTCTTCTACTAATGGAGTTTCACAGATGGAGATCTCAAATTTGCTATTTGATTTCAAGAAAGATATCATAAACAACATGGCTACACAGTTGGATACTATGCAAGCTCTAAAGAAACATGAGGAAGCTGAAGCAATCTTTGCTAAGTTTTGTCCACATTGCCAATAGAAGAAATGTGACTGCAGATGTAAGATGGTGGCCAACCTAGAGGCTAAGCAGTTACCCACTGATTTTAAGGCAGTAGAAGGTGATGATGACCAAGTATTCTACATTGCACAAAGATTCCCATGGGCTCAAAGACAAGTTATGCCTCAAGACCCTTTGACTTTTGGTAATCCTTACTCTAATTACAATAACCAATGGCAACCTACATATGGCCCATCACCACCTTGGAATACCTCTCAACCACACTGGCCTAACTACTAGAGTCCTCAATGGAAATCTCCTCAAGGAGGTTGGCAATACCCACAAGGACAATGAACTCCACCCCAAGGTAACTGGCAGCAGAATCCTCAATGGAGAGGTTCTCAACAATGGTAGAGCCAATTTCCTAGATTCTTGCAGCTTCATTAGCCACAACCTTCGGCCCTCATACCACCTGCTACGGTACCTACAACAAATACTAGCCCTCCAAATCAAATGCCTATGCCTTCTCAACCATTGCCAAATCCTAATAATAAGTAGCAGCAATAGCAACCTATGTATTTTGCAGAAGCCAATCAATATCCAGCCTATGCCCTAATTATTAATGATATCCATCTCAGATCTGGAACCACTCTCCCTGCTCCACAGCCACCAGTAATTACTGAGATTCCAGACCCTGCCTTTGAACAACCTACTGATCCTACAGAACATATATCTATATCAGATCTAAGGAGCCTATCCTACAACATCAAGCCAAACCACCTTTTCCTTAGAGATTGCAAGTCACTACACCCAAGTCTATGGAAGAACCTACCTTTGATATTTTGGACCAGCTAAAAAATGTACACATTCAAATTCCTCTCTTTCAAGCCATTAAAGATGTTCCAATTTATGGGAAAGCCATTAAGGAGGCCTGTTTGAAGAAACCCGGAAGAAAGAAAAAGGATCCCCAAACTATCCATGTTCTAGGACATTTGGCAGATATTATGTTAGGGAAGGTAGTTATGCCAAAATATGTTGACCCTGGGAGTCCTTTGGTACAAATAAATATTAATGGTCAAATAGTAAAGAATGTTTTGGTTGACCTTGGTGCAACCATCAATGTAATGACCAAGCATACTATGGAGTATTTGAATATCCTAACCATTAGGTCTACACCTACCATCCTACAGCTTGCTGATAGTTCTACAGTAACACCTGATAGCATGGTAGAAGATATAATTATCAACCTTGAGTCTTGGGAATACCCAGCAGATTTCACCATATTGTCCACTAAGGAAACTTTGGGAGAATATCCTATCATCCTAGGTAGACCATGGTTAGCCATAGCTGATGCTTTTAGAGGATGTCATTCAAGAGACATGACAATTTTTGATGGTCAGTCAATGAAAAAATTGGCTTTATACCCACTTGCCCAACCTTAGCCAGACTTATCTCAACCAATTTGGCCAGATTTAGGTGAGAAAACTGAAGAAGTCAATTCATTGGCTCACTTAATGATGCTACAAACTAATCCATTTTCCCAACTTCAGAGTGAGGATGACCTTCTTTTACAAATTTTGTAGTCCAACTCTGATATGAGTAGCCCATCTATTTTAGATAACTGTCCTCAGCAATGCTTCCTGCAACAACTAAATCCTGAGATCTTGCCAGTTAAAATTCCTATAGTTTATCAACATTTGCTTCCACAAGAAATACAGACACCACCTTTATTAGTAGACTCCATGAATGATCTTACCAAGCAAATAGAGTTATCTCCAAGCCACTGTCTGAATATCAATAATAAGCTGCCTCAATCTCAACAAACTGCCCTAGTCAAAATGTTGCAAGATCAACACAAAGCTTTTGCATGGGACTATGGGGATATTAAGGGAATAGATCCTCAACTCTGTACTCATAGGATCTACATTAAGGAAGACTATTCACCTATTAGGCAGCCTCAAAAAAGGATAAACCCAGCACTTAGGGAAATAGTTAAAAATGAGCTCCAAAAATTGCATGATGCTGGTTTTATCTACCCCATTTCAGAAAGTCAATGGGTATCTCCATTGGTGATTGTTCCTAAAAAAAGGTGGAAAATGGAGAGTTTGTGTAGACTATAGAGAGCTAAACACAACAACTAAAAATGATCACTTTCCACTACCATTTGTTGATGAAGTGCTAGACTCATTGTCTAGTAAAAAGTATTTCTCCTTTTTGGATGGATATAGTGGGTATAATCAAATTAAAATTGCCCCTGGGGATCAAGAAAAAACAAATTTTACCTGTCCATGGGGAACTTTTTCCTACTATGTCCTACCTTTTGGCTTGTGTAACGTACCTGCAACATTTCAAAGGGTAGTAATTAGTATTTTTGCTGACATTTCTCATGATTCTATGGAGATCTACATGGATGAATTCACCACTTATGGAGTTACTTATGAAGAAGCATTAGAAAATTTGGAGAAAGTGTTGAAAATATGTAAGGAGCACAATTTGTCTTTAAATAGTGAGAAGTGTTTTATGATGATGCAAAAAGGAATTGTTTTAGGCCATCATGTCTCTCTAGTAGGAATTCAATTTGATCTTGCAAAAATAGAAGTCATTCTAACTTTGCAAACACCTATGAAACAAAAGGATGTTAGAAGCTTCTTAGGACATGCAAGATATTATAGAAGATTTATTAAAGATTTTAGCAAAATAGCCAGTCCCTTGTATGCCTACTGACTAAGGATTGTGAATTTAACTGGACTAAGGCCTATGAAAAATCTTTCCTGCAGCTTAAGAACTTACTTACTAAGGCACCTGTTCTTTAAGGACCCAAGTGGAGTCTACCCTTTCATATACACACGATGCTTTTGATTATGCCATAGGGGCAGTTTTAGGAAAAAAAGAGAATTCCATAGAGCATGCCATATATTTCATTAGAAAAAAACTTCAAGGCCCAGAATTAAACTATACTGTCACAGAGAAAGAATTGCTAGCAGTTGTGTATGCCCTGAACAAGTTTTGGCATTATGTCATTGGTTACCAAATATTTGTTCATACAAATCATGCAGCAATAAGGTACCTCATGAATAAGCCTACCATATCTGGAAGATTAGCAAGGTGGCTCCTATTGTTGCAGGAATTTGATATCACAGTTATTGATAAGCTAGGCAGGGCAAATGTGGTGGCTGATTTCTTGTCAAGACTTCAAACAACTACACCTGCCACCTCTGAGGTAATTGATGATAGCTTTCATGATGAACATTTGTTTTCTATTGCTGCTCAAACTCCATGGTATGCAGATATTTCAAACTATTTAGCAGCCAATAAGATCCTAGCTCACTTCTCACCAAAGGACAGGAAGCTATTGATTGAGAAAAGTTTTAACTTTTCATGGATTGCAGACTATTTATTTTACACAGGACCTGACCAAGTCATGCAAAGGTGTGTTGCGGAAGATGAGACTTATGAAATTTTGCATGCTTCTCATGATGAGCCATGTGGTGGGCACTTTGCATCAAAGAGAACATTAATGAAAGTGCATAACATAGGGTACTATTGGCCCACACTACACAAGGATGTTGTAGCCTACACTAGAAAATGTGATAAATGTCAACGAATGAGGAGAGCAACAAGGTCTGATGAAATGCCCCTATATCCACAAGTGGTAGTTAGTCCCTTTGATAAGTGGGGCATGGATTTTGTTGGGCCTATTGATCCTCCATCCAATGGGAAATCTTACATTTTGGTTTGCACTGATTATGTAACCAAGTGGGTGGAAGTGAAAGCAATGACACATGCCCATGACAACAAAGTTGTTGAGTTCCTATATGAGCATATTTTTACTAGGTTTGGATTCCCAAGGGAACTTGTTACTGATCAAGGAGATCAGTTTACATCAAACTTAATCACTGCATTGATGAATGATTACAGGATCAGGCACAGAAAGTCAAGCCCCTATCACCCTCAAGCTAATGGTCAGGCAGAGGTTACCAACAGAGAATTAGAGGCAATCCTTAAAAAAATAGTACCGTTACAAAAGAAAGATTGGAGCAGTCATCTTCCAGAAGTAGTTTGGACCTATAGGAAAACATGGAAAACAACTACAGGGTTTACCCGTTTTGAGTTACTTTATGGAAAAAGTGCCATGTTGCCAATAGAGTTTGAGCATAAGACCTTAAGGACTACTCTTCAACTTAACATTGATCTTTCAGAAGCCCAAAATGAATGCCTCCTATAGCTGAATGCATTGGATGAGATAAGGAAAGATGCCCTACAACATACTGAAGCTATCCAACAGTAAAGGAAGAAATGGCTTGACCACAATATCAAAACTAAGCATTTCTTTGCCGGTGATTGGGCACTGCTCTATGACTCCAGGTATAAGGAAAATCAAGGTAAACTCATGAAAAGATGGCTTGGTCCTTATGAAATAGAAAATGTATTTGATAATGGTTTAGTTCAGTTGGCTACAATAGATCATGTCCGATTCAAGCTACTGATTAATGGACACCATCTTCGGTTGTATCATAAGCCAACATCCAAAGAAGAATTTATGAAGCAGTTTGTTTCAAATGTAGCCACTGATCTTCATGCAGCAAAATGCTTCGGTCTTCTTCCTACAACATCTCTTTAAAAAACTATGTTGCATGTCCATAATAAAGGTTTTATTTTTAAGGAAACCACTTTCTCTGTTTTTTATCCATCACCATCATTCATTCCATCTTTCTTTTCTACATCACCCCTCCATGTCATTCATCCTACCGTACCACATTCATTTATGGTTTCTGTTCCAGTGATGATTTCAGATTGTGTTGTGATATCTCCCAACATTTAAGAGCATTTATTATAAGGTACACGATATATTTTTGTTTGTCACATCATTCATTTATTTCATTTATTCATTGATTACAATGTGTCTATCAGTCATTACTGCCAGTTCTTTGCCTATCCTTTCCCACATGTGTGGACAAATGCCAAATCTTAAGAAGGGGGCTGGGATAATCTGTTTCAAAACTTTTTCTTTTGCCATTCCCACGTCTGTTAAAGATAGTTTTTGTACTTGCCAAGAATGACTACATGCTTTTACCCAGATCAACAAGTTAATTGCTTAATTTAAGTAGTTTCTAAAAAATCATTGCATGCAATTATCTTTTATATCATTCTTGGTAAGTAAAAAAAGGTAACAAGCCGAAAAGAAAGAAGCAGAGCGAAGAAAAAGTGTTTTTCAAATTTTCAGAAGAAGTTGAGTTTTAGGAATTTTAACAGAGACAATTTGTGAATATGGGTGGTCAGCTAGTAAGACATGAGCTAGTAGCTCATGAAGCCTTGACACAAGATCCTCAAGTGGTTCAGGCATTTAGTATTTGCGAATGGCTGAAGTATTTTCTGAGGATAGATTCCTTTAATGAGGAAGCTGCAGTTGAATTTTTGAGAACTCTTTCAGAGGGAGAAGCTACAGTGTGTGGTTTAACAGTAGCCATTATAGAAGAGCAGATTGCTAAAGTAACTAGGCTTCCAGCAATAGAAGAGAACTTTCCTTTAGGAAGGGACACTATCTCTTCTAGGGCGGAATTCACATTGCCAATAGATGGACCCTTAGAGGTTTCAAAGCAAGGATGCAAATGGGTATCACTACCTTACCCATATTCAGAATATGCCTCCTTCATAATCAGGTATTTGACTTGTGAGGGACGTTTTTCCTATTTGCATTCTTATCATTTTAAACTATTGAGTCATATGAGGCACGGTTTAGTTATCAATGTACCAAACTTTTTGTTAAATCTTTTGGAACATAGTGCCCATGAAACCCAAAAAGGTAAAGACAACTCTATCACCAATCATGCCCTTATTAAATTATTGATTGAGCATTCCCTGAGGGATGTATCACCCCTTTCTTGGCAAGAAATATTTCCCAGAAAAAACTGCGACCTCCAAAACCTCCTAGAGCACTCCCTGCACAGCCCAAGAAAAAGAAAAAGAGAGTAGAATCTATGAGTAGGGAAGCAGAGCAAGAATCATTTGCCCCTGCAGCACCTACTCCTATAGCCTCCACACCTGAGCCCTCTACCCAAGTAAAAACTAGGTCTGCTAAAAGAAAAGAAAAAGGGAAAACAAAAGTAGGAGAGTCATCTAGGGCTGAGCAAACCCCAGAAACAAGCCCTCATACATAAAAGAGAAAATTTTCTACCCCGCTTTTCCCTACAGCGACAGCTGTTGCCACCACAGTTTCATCATCGTCCTCTCCTGCTGAGTCTAAATCCCCTAAGCAAGTTAAAAAAAGGAAAGATGCGAAAGAACCTCCTGTGACTGCTACATTGCCCAAAAGAGATTCAACAAGGAAATAGAGTAAAATTACCTCAACCTCCATCCAACTAGAAATTATAGTTATTTCTGAGGAGTCTGAGGAGCTTAGTCATGAGGATTCTTAGAGTGTATCTGAGAATGTTCCACAAACTTCCTCTGTTATTCCTGAGGAATTGCAAACTGAAACAAAGGAAGTTGAGGAAGCACAACATGGTTGTAGTGATGAAAGGAGGATGCCAAGTCTTAATGATTTGGCTGATGCAGTTGAGAAAATTTCAAGAGAAGCACAATCTCCTCTTGAGCAGCAAGAGGAAGAACTACCTAAACAAACTAAAGTATTCAATGTAACACCATTGCCCCCTAAACCTTGTTGTGCATTGGTTGTGTATAAAAGAACGTTGTTGATTGAATACTTAGAATATCTTAAGATAACCTGGAGGCCTGTTACACTTCAGACTTTGAGTTTCCACCATTTGGATAAAACTAAACTTCAACAAAGTCTTTGGGAAGAAGAGAAGAATAAATTTGAAAAAGAAATTGAAAGATAAAAATAGGAAATCTAGGAAATGAAGGAGAAAATGAATGAAATGATGAAGGTAGCTGGAAAAATTATGGAATGCAGACCACCACCTAGGGTATATGAAATGTGCCTTAAAGAGCAATTTTTGTAGTTCCAATTGATGAGGATTTCCAAAAATTTTGACCTTGACATTCATTCAGCTAAACAATTTTATGATGCATATCAGACAACACCCAATTGGCTAAGAAATTCTTTATGTGAATTTTATTTGCATGGTTTGTTAATCCCCTTTGAAAAAGAATGGAATCCCTTCTCTACATTGGTGGCATTCATCTAAGGTCACTTATGTCTTGGGAAGCTAATGAAATTAACTATGGGAAGCAATTAGAGGATTATGAGGAAGCTGAAAGGAAAGAACCTATTCCCTTGCGACCTGAAAGCTTGGATCCTCAAACAGTTATGAGAACTTGGCTTACTATTGCATATGGATTCTATGATCATGCAAAAATAATACAAATATTTGATCTCAGGAAGCAGGTGTATGATGAATTTAAAGACCAAACATATTGGTTTTGGAAGCTTTCATCTTCCAGAATTAAAACAAGATGGGAGAAACTGAATATTGGTCTGAGAAAATCTGAGCCTCATAGCCCTCTGAACTTTAGAGTAGCCATCAAAAGGTCAGAATGGTATATACAGCTGGGTCTCTAGGAAAGGTTTGAATTATGGTTTCCATTAACATTTCGACCTCCAGTATTGATGTGGCCACTGTACCCTTATTTGGCTACAAATGTTAATGAAGATACAGAAGCTCGTAGGTATGAAAGATGGAAAAATTACAGAGGCTTCTACTACAAGTTTGGAACTTCAATGCAGGGCCATGTTACTCCTACCGATTTCAAAGAAACAACCAGAAAGCTTAATGCTAGAGGACCATCATTAGGATAAGTAGGGGGAAAATGATGAGCCCAAAATATGCTCATAATTTGAATATCATGATGTATTTTTAAATACCCTTACTCTTTTGTTAATGGTTGTTTTAACTCTTTGATTATAAACTTTTTATCTAAAATCGGGTAGTATCCTGTGGCAACACATTCCTATATTCCTGTAGCTTAATATCTCTATGTGTCTATATTCATTTCCCTATTTGACCTCCCAATTGACTGATATGATGCATGTGGTTTTTGGATAAATGAGATGGATTTAATGTGTGTGATTAATGAATGTGTATCATGTTATTATATGCATGCTTTCTTTCACCTTTGTCACCATGTGTTTCGCAAGTTGTTGAAAATAGCATGAACGAGTCAAAGCGCAACAAATCTCAACCCTACAGTAAAGTCCATTTCCAGCATGACATCGAGGAAGTTGTTCCAGCGAAGACTCTCTATCCAGGTCATTGGGAGGAAATCTAAATGGTCATCGATCTAGGAAGAGTGGAATGCTAGATTCTCTCTAAATCAGTTGAACAGATATGCTTTCATTTATGAGAAGTCTGTTCCTCGGTATTAGGAAGCATTTATGTCCACTTCTTTCTTTGTTAGAGTTAGGTAGTTAGTTGCTTTTCTATAAATAAGTGTTCCTCCTACGTGAGTGACCAAAAGAGATTAGATTGGATAAGATTAGACTAGACTAGAGACAAGAGAACATAACAGAGTATGTTCAGATTAGTATTATAATGAGAAACAAAGTTTTGAGTTAGTTTTCTTACAAGCAGAGTGACCATGTATATGATTCCAAGTTTATGAATAAAAGCTGGTGAAGTTTTGAGTTCAATTCTTACATAAATTGGTTGATGCTTGTTAAGGGGCCCCACTTAGTGAGTATCTATAGTTAGTTGTTTATAAGTTAGAATTTCATTCTAGAAAGTTTCAGTGCAAACACAGTCTTATATTGTTCCTGTAGCATAAGGAATCCATCCCTGTGTTTGTTCCTACAGCATAAGACTAGTTCCTAGTTTTTTTCTCAGTAATAGTTGTCATGATTTCTACTTTAATTAAGTTATGCTTAAGTTAAGAAGACTTTTCCTTACTTTCCTGCATCATAAGTAGAATTCCTTCCAAGCAGTTATTTCTAGTAAATTGTGGCTAAAATTGGTTCTTAGTGCACATACAATGTCGCTCCATTTCAAGTATACGTTCCCTAGTTTGACAATGTAAATGAACGACCATAAGAAGATGTTAGTCATCTGCTGGAATGTCCAATTCCTAGGTTAGGATTCGCCATGACTTTTATATCCTTTTGTGGGTGACAACCACCTATCCGCAATAGGGTTCTTCTCCTTCAACATCTTTATTGAATGTCATAATGATGCACAATCATCTTCATTGAGTGCCTCCATTCCATAGTTTTTGCACTCAATTTATTTTGGAACCTCCCTTGCTTTATTTTTTGGGAACTCCTTTGGTTGTGGGCTACACGTCGCAATTATTGCGGGCTATATTCTACCTCCTCTAGGATGGAAAGATTTAGTTCACAAAACATGCAAACAATACTAACAACCATAGATAAGCATATATATCCATTATAATTCATACATATCCACATATAAATTATGCAATAACCATCACATCATAGCCATATTTCCATATACTTTAAATTAGCTTCAAGGTTGCATAATAAGCATAAAAGATAACATAGTTTAGGGATATGTATAAGATAAATGTCAAAGAATGTCTTTGAACTTGCATAAAAAAATAATAAAACTATCTAATGGCTGGACTTAGTGGGATCCTTGCTACCCTTGCAGGTACATGGATATAGGAGAGAAACTCTGCCATAACCTTCTATTTGTTTAATCATTCTTCTATATTTCATAATCTTGAATTTTCACATTGGGGATGATGCAAAGTGTCATGGAATTTAGGCATCTTCCATGTTGACTCAATTTTTTTTTTCTTTATCTTCATGTTCTCTTCGCATTCTGATACATTTGGGGGGTGATGATAGTTCATATATATATATATATTATACTATACTTATCTATTTATATCTGTGTAGTTCTGACTCTAAATATTCAAACCCCCTTGTGCTCTTGATTTCTTTGTCTTTTCTTTTTTGCTTCATGATGTTATGGTTTCTATGTATTATCCCTTGTGTGTGTGAGAACATTCCATGAATACATCTCACCATTTATCTTGTGCCATGACATCTCTTGTCTTTCTCTTCTCCTTAGAATGACATGTGCTCCTTTGTGTAGCACACATCATTCTAAGGGGGGCTCTAATATCTGCTTAATTTTCAAAAAGGTGTATTCTTTCAAAAGGATTCCTTGATGAAAATTTGTTTCAAAATTTATTTCAAAAGGATTCCTTGATGTCTCACGTCTTGATGTCTTATATTTTGGTGTCTAGCTTGGGGGCAACCTGACTAGACATGTCTTGTATTTTCTGTGACTATCCTATAATGTAGTTTTCAATAGAAACATGCCTATATCCTTGTTGTATGGAATCTAGCCATGCTAGCCATACCTATTAGTGTCATCTTTATTTGATCATATTTTCTTTTCTTGTGTCAATGGAAATTTTTTATCATGTCTATTTTTCACTTTTTCACCTAACATGTTTGTCTATAGCTAACATATTTTTGGTGATATTGCAACTGGATTTGTAGGATCAAAGACCCATTTCCTCTTCGCATTCTAGTGAAACTCCTTCCATGTCATGTATACCATATTGAAGAATTGATTCCTCTATATTTTTGGTATATTCTCTTCAATCTCTTTCTACTTTAGCTCACACATGCTTTGACACATATGCTCGCTAAAGTAGGGGGAAATTTTTATGGCATAAAATTGCACTCTCATGTTATTTCCCATAACACCACCCTTACTTTAGCCTTATAAGCAGATAATGAAAAATTCCACCATCCTAAGCCTCCATTCCTATATGTATCTTATCATTTTTATTGGTGAGGTAATTTTGATTAGGATGCTTCCACACTGCATAGATGTTTATACACTACATAAACATCCTTGATATATTCCTAGGTTAGTGGATGTTGGGACGTTATGTACTTCCCATCACTTGTAAAGTGTAACACCCCTTACGATTTTAGAGCCATCCAAAAATGACCTTTTTCCTCCAAACTTCCATTTTGAACTTACATTCTCATTCCATTCAATTTGAATCACATTATGCTCACTTCAATCTCATTCTTCCACTTCACTCTTGCTCACTCTTATCTCCTTAGCACTTTCATTCTCTCCACACCATTGTTCTTGCATGTTTCAAGCTCTACATCACTCGTACACATTCGTATTGCATCCTTGAGGTTCTCACTCTTCCTCTCAACTTCTCCAAGCTTGTAATAGGGAGGGTAATCTTTATCTTATTCCATTATCAATCTTATAGTTAGCATATTGTTGTCTTTGCATTTCCATATGCCTTGTTTATTACTTTCCTTATCATTATTTCTACATTGTGGTCTATTTGGTTGTCTGTGGAGGTGGAAACACCAAAGAAAGGGTTTGACTAAGGCAAGCCTCAAAAAACATCCCCAACATTTTCTCATTTCTCTGTGTGTAGGTTTTGTTCATGAGGAGCTTGCGGGAGGTTGGACCTACCATGAGTTGCATATTTCTTCCTTCTACTCATCGTTTTTTCATAGTTAGTTTATTTTTCATTTAAAGTATTCTTCTTGTTATACTTCATTTATATTTTATACATCTATAGCATTTTATTATTTTCTATTAAAACTGTTGGATTCTAGTATTCAAGTTGCTAGCAAGTCTTGAGTGTTTTTGGTTACTAATTCTACTCTATATCCATATGAGACACTAGTGCATCCCTAAGATGATAGTGCATCGCATTATCATCCATCTCCCATGCTCACATCCTTTGGCCAATAGTTTGTTAGTGTGTTTCCCAATACCTTTGTGGTTTGTTCACTTGATTCCTAAAGTCCTCCATCTTGAAAATCTAAAATCATAGTCTATCATTTTCCTTCATTTTTCACCCCTTCTTTTGAGCTTTGTTATTGAGGTGATCAAGGGCCATTCACTCCCTTTAGATCCTATTTGACTTGGGACTTGGGAGTAGAAAATCCCCTCCACAAAATTATGTTGAACATGTATCAAAGTTACACTTAGTATCCAACCTCCAAACATGGGTATGAGACTCCAGGTACCTACATTTTGAGATGCTTTCCAAACCAAGATGTGGTCATTTAAAGACCCCTAAGGAATATTCAGGCCATTTGAGATTTTCCACTAAGATTTCATCTTATTTGGAGATCTGAAAAAATCCCAAAGCATAAAACTTACTATAAAAAATTTACTTTGAGAATTTTAAATCCATGGCTATGATCAAGAGAGAGTGCCAAAAAATAATCAAAGGAAAACACATGCTTACGATAATTCCAACACCTATGAACATAACCTCATGAATTATATATTTTATTATCATGTTGAGATGTATTCCCAATTATGGGAGCCATCATAAACAACCTCCCCATAACCTATTTCACATGCCTTATTGGCAAGGAATTCCACCATTTTGTTTCCTTCCCAATAACAATGGGAAATTGTGAAGCTCCCCATTATGTCCAATACCACACAGATTGATTCCATGATGTTTTGTAACTTCCAATGTCAAATTTTCTTGCTCCTAATGATATTTATATAGATTTGTGAGTCACCTTCAATGTCCATGTCTATTAAATATTTGTCTTGGAAGAATTCAATCTCTTAGGAGTGCTTAGAATTTAGCCTCGTTATTAGAGCCATATGGTATTTTATTCATAATCAACCAAATAATTTCACCACTATCATTTTAAATTACAATTACAGTACTAGATATGTTAGGTTTTCATTTCATAGCTCCATCAAATTTCATCTTTAATCATCCCCTAGGTAGAGGGTACCATTTATCCATAGCCCTCTTGGCCTCGTTAGGTGATTTGGTTTTGAAGAATTGTGGAATCCAAAGGAATTCCTACTTTTCATGATATGCCCATCCCATGAGGTGAATAGTTTAGGCCCCATAGTTTGTACTTTGGGTCTTACTCCCCACATATGATTGACTCAATATTTTCCAAGACTAATGTCACTGACAAATATTTATCATTAAATATTCTATTGTTAAAAATTGTATTGTTTATCTCCTTCTAGATCACCCATACCAAAAATAAAGGACTTGCAATTTACACGTCTTCCCAAATAGATTATCTCAATTTTTCCCATCCACCAAAATTTTTTTGGATGTCTTTCTAGAGAGAACTGAACCAAGTAAGGCTATTTTGGATCCAATTCCAATAAAATATAGCAAAGGGGAATTGAATAATAGATGGTCTAAAGACTTCATTTTTTCACATAACACAACTTGAGGGCCCAACAATTACCAAAATTTTGAAGTGATCAATAGTTATGATTCATTTATGGATGGTAGACCACACAAACACCCCAACCTTGGGGAGTGTCCATTTGCTCCAACACATATAGCTCTTCTGACCAATCCATGGTATGCTCAAGTGTAGTTTGTATTTTATAGCCCATCTTCACTAAGCAACCCCCACTCTTCAAACCAGTCTATAAGATAATTTCCTACTTTGTGTTTGGTACCACACTACATTTGACAAGTTCTTTCATTAGCCTAGTTTTTCTACCAGTTGATATTGTTAGTGCTTAAATTTTTTAAAAATTCCATGGGACCTAACCTAAACAAGGAATTAATAAATTCTTAACCTACACATTTGAGAAGTTCAATATTTGGTCAATAATTATATTTATAAACGGTAGATAAGATAATGGTGGGTGTGATTTCCATGAGTCCACCCAAAATATTCCTTGGCACCATTGTTGATAACCCAAGATATGTGATCTGTGATAAGGGCTCTGCATTTTAACATGAAGTTCCATATATTTGAGCCATCTAGGGGATTTGTTTTGGTAAGGATTCTTTCCTAGTCATCATTTTCCATATATTTTTTCTTTATGATTTGACATTGTGTTCTATATAAAATGTATCATGAATAAGCAATTAAAAGATATACAACACAACAATGCAACATTATATCAAGGAATTCAAATGATAACAATCAAATTGAAACAAACAATTCCCCAATGGCATCTCATTATCCTCTATCTCCAAGGATTCTTTAAGTCATTTTTATCTCAGATTGTTTGTTCACATGACTTTCCAAATGACAACCTGAAGAATGAGAGATGCTGGAAATGCAAGAGATATTTCCTACACAACATGATTGCTAAACTAGTCGTAGATGATATTTAAAGATTAATGATGTTGCTATGATGTTTCTAATAGAAATGATATGATGAAAATGTTGTAACTATGATGCTGCTAATGCAAATTTCATGATAAAACCACTTGATTCTACAATGCTAAAATGCTAATGCTAAGATGAAAATGCTAAGATGATAATGCTAATGAAAATTCTACAGAGTCTAATTATGCTCAGCTCTCTATATGCTTTTGTTGTAAATGAGGCTCTACTTATAGATTTTCCAAGGCATGAGCCTAGGTGGCAGAAATCAATGGTTTGGATTTGATCTGGAGAATGGACGGTTGACGATGAAGAGGTTAGAGAGAAAAAGGGCAGTGTGTTCCCTTTAGAAGAACAAACTACCAAGTCTGAAGAGGAATCAAATGGAAATGAAGGCCAAGTGTCCCAAATTGGTTAAAATTTGTTGAGGATAAATGCCAAATTAAATATTAGAGATATTTAATTTCATGAGACAGGTGATGAGGGGGAAGGTGAAAATAAGTTAGTAAAAATGTGACTAAATTCAAATTTAAAATTCAAATTTAATGAGAGGAGGTTAATTAAATAAACAAACTAATTAAATTTTCTCATTTAATTAAGATGTGAAGAAAATGATTTAAGATAGGAAGAATTAGAGAAAATGAACTATATAAATAATTTTTTCAATTTATTTATAAGTAGAAGAATTAAAGATTATTAATTAAATAACTTGTATTTAATTAATTCCTCCAAAACAAATTTGAGTGTATACATTTTGCCCCTCTTTGAAGTGATGTGTTTGCAACACATTGCTTCAAAAAAAAAATTGTTGATAGTGTTGATAAAATTTCGGCCCTAGACACTAATTTTCGAGTGATAATGCATGTATGCCCCCTTAGGAGATAAATTGGGAAATTTTTGAATTTTTTGGATTTTTTGGAATTTTGGAATTTTTTACGATTTTCTAATGATTTTCAAATTTTATGATTTTACAATGATTTATTTCTCGATAAATGATATTGACCCTACCAAGTGATTAATCGATGCCCTATTTAAAAAATAAAAACAATCCCACTTATTTATACCCTCCATTTATCCCTTTAAATTGTAAAAAGGTGAAAAAGGAGCTCATTTGAATTCATTTGCCATTGGAGATTGAGCTGATTGAGGGATTTGAGAAAAATGGTGATCCCATACCACACCCACCGGTTTGAGCGAGTTCGACAACAAAACTGCCCCGCCACATATGGACCTCTGGTATGTACCTCGAGAAACCTCATTTTGAAATTTGAATTTGTTTTGGAGTATTTTTCATGATTTTAAATTCTATTTAAATGTGTTTTAGCACATTTGATACCCAATTTAGCGCATAGATTAAATTTTTTAGCGCATATGTTGATTTACTATATATGTGAACTATTATAGCGCATATGCAAAATTTTGTAGCACATATATAATTTTAGTGAATTTAGGTGACCAAGTAGCACATATGATGAATGCTTCAGTGCATCTAGGGTTTTAGCGCTTTTGTGCCCTGTTTTGGTGCATTGACACCACAATTGATGAATTTTGATTGTTCTCCTTACTTTTGATGTTTGATGATCACATCAGCCATTGTTTTGATGATGTTTGATAGGATAAATGATGATTGACCTCATGATAGATGATAGTCAATGATAGGATAGATGAGGATTAACCTCATGATGAACGAGAGCCAATGATATACGCTTTACGAGATTTGATCAAAATCTCATTTGAGCTGATTAGATTGATTGAAAGGTTGATTGATAAACTGTTGATTTGTGATATGCTATGATCATAGGAGGACTTACAAGTTCTTCAGTCTTGGGAGCACTACTCGAAGACTTGGGATATGATTTCGCATCTGGTGAAAGAATATTTGGATGCTATAGAGAAATGTAGTTTATCTTCATTGCTTAATATGCCCTAGTATAGGATGAATAGGGGACTATTGACCGCATTAGCTGAGAGGTGGCATAGTGACCACAAAATGTTCCATTTGGTGACCGATGAGATGACAATTAATCCAGAGGATGTGTACTAGATATTGGGGATTCCCATGGTTGTAGAGTTAGTTGTTTATGATCAGACAAAGTAGGGAGGTTCTTAAGCACTAAGGAGGATTTTTGTTGATGATGTTTTAGTTCTTATCAGATATCATGGCAGGATATGGTTGATTTGTATCAGTCATTACCATCTATTTTAGCTGGATTTGTTGGAGGTTTCTTATGTCCTGACTATAGATTGAAGGGCCTGTTTGTTGGCTGGGGTAGGATACTAGAGAGTATGATTATGCAGGGGATCAAATATGCATGGGGTTCTTACACGTTAGCTCATTTATATCATGATCTACATCAGGTAGTTTATCTTGGAGCCATGAGATTATCAGTTGGAGTGACACTACTTCAGATTTGTGCCTGGGAGCATATAGTTGTTACTCGTCTTATAGTAGAGAGAGATTGTCTAGTTGGAAAACCATATGTCTTCGAGTATGTAGGTGGTATTGTCCAACATAAGCTAGGAAAATTAAAGTATTGGTGGTGATTTCTCGATGATTTAGAGACCGTCACATGGCGACCATACTTAGATTGTGAGGAGTGGCTCGAGGATGATTTGGAGATGCCATGTGTGTGCACTTCGAGGTATTTGATTGGAAGGACTCGATTTGTTATTGAGATATTTATGCTCATAAGGGTGCTACATCGGTATGGTCGGGTGCAGGGGATACCCTAGGGAGTGGCATTGTATGCTCAAAGACATCAGGATATTCCAGAGTGGGGACCCACACTATCCTATAATGGAGATTGTGAGGAGTAATTTGGATTACAGGCACAAGTGTGGGATTACTATCTAGAGATCACAATGAGTATGATGATAGATGAGTATGTTGAGCACTTTTACACACATGGCATACCAAGGATATCTAGTCTTAATGAGCCAGTGTCGATATTTGATGATAATGAGAGAGCACCAGTACCGAGATGGATGAGGGGTGGGGGAGATGGTGGTGATGAGGGGGGAGATGGTGGAGATGGAGGAGATGATGGAGATGTAGGAGATGGAGGTGGAGGTGGCAACTGGATATTCTATTTCAGCATACGCGAAGGAGGAGATCGATGGTTCCCTCAAGACCACCACATGCAAGACCCTCCTAGATTTAGATTCATGTGCTTTCCTGCCAGCAGCAAGCACATATTGATTCTTTATAGCTATAGGTGGAGGGTATTCAAGGATAGCTAGTGTAGGCATAGGCACAGATTACCTCTTTGATAGTAGAGAGATGTTGTGAGATAGAGGTGCGAGCATGCACAGGCCCTAGTCAAGAGGATGCAAAGAGTTGTTGAGGGTACTGATATAGGGGATATGATCAAAGAGGTTTGACATTTGTCCTGGGAGGCAAAGTATTATAGATCACATTATTATCAAGAATTTTCGGTAGAGTGGCATGTCCCTAGCTATGCACAGTCTCTCAGTGCTAGGTTAGGTCGAAGTTAGTCATAGATAATGAGTAGGGGTGTGACTAGGCCACCTCCCAGAGATACAATAGGCAGAGATCTAGATATAGGTCCATCTGGTGGTGCAGCAATAGGCACAACGAGGCCTAAAACATATGGGGGGAGTAGCATAGAGCTTTGATGTACTCATATTTGATGTAGTGACACTTGATGGTATTCTTCCATTTTATTTATCCATATCTCCACATTTTGTGATATCATTGTACACTTGACACTGATTATTTTGAGATTATATGAGATGCATCAAATACTCTTGATCTATGTGTTGTCTACATGCTTTTTATGATGAATACATTTTATTTCTATTCTATATGCTATGTGATGTTTATATGAGTATGCCATGGTTATGTATGGTTTATAATGTTATATGGCTTTATGGATGATGCTTTATGATATGCAGATAAGATGTGATGCATGTTATTTTTGTATTTTTCTAATACAAATATATGATCTAATGCATGGATGGATGGCTCGTGATAGTACTTTGTAATGTATGTATGATATGATAATGATTATGCAACTTCATGTGAATGATCTTGTTTTTGTTAATGTCAAATGTACTCAATCCTTTAATGAGAGAGATAAAATCATGTTGAAATTTTCCATTCTTGGAAAATATAAAATACACATGCAAAACTAGTATGAATGCAATTTATTTCAACCATGCAAATCTAATTATGCAATGTTTTCATTGTGTCAGTGGATTTTTTGTGCTTGTTATAATCATTGAGCTTTTGATATGTTGAAATTTAATACAAAAATCGATGGTATAATTGAAGCATGATGACTTGAGTATGACTTCCATGGATTTTTGATATTGCAAGGTTATGCAGGCATCTAAGCATAATTGAACCGAGATGACCTGAGTATTTCTTGCATAAAATAGACAAGAGTTCATCCTTTTCTTATGTAAATCCAAAATTTCATCAATTATACTTTGTATAGCATTTCCCGTGACATATTTATCTAGTAGTAATGATCAACTCACAAACAATAGACAAATAAAAATCATACTCCATCCTAGCTTCTCTAGTCCATGACATCCTTGAGTTGCTCTGGAGAAATGATAGAAAAAATAAAGATACAACAGTTGAACATTTATGCTAAAGTGATTAAACCATGATTCAAGAGAATATCATCCAATGAGATTTGTTTTACCAATCTTGCTATTGATTTGGATAGTTGGTTTTTTTGAAAATTGTAATTGATGTTCAATGTTGAGTTTCATTGTGATTGTTATGGTTGCTATGTTGTCTAACTATTTCTTGTCTATTGTTTTAAGCTCAAAGTATATTTCCCCTAGTGAGAAACAAACCAATTTGTTGCACAATGATCGCCAAGCCAATGATGAGACACGATCATGACACCCAAATATGTACATGAGGTTCCCATGATGGACATGCATAATGATGGTAAAAAGTGGATGGCCGACACATGCTCCAATAGATGGAAAAGCTAATCTATCACAAATAGTGCATGTTTCCAGGTTTTCACTACTTGTTTTTATTGCACTTTTTCTGATTTTATGATTTTTTTTACTTTTTCTCTTTTTTTCTTTCTTTTTGTATTTTTATATTTTTTTTACTTTTTTTGGGATTTTTATTCTTTTTGTCATGCACTGGATGAGTTATGTGTAAAAATTATTGAGATGAATGTTGTTGATAGGTTCTTCAAATAGGTCCCCTTCATGTGAGAATAGCTGATATGCTCCAAATCCATATACTAATACAATTACAAAAGGGCCTAGCCAATTACGTTCAAATTTTCCCTTCTTTTCCCGATCTTGTTGGTTGTGAGGATTCTCTTGCAGTACCAAGTCACCAACCTGAAATGTTCTTGGTCTTACCTTGTGATTATATCTCTTTGAAATTATTTTTTGATAAGCTTTCAGATGATCACAACATGCTGATGATGTTCATCTAACAATTCTAACTCTTGTAGTCTGGATACTCAATAGTCTTCCTCTGAAATGATTCCTTTCAATGATACCCGAAGTGAAGGTAACTCAACCTCAATCGGTAAGATGGCTTCTGATCCATACACAAGGGCATTAGATGCAACTTCTGTAGGGGTATAGATGCTAGTACGGTATGCCCACAAGGTAGGGTTTAGCTGGATGTGCCAATCATGTCTAGCAACATTAACAGTTTTCGTTAGGATTTTCAAAATGGTCTTATTTGAAGCTTCTACTTGGCCATTCCCTTGAGGGTAATAGGGTGTGGAAAATTGGTGTTGGATATGGAATTTTTCACAAATTTCTTGCATATCCTAGTTTTTGAAGGGTCTACCATTGTTAGTGACAATGGAACTAGGGATGCCATACCGAAAGACAATGTAATTTAGGATGAAGGAGGCAATTTGTTTACCAATGATCATGGTTAATGGGACAACTTCAATCCACTTTGTGAAATACTCAGTGGTTGTGATTATGAATTTATGTCCATTAGAGGAAGATGGATGAATCTTACCCACAAGATCAAGTTCCCATTGACATAAAGGTCAAGTTGATGTGAATGGTTGCAGCTCCTGCAACAATGCATGTATGAGATTTCCATGGACTTGAAACTTCTTGAACTTCTTAACAAATTAAAAAGATTATTTCTCCATGTTCAACCAATAATATCCCAAGTGTAGGAGTTTCTTAGCTAGAGTAAGACCACTTGAATGAGTACCACAAATACCTTCATGAACTTCTTGTAAGGTGATTTCAGATTCATCACATTCAAGACATTAGAGGAGAGTACCATCGAGACCTCATCTATAAAGTGTATCAGCTATTAGGGTGTATCAGGCTGCTTGACGAATAAAGTTGGATTTTTGGTTCTAGGATAGATCAGGTGGAAGGGTATTGTCTCTTAGATAGGTATAAATCTTCCCATAGATTGAAGAATCAACATCAACTAGATGACACACACCTTGGGATTTAGGATTGTCATATGTGGGAGTAAACAATTTTTCCACCATGAATTCATAATGACTTCGTTTTTTGGTATTTGTAAAAGAGAAGCAATGACTTCCATGGCATTTGCAGCTTTGTTTTCCACTCTTGGAATTTGTTCAAACTTGATCTCAACAAAGTATTTCTTGAAGTCATCTATCATTCTCTTGTATGGCATTAGTTTGTCATCTTTTGTTTGATATTCATCATTAACTTTATTAATGACTAATTGTGAGTCTCCATAAACTTATAATTTTGTGATTTTCCATTCCATTGCTACCTTGATACCAATGATTAATGCTTCATAGTTAGCCATGCTATTTGTGCAAGGGAACATCAACCTGTAAGATTTTAGGATAGTGTCCTTGAGGAGTAACAAATAGGATTCCAGCACCCAATCCATGTTGAGTGTAAGACCCATCAAAGTATAATATCCAATGTTGTGATGTCATTGTGAGGACATTTGCGTCTGGTAATTCAATGTGCATAGGATGGTCATCTTGCAACTATGCTTTATCTAATTGATCTACTATTTCTTGGACCTTGATTGCTCTTCTATCTACATAAAAAATGTCAAATTCGCTCAATATCATCAACCACTTTTCTATTCTTCTTGTTAGATTGGCTTTGTTGAGTAGATATTTTAAGGGATCTATCTTGGCTATGAGTTTGATGGTAGGATTAACATGTAGTGTCGCAATTGTTGAGTAGAAAACACCACTACCAAACAAGCTTTTCAATGAATTTATAGTTAATTTCATATCCATTCAGTGTCTATTGATGTAGTATATGACCTTTTATTATCTTGTAGAGTCTTCTTGTGCTAGCAAATCTCCCAAAGATACCTTAGTAGTTGCTATGTAGAGTAGAAGTGGTTTTCCCTCTATTGGTGGTACCAATACCAGTGGATTCATCATATATTATTTCAATTGATTAAAGGTAGCTTCGCATTTTTCAACCCATCTGAAAGAAACATTCTTGTGTAACAAATGAGTAAAAGGATGAGACTTCTTTGATAGTTGTGCGATGAATCTTCTGATGGATTGGAATCTTCCTTGTAAATATCTTAGTTGGCTAATGTTCTTAGGAGGTGGAATTTTCATGATGGCTTTTACCTTCGTGGGATATACTTAGATGCCTTTGGTTGAGACTATGTACCCTAAGAGTTTTGTTGATGTTATTTTGAATACACACTTCTTTGGATTTAATTGCACATTGAACTTTTCCAATCAGTTAAAGAGTTTATCCAAGATTTCTAGATGTCCTTCCCCGATAAATGATTTTTCTAATAGGTCATCCACATAGTCCTTCGTTAATGTGTGCATCATGTCATGAAATATTGTTGTCATTGCATGTTGATAGGTGGCTCCTACATTCTTTAATCCAAAAGATATGGCATTCCAACAAAATGTACCCCATGGGCATGTGAAATTTATTTTTTCTTGATCTTCTGGTGTAATATTGATTTGATTATATCCTAAAAAACCATCCATGAGTGATATCATAGCATATCCATTTGTTAAATCCACAATGATATCTATATTGGGCAAAGGAAAGTCATCCTACGGAAAAGCCTTGTTAAGATCCCTAAAATCGGTACATATCTTGATATCATTGTCTAGTTTGGAGATTGGTACAATGTTTGAAATCCATTTTGCATAGTTGATTGGTCAGATGAACCCCACATCTAATAATTTCTTTAATTCTTCTTTCACTAGTAGGGCAATGTGTGGATTCATTTTTCTTATTTTTTGCTTTACTAGCTTCACTCCTAGTGCTATGGATAAATGATGCATTATTAGATATGGATCTATTCTTGACATGTCAACATAAGACCAATCAAATTTTTTTTTTCTTTCTTCAAAGAATTTGTTGAAATTTGGATTTTCTTGCTCTGTCATTAATGCTACTAGGTGTATGGTCTTTGTTGTTTCTGTAGTATTGATGTTTATGGATTCCATAGGATCAACCAATCTTGAAGATCTTTCTTGATAATGCTCAGGAAGAGTGTCAAACCTCTCATCCTTCAGTGCCTCCAAGAGGTTTTCACCATTGGATATGCTCTTTATTTTTACTTTTTCATGATCTAATACTACCATTGCATGGTTTTCACCATTAGAACTATTTTTTATATTCTTTATCTTGAAGCTAAGAGACTTGGAACTCTCCTTGTGTGAATCTTCATTATGAAATTTAGTGGTGGAACTTGTTTCTGGATTTGCAGAACAAAGTAAATCGATAATGGCATTATCATCTAAAAAGATAAGGATATCAAGAGGCTCAGTTTGTTTCAAGTCAATGAGTTTGAGGCATATCAAAGGTAAGGGATCCTCAGATTGGTCAAGATCAAAAGTGGTGAGGGTCATGATGGAAATTTAAAGTTGTTCATTAGCAATATCAAGGTCTATAATGTTACTCTCCTATGAATCATATGTCTCGCTTAATGTATGATCATCCTCACTAGAGCCATCGATATGTTGTGATCCAAATTCAAATGGTCTAGACCCTAAGCTTTCTCCCTCCATACGTATGGGTTCATATCTCTTTATTACATTGATTTCCTTGTCTTGACAAGATTCTTTAGATAGTGAATCCCATTCATATTCATTTGAGTCTATTTCAGAACTAGCTTGCAACTAGAGGATTTGTTCACAAACCTTCTGAATGGCTTCTTCTTTTGTATCTTCTTTTTATCCGAATCTTTTCATGTCTTTTTCATTTAGTGTGATAGGTTGGATTAGTTCCACAATACCTTATTTTCATTTTCCAATAAGACCTTTTCCTTCATATCCAATATTTTCTAAGATTTTAGACCCTTTACCATATTACTCTATTGGTATATTGGAAGTTGTGGCTTGGGATTCTTCATCTTTTAAAGCCAATTTAGAATGTCTTTGTCCTCAGATTCATCATCTAGATTACCTACCTCTACAAATTTACCATCAAAGACAGTGATGGGTTGTGAAGATTTTTGTCTAGATGTTGATGGTTGTCCATATGATTTTGGAGAAGGTAGTAGGTGTGAGAGACATAAGGACTGCTCAAAATAATACTCACCCATGCCTTTATCTTTCATCTAAACCTTTTTCTCAAAAAAAATTGACAAGAAATTTAGTTGGCTTTCATTGCTTTTATGAAGTAGAAGGACATTGGATTTCATCACTTGAGGAAGTAGAAGAGAGAGCTTCTCTGTTGTGTGGTACAAAGACATCTTGGACTATCTTGAGAGTGTTGCAGTATTGAGGATTATTAGAAAATGCTAAAATTGTGATCTCTTGGCCATTTTACGGGAATTTTAAGCATTCATGGTATGTTGATGGCACTACTTGCATTTCATGGATCCAAGGTCAACCCAAGAGTATGTTGTAGGTCAAGTCCTTGTCTAAAAATTGATAGATTATATCTATTTGAACTGGTCCCACTTGAATTGGCAATACTATCAATCCTTGAGAGGACCTTTCTTCATCATCATAAGCTTTTATGGTGATCTTTCTTCTGGAATCTATTGTATTTTCTAAAAATACCAAAGCATGGATAAGCTTTAAGTAAATATATTTAGACCAGCTCCTCTATCTATTAAAACACATTTGACCTGATGTTTATGGATTAAAACCTCAATATGGAGTGGTGCATTATGTGGGTGAGTGAGGGATACATCATCATTTTCTGAGAATGATAAACAATGAGGTATAGTCAAATGTCTCACCATGGCTTGGAGTTGACAAAATTCCAAATTGGGTGGTACTGTGGTGTCCACTAAAGCTTTTTCTAGAATATACTTATGGGCTAGTGAAATTTTAAAAAGTTACAGAATGGATATCTGCGCTGGAATTTTTTTCAATTGGTCTATGATATTGTATTGTTTTGAAGGGGAAACATGTGTTTTAGATGTACTTCCTTTTAATACAAACTTGGAATGCGCTCTTGTGGTCACATTTACTAGTAGATTTTTTTGTTTATCGTTGATTTTAATGACATTGATTTGATTATCAGCTACAACAATATTTTGTTTGTCATTGATTTGATTATCAACTACAAAAATGAGTTGTTTATTCTTGATTTCGATGTCATTGATTTGATTATCACCTACAGAAATGTGAAGGATTGTAGTATCATTAAAATAATTCACATTATTCCCTTTGCTTGTTGAAGAGGATTCTCCTTTTTCATAGTTGGGTAGAGGATTTTTGAATGCTCCATGGTCAACATTTGTTTGAGGTCCTTCTATCGATATTTCACATCTATCTATCAAGTCTTGCACCAAATTTCTTAATTGTATACAATCATTTATTTTATGACCTTTGTTTCTATGAAAATCCCAGTAATATGCATTGTTCCACCATGATGGTTTAACTCTTGGTTCAAAATATCATGCTTCTAGTAACATTATGAGTTTGTTTGCAAGTTCTTTTAATGTTGATTCAAGTGATTGCCCCAAAGGTGTAATTTTTTTGCGTTGTGTAGGTGGAGCTGGTTTAGATTCACTGCTATTTTGATTGTTTTTGGGTGTGAAACCTAATAATTTGAAGATTAGTTTTGTGTTATACTATCTGCTACACCATCATTACCAACATTTTTATTTCTTGTCCAAAATTTATATTTTCATTGTTGTTATGATGATTAGAAGAGTTTGCAACATTTAGTCCTTCATTATAAATTTATAATAATCCTCTTTTAACCAAGGCTTCCTCAATCTTAAGTCCATTTTCAATCATCTTTTCAAAGTTGGGTGGACACTGCAATTGGAGTCTATAACTCATCTCACTATTGAGATGGTTAATGAAGATTTCCATATTTTCTTTCTTAGGTAAAGGCTGGGCATATCTAGCAAATAATCATCTCCATCTTTGTAAAAATGTAAGAAATTATTCACCATTTTTTTGTTTTGTGTTACAAAGATCCTTCATGGTTATTTCATGTTGAATGTTGTAGGAATATCGGGTGATAAAATTATTTACTAGCTCCTCAAATGATCTAATACCTGGTGGGATTTTTGAAAACTATTCCATGCATTGACCACCCAAACTTCTTGGAAATAATCTCATTAGATAGGTCTCTTCATGTGCAAATTCCAAGCTGATGCAGACCCAAGAGGCTCAATTATGCTGATTAGGCGTATTTTACAAAGCAACATTCCTTTAAACCTATCACAGGACCATGAAACCTTGGGGCAGCAATTCATATGCCTTCAAACCTCCAAAATCACAAAAATATTCCATTGGTACAGACAAACACATGTCAAACTTGAAAAACCTTGTTTTAGGCACAATTCATGAGGGTTTATTGAAAATATGGGTTCCAAGACTTATCATAACATTACACTACATTAGACCTTCATAAAATGACCTGAAAAAACTTAAAACACTATCACATATAGAGTTCCAATCATATTTTTCCAAAACCTTACTTTAGTTCCTCAATTTCACTTGGAAAACTCATGAAAACACCCTAAGGCATCCCCCTAAAACCATACAACTTGTATTTTATGCCTCCCAAACCATTGGTACATCTAAAATTCCATGAAATAAGTCATTCCACCGAGTTACAGGGCTGGACAGCAAGTGGAATGACTAGAACATCATTTTTTACACCAATCAAAACCTCAAATTAGTTAGAAACAGGCAGATCCAGAAAAATGAAGAGATCTCTCTCAAAACTCAATATTAGAACCTCTAATTGGATTTAGATGAAAGCTATTTCATTCCCCTACAAGATGATATAAGTCTCAGATCATATGGTGATGGTACAGATCCGTACAATGCTTGCAAAGTTCAGGAAAACAGGAAAAACATGGGATTTGAGACCACCCGGTAGTAAAACGGGGATATCTCACTCAATTCTCAATGAAATCACACCATTCCAATGCCAAAAGAAACTTTATTTAATTATCTATCCAACCATAATAGGATTGTAGTGTAAAACAATACGTAAAGGTCGTACAATGCACGGGATCAGCAATTTCTTAATGGAAAACACAAAAAAAACAGCAAACTTCTTATTAGAAACTCATTCCAAACTTCTCCAACAGCCTCAATTCGAGATCTTACAACAATATATCATGTAATAACATCCAAACCACCCCTTGAACCGACCAACTACCATAACCACCTTTTGTTAGAGTCTAAGATGACAATTTTTGCCAATTTTGCTCTTAATCACTACCCCATTACAACTTGATCAACTTGATTTTGCAAATACCACCTAACTGACCTATTAAGCCCTCCAATACATTTAAAATGGTCATTGAGACCTTATTTAACATGGAATAAGACCCTACTCCCCATATCCCTTAAAAATCATGATTTCACATGGCTTTGGCATTATGAATCAAACTGACAAATTCAACTAAATGATTCAAAACCTTTTCAAATTACATTATGACTGGTCCTTTAGACCTTATTAAGCATAAATGAACACAAGACACACCTAGCTATCAACTTAGACTTCACAAGGTGTAGGTGCTCTTGCACCACAAGCTCATGGTACAAAATTCTCTTACATGATCTTGAGGATCAGTTTTACCATTGTACTTGTCATATTTTGGAAGTTCACAATTTTGTGGAAAAGGTATCATGTTCACACTTCTGTCAAAGGGATAAGGATAGGTGTCTTACAAAAAGTATCTTTTTGTTGTTCCTCTTTGCATGTCTTGAATTTTTTGTTGAATATTTTGTATTTGTTGAGTTAAAGCATTCATTGGATCTGTGTTTTGTGAATCATCTTTTATTTTCTTGGGAGATCCCTTCAATTGGTTTATATCAAAATCATTGGGTAGTTTTAAACTTTGATTTTCCAGCATCAAAAAGTATTTCTCTTCACCATTTTCCAAAATTTTATCCATGAACTTGTGAAATTTAGGGTCTTGTTGATCTTGTTGAATGTCCTCATTAGTTATCTCATATGCCAAATTGGTGAAATCTATGAAAAGGGTTTTCTTATGCTTCTTCCATGATGGTTTGATTTTATACTTATTTTTCTATGAGGTTTTTCTTTTGAGCTCTTGTTAAAACGGGCATGCAAGTGTTAGAGTTTTACTATACTTTGATCTTTGTTTTTGGGAGTGCCAATGAGATACCTAAGTCAAATAGGATGATGGATCCTATTGATGAGACTAGGTTAAATATGATAGACAATATTTTTTTTATGATGAAGGATGATAGATCCTGATGATGAAACTTAGCTAACAATCAGAGATGAGATTCTATGATTAGGAACTTTAAGTTGTTTGATCCAAGTTTAGTTAAAGGAATTTCACCTGAAAAATCTAGTTTCTTCATGTTTAAACTGATGTTGTAATGAAAAATGATCTACACTCTAGAAAGAATCCCTAAATCTGGTTTAAGTTATCTGATAGGCATTCAATTTAGCTCTTTGTTTGAGTATCAGGTGAATGTGCCAAAACAGGGAGTAGATGCGCTGAAAAATGGAGTAAATGCACTAAAACAGAGCTTGGATGTAGTAGACTGTCATTTAAATGTGCTAGAATAGAAAGATGATACACTAAAAAATGGGGTAAATGTGCCAGACTATGGCCTATATGTGCTGAAAGATTAGGTGAATGCTCTAAAATAGGTTGCAGATGTGTTGAAAGATGGGGTAAATATGCTAAAACAAGAATTTTATGCGCTAAACTAGAAATGGTCACCATTTTGAAAGTTTTCTTGGTTTTCTTGTTTTTGATTCAGTGAATTGAGTGTTTTGATGGATGGATGATCTTTTGAACAGTGATTTCAAACACAAAAGCAAGTAGGAAAATGGTTGTTTCATCCTATGATCTAAACATCTAGTGTATGTTCTATTGGAAAGAGACACTGCAAAAGTCATTTGGTGTTGTCATTGATGGAAACCCTAGTCAATGATTTGATCCAAACATCAGAATTTGTGCATACTAGAAGTTAGATCGAACTTCTATATTTAACAGTCAAGTTAGAATAGAGCATCCGACATAAATGTATTCATTGATTCACATGAAATTTCTTGTTATTATTTTGAGTTGTGGATCTTAGGGGGGATATTTCGGTGTACATACTACCTTATCTAGGGTGCACATTCATTGGTGTGCAAGTTAGAAGATCTGGTTGATAAATTTCTTGTCTATCAGTGCAAAAAGAACACTTCAAGGATATAATATGTTGTGGATGTTTGAGAAGTAATTGTTTAAGTATTTTTGTGTTTGAAGATGTTCATTCAAGTCATTACTATGCTATGGCCAACTTTGGTTGGTGTACATCAAGAATTAACTATGGATCAATACGACAGTTTGCAAATATTTTCATACTTTTGTTTGAGCTAACAACAAACAATTAAATTCTTAGTGGTGGGTATATAAGTGATTGATTATATCAATTTTGTGATAGATGTGAAGAGTTGGTGTTTGTTGTGAATAGCAGAGCGATTATGCATAGTTTCACTTGTGCATAAAAGAGATTTGTGATTTGGAATAGAGCAGAAGAGAAGAATCAAACAAAAGGTCAAGAAATCAACTAATGTGCTTAACCAAAACTGTAACCAGGCATTAGTAGATGCTATTTTCTCAGTTCAAATTCTTCAGATGGATTTAATATGATTATCTTTGTAAGACAGTGAGTATTCATCTTTGAGCAGTGAGCTCTAGGTAGTGTGCTTAAATGCAAGTGCATTCCCATTCTATAATTTTTTTTGAGTATACTCAAATAATATTGTGGATTGTCCTTCCACCGTGGTTTTTCCCCTAACAGGGTTTCTACATAAAAATCCTTGTGTTATGGTGTTATGGTTGTTTTTTTTATGTTCATGCATATTTATTTTGGTTGAATGTTACAAGTGCTTAAAGGGTCATATTAATAAAGTTAGAAATTGCAGAATTTGATTCACCCCCCCCTGAGTGTTCCTTGATTCCAACATGTTCTAGGATTTGGCCTGATCTCTTTGATTTACAATGGCATTGAACAATAGAAAACATATCATTCAGACTCTTCTAATGTCAAGGGTCATTAATAACATCACAACCCACATCTTAGAACTACGTCAGCTCACACACTCGTGTCACCCCCTAGAGGGCAATCATTTTTTTGTATTTTTTGAGTCTTAACCAAAGTTGAATTCTCCACTTTTGGCCAGAAATCCTTGGTAGTTATATGGTGAGTATCTTGGGGGAAATTTATTCCCTCCCCTTGTACTATGAATATTATAATTTTTGAAAAATGACTCAGCTTGGCTACTACACTTAAATTTTTTAGTAAGGGCTTTTGTTCAGTGTGGAAAATGATAAAATCCCTTAGGAGACCTCCCAACCTTTAGAACAAAGGATTTGGGGATGGTTATCAATGCACACTATCGTTGAATGTGACTTTCATCACAATCACATTTGATTATAATGGTATGGAATTCTCGGCTTTAGTTGTTCCCACTTAGGTTTTTCTCGTAGGGTGAGTACTTTTTCCCACTACGGTAGGCCTTCTATAGGTGCTATTACAATAAAATGAAAGAGTAAGTCTAGCATTTTGGTCACCTTGTAAAGGGGAGAGCATATGCCTATCACTTTACAAACACAACATGCATGGTGTTCATTAACATTGTAATTAAACTAGATGCCTAATTTAATCAAAGGAAAATAACTCCAGCCCCTAAAAACATCATTAGTAGTCTCAGATCTATGTCTTTGACAGCATATAAAGCACTTGTAAAGGAGAAAGATATGGATTAGTTCCTGGAATTTTAAATTTCTGCAAATAAAGATATATACGCTAAAATAGAGAGCATATGCACTAAGCTATGCAGTATATGTGCTATTTTGGAAATCAAATAAGAAAACAAAAATCTTGTATATGAGCCAGAAGAGCAGGTAGATGTGTCGAAAGAGCAGGTATATGTGCCAGAATAGAGCTTGGATTCCCCAAAAGTTACCACATATGTGTTGAAAAAGGCTTCAGGTGCACTATATCAAAATCCACGAATGTACATGTTCATGAAAACTTTCCAGAAAATGTTAAAAATGGAGTTGGGCCCCATGGTGGGCACAAATTTATGTGTGTTATATAAAATGTATCATGAATAAGCAATTAAAAGCTATACAACACACCAATGAAGCATTATATCAAGAAATTCAAATGATAACAATCAAATTGAACCAAAAAATTCTCCAATGGCATCTCATTGTCCTCTATCTCCAAGGATTATTTAAGTCATTTTTCTCTCAGATTGTTTGTACACATGACTTTCCAAATGATAACCTGAAGAATGAGAGATGCTGGAAATGCAAGAGATATTTCCTACACTACATGATTTCTACACTAGTTGTAGATATTATGCAAATATTAATAATGTTGTTATGATGTTTCTAATAGAAATGATATGATGAAAGTGTTGTAACTATGATGCTACTAATGCAAATGCCATGATAAAACTTATTGATTCTACAATGCTAAAATGCTAATGTTAAGATGACAATGCTAAGATGATAGTGCTAATGAAAAATTTGCAGAGTGTAATTATGCTCAGCTCTCTATATGCTTTTGTTGTAAATGAGGCTTTTCTTATAGATTTTTCAAGGCATGAGCCTAGGTGGCATAAATCAATGGTCTAGATTTGATCTAGAGAATGGATGGTTAAAGATGAAGAGGTTAGAGAGAAAAAGGGGAGTGTGTTCCCTTTAGAAGAACAAACTTCAAAGTGTGAAGAGGAATCAAATGGAAATGAAGGCCAAGTGTCCCAAATTGGTTAAAATTTGTTGAGGATAAATGCCAAATTAAATATTAGAGATATTTAATTTCATGAGACACATGATGAGGTGGAAGGTGAAAAGAAGTTAGTAGAAATGTGACTAAATTCAAATTTAACGAGAGGAGGTTAATTAAGTAAACAAACTAATTAAATTTGTTCATTTAATTAAGATGTGAAGAAAATGATTTAAGATAGGAAGAATTAGAGAATATGAACTATATAAATAAAAATTTCAATTTATTTATAAGTAGAAGAATTAAAGATTATTAATTAAATAACTTGTATTTAATTAATTCCTCCAGACCAAATTTGAGTGTGTACAAACACCATTTTCTAGTGTGGTCTTTATATCCTCCAGAATAAATTTTCTCTTAGGAAAAAATTCCATTTTTTAATTTACTTAATTCCCACAACACCATTCTCCTTTTCCTTATAGACAATCTGCCACCCAATTAGGGGTATCACTTCTCCTCATTTGAGCCCTCCCATAAAATTTTATTCATTATTCTCTCTAATTGGTCCCTAGTTTTTCTTGGATTTTGTGTGCTTGAAAGTTGATAAATAGGAATGGAAGATAACATCACCTTGATCATTTGGATTTTCTTGGCAAGTGTGAGCCACTTCCCCTTCCAAGATGTGACTTTATTTTCCTTTTCTTGATTGTTTCTTCCCATATGATGTACTTGATCTCCCCTTTAAACAAAGGTATCCCCAAGTATTTGCATGGTAATTCTTCTATACTAAAATTGAAGATTTCCTTTATTCGCTTTTGTGTTGACCTTTTGGTATTGAAGACAAATATGCTTGGATTTTCCTTATTTATTTTTATCCCGATGTACAAACATATTTTATCAAGAGGGAATGGATAGTGGATGCCTCTTGGGCATTGGATTGACCATAGATTATCATGTCATCTATTAATTGTTAATGAGTAATATTGGGAAGAAAATATGTCACCTTCAAAACTATCTAATTGCCCTGATTGGTAAAATATTTGATATCCCTCCCTAAGTATTCTACCATGATAAAAAAATAGAAAGGGGGGAAATGGATCCACTTGTCTGAGCCCTCCTATGGATTCAAAGAAGCCACAAGGAGATCCATTAACCAAAATTAAGTACCACATAGTTGATATGCAATTGAATATCCATGATAACCATTATTTCTTGAACCCAAATTTTTCTAGTATTTTTATTAGAAATCTCTAGTTAACTTTGTCATATGCTTTATTGATATCAAATTTAAAAAACATACTACTTCAGTTCATTGTTGTGATGGAGTGGATGGTCTCCTATTTAGTGAATACTATTAATTATATTTTGACCAAGTTTAAACCCACTCTACTCTTCTGAAATGATTTTGGGAAGAATTAATTTTAGTTTGGTTTTTGTTACCTTTGAAATAGCCTTATATATTGTTACATAATGATATTGGCCAAAAATATTTGAATGAGGTTGGAGCATTTTTCTTTGGGATCAAAATGATCAGTGTGGTATTTATATATTTTAGTATCTTCCTAGACTTTATTTGGTCAACAATGGACCTCCACATATCATCATCAATTATATCCCAAAAATATTGGTAGAAGATGGGCAAGAACCAATTATGGCTAGAAGCTTTGTCAGGAACCATGGAGAAAATTTCCCATGCCACTTCATATTTTCTTATTGGTGCCATCAACCATTGGTTGTCCTCCTCTCTGACCAGAGTTGGGATAATATTTATAAATTCTTCAAAACCATTCAATTTAGAGGCATTCACACTTAAAAGGATATTATGAAAGTGATTAATCAATTCATTCTGGATATCCTTCATCTTTCTTAGCTATTGGTCCCCTTCTGTTTGGATCACAATGATCTTGTTCAAGTCTCTTCTCATCTTTGTGGATTTTTGGAAGGAGCTGGTATTGAGTTTGTCTTCTTTGAGCCATGTTTCCATTGATTTTGACCTCTAGTATATATCTTCTTTCACTAGGATTTTTGTGTGTACTAGTGTCAGTTCCTTCTTTTCATAGTTTACCACTATCATCCCATGAGTAATTATCTTCTGATTCAGGGCCTTTAGTTTTGTTTCAATTATTTCTTTTTCCTTGAATATGTTTTTGAAATAGTTCCCATTTCATTCCTTGAGATTTTGTTTGATCAATATCATTTTTTTCAACAATTCAAACATCTTGGATCCTTTGGGGACCACTGTTTGAGTCTACTAGTCAATTCTTAAACCTTTTAGTGATTCATCTCAAAACCATATTTTTCACATTTGAATGGGTGGTTATCCAAAGCTTGGTATTTTTTTATGGTGAAAGTGATCAAATCCAAAAATTAGTAGGATCATGGAGTCAAACATTATGGGGTGCTTATCCCAATTTACAAAAAATAGGAATTTGTTCAGATGTTCAACAATACTAGTAAAGCCCTTTCATCTATTTGTCCATGTAAATACTCTATTTTTAGATTATGTATCATTCAAGTTATTTCTACACATGGAATATCTAGAGTCCTCCCAGAATTGGTCTATATGGATGATGATCCCTTTATTTTCAATTGAAAAAAAGATTGAATTGAAATCACTGCCTATTGTTATGATTTAATTATAATTAAAGCTAGAAATTAAATCATAAATGTCTAGCCATACCTTCCTTTTATCTTCCAATTTAATTGGTACATAGACATTGATGAGCATGAATGTGATCACTGATGTGGTATGCATAAATTAGAGAGTGAGACATGATTTTTCTTCATGAATGTATTCCACTATAAACTCTTGTGAGCTCCAACCAATTCCCAGACCACCATATGCACCTTTTGTAGACACAAATCTACCACCCCATTCATAGAGCTATTTTGGAAAGGATTTTAGGCTTCTTCCTTAGTGAATTTTATTTCTTGCAAGATTATTATGTCAGAGTTCATTATTTGTGAATGATGCTTCACCAAGAATTGGTATTTAGGGGTGTTGAAGCCCCTAAAATTCCAAGTTGTCATCTTCACTATTTTCTAAGGGAGGGATTTCCTTCCTTGGTAGTAAAAAATTTGTTTATGGATGTTTGGCCTTTAGTAGCAACAACTTCTGCCCTTCAAGTGGCATTTGGTTTCCTACCCCTCTCCTTTATGAATTTTAGATTCAATCTCATAATCTTGGAGGCCAATTGGTCTAACAATCCAAGGTCCAAAATTATGATCTTCTCCTCCTCTCTTGAGTAATCAGATTACCAATCTTCATCTTGATTTGAGTGATTGATGGTTTTTTCCCTAGTGGTATTATTTTTTGTCATTATCAACACCCTCTCCATCATGTTCTTGATTATGTTTTGTTGCACCACTTTTAGGTCAACCAAGGTATTCATCATTTTACCCTTCTCTTAAACATGTTTTGGTTTAGATTCTTGGTCGAGGGGTTCACCAAAAGTCCCTCTAGATGATTCATGTTTCAACCCTACTTATTTTTGTAATTGGCTCCAATATTGGATGTTAGAGTGGTTCCTCCTTTGACAATTTAGGTATAAGTGTACCACCTACTCAATTTCTATAGGTTGAAGCCATTCCTAATTATTCAAGACCATGGTGATTTGATTTGGAACTCTATTGATAACTCTAATTATGAGTCTCATGTAAATATAATTCTTTCTCCATAATGTCCTCATCAATGTTGATTAGTATCCCAAGGCTTCTACCAATTTTGATCAAACACTCTTTTGACCAAAATTCTAATGGCGGATTAGACATCTATATCCAAAATAGATTTTTGTACAAATCATAGTGGAGCAGATTAAGTCCATGCACCCATATTTTCATATAGATTGACATGTCCATCCACCATATTCCTCTTGAGAGGTTTACTTCTAGTTCTTCCTTACATTGAAATACCACATGAAGAAATTTTTGGTATGAATTTTAGAACAAACAAGCAATCCAATTTTTTTTCCCCATTATCTAATCACTTCTGTACATTATTTAGGGCCAATCACTCATGTGATTAAAGTTGTTTCCTTTATCATTTCTTCATCAATTGCAACCTCATTAGAAACTTCAATGCCAATTTCTGAGTCAAAATCATCCTCATCCTCACAAGCATTGTTAACTATCATTGGGAAGAGCATTTAGATTCTGTGCTTATCCCACATAGGAATCCTAGCATTTCACACATTTTCGCACTCGTACACTTGAAAATTGCCTTCCTTAGCCAATTTTTTGCACCTACTTATTTATGCCATTTTTTCATTTGACCAGTCAATATAAAAAGAAATTATTAATAATAGGTTAATTAAAGAATAAAAAATGAAAAATGTGTTTAATAAAACAAAAATTGAAAACAATATTTGAAATTTAGATTCTTCAATGGAACATTGGAAAATAGTAGTACTCTAATTTATTAATTTGTAAATGGAAATTTGAAAAAATCAATTGCATATTAGGATTCAATAATAGAAATTTAAAATATCCTCAATGAAAATTTGGATTTTGGAATATGATTAATGAAATACAATAATAATTATAAATATCTAGTAATTGTTGTATCTCTTATATTTTCCAATTTACCTCCTCACTTTGACCATGATATTTAGAGTTAATCTTGATTTTGGTCTTCATCTTCTTCAATTCGCATACATTTTCTTTAATGCATCTCAACATTTCCAATCCATGTTTTATTCATTGTGTTAATATCATTTGTGCCATTATGGTTTGAAGTGTTGCACAACCCTCTTCTTTCACATATGGACTTCCATATTGTGAGTTCCATTTCAAAAGGAAGACTTTGGATATCATACCTAGTTGTAAACATCCTCAAGTAATTTTCCATTTTTTTGTCTAGTTTATTTCTTATCTTTTATTTCAAGAACCCTAATATGCTAAAAAATCTCTCATCTTCCACTAACCCTAATATCATGGTTTGGCATAAATTAGCAAGTTTGAAATATTCCAACATTAAATCACACAATATTTCTCTCTGACTTAAGGTCATCCAAATATTTTTTATTCATCCCACTTGTAAGGGATTCTCCATGAGATCAAACTATTCCCTTATTTGTTGCAAAATGGCCAAATTTATCTATAAGGTTAGATAGATTATAATTCCTTCTATTTTCTATCCATTAAATTATGAACTTTTGTAAAAATTATCAACCAAGGTATTTATCCTCTACTGATAATTATTTGGTTGATGGTGGATCGAATATTGAGACACAATAGACATGGCTTCAAGTAGTTCATCTTGAGGGAATCATTTTATAATATTTGATAAAAAAATATTTCATGATACTCTTTAAAGTAGTACTTACAAAATTAACAATATCACTATAATATTCCCTTGTAATCGTTACTTCTCGTGTAGGGCACCCAACCATGGTACACAAATGTGTTGGCATCTTAAATCCACATTTAAAGGCACATAACTTTCCAATTACATTAAAATTTAAAAATCTATCAAGATTATTCACATCTATCATCAACTTAATGTTGTGAGTATGTGCAGATCGGTGTTGTCATTGGTGTCAACAAGCTTCTGTTGGAATTGGTGTCAACTATATGTATTGAGGAAGATTTATGTTGAAGATGAACAGTTGGTGTTGTCTATACTTTAATTTGTTGCATTATGTTGTCATCAGTCAAGCTATTAATGTTAATCTCTATTGGTAATTTGATAATCTTCTATTTATGGATGTAGTAGTGATGAAGTTGATGTGGATATGTCTTTGGTGCTTGGTTTCCAAGTGATTTTGAAAAAATTTGATAAAAAGAGGAAAACAACGAGTTGTGTTGTTCTAGGTTACAGATAGGTATTTTGGTTTTGCTTTTCATTTCTTCTAGGTTGAAGATCTACCTGTGCAATCTAGATATGTTGATGAGAGGTGTTTAGAGATGTTGTATTCAAGAGATGGTATGCTAGATCATTGTACAATAGAATTTATGTTCACCAGTATGTGAATGTGCATTACAAAGGTGTCTAGGAGAAATATTTTTGCTCCACATTTCTCTATAGTTATGCTTCAGGTCTTACAATTTTGAAGGTTTTTTTATGGTGTTTGTAGTTTACCTCAGTTAAGAGGATTTGAGGTTTGGTGCTTCGAAAGGTAGTTTTTAAGGTAAGTGTATGGTAGAGTAGTCTGAGTGTATTAGGTTTGTACATACTTCAAGTGGAAGTTGTTGTGAAGGAGTTTGTTGGATCTCAAGTGGTTTGTGGTTTGTTCTAGCTTGTCTAGAAGTGTGGTGTATGGTTCACAAGCCATCTTTGGGTTTGAGGTTGCATGTACTTAATCAATTAATGGTATTTATATAGGTAACAACCAACCTAGGTAGTGTTTACACTACATGCAAAGGATAAATATTATTTCAGATAGTGTGTGTTTAAGTGGTGTTGTCGATTTAGGTCCTAGTTAAGTTTTGGTGTGGTCCACATTCACTTCTATTTGCCATGGAAGTGTTTTGGTACTAGCCTAATTTGAATTTGCATGTTTTAGGTGCATAGAAACCTTGGAAAGGGTTTCCAAGTTGAGGAAAATATAAGTATGAGTTGAATTTTTGAAGGAGGTTAAGATAGATGAAATTTTGAAGGGTGTGATGTGAATGATGCAAAATTGAGCAAATAAGTATAAAATTTCAAGTGTTGGATTACCAGTGCAGTGAGTAGAAGGTGTATGCAATCATTCAAATAGAATGTGAAGGTTTTGGAGCTATTGTGGTGTATTCTCTATTGCATTGAGATCATGTTCTCTGTATAACATTTATCCTCTATCTTATTTTTTCTACTCTTATAATAAGCCTTGAATTTGAGCCTTTCTAGATAGTGTGTCATATTCTGGCAGTGATCCTTTGTAACTAGTTTTGCAATTACTTATATTGTGATCTAATCCTCATTGTGGTTTTTCCCTCCTTGTGTTTTCCATGTAAATCTAGTGTTCTCTTGTGCATGGTGTTAAATTTTTTTTCAATTTTTGTTTTGATTTTCATGTCAATTCATCATAAGAAATTAAGGTTTTAATGAATGCACATGGATCTGAATGTTAATAAGGGTTTTGATGTTTTGATAAGATACAAATTATTCACCCCCACCTCTCATTTTTCTTGTTCATTCAAAAATTGGTATTGGAGAAAGGTTCCTTGGAGAAGAGCTTAACAGATTGAGGTAGATCTAGGATGGTGAACAAGAAGGAGATCCCTATGTTTAATGGCACAGACTATGCATTCTAGCAGACAAAGATGGAAGGATATCTGGTTTACCTTGGATATGGTGTCTGGTGGTCAGTGAAGACTCAATATACCATACCTGAAATGTATCGAGCACAAGTGATGAGATCAAGGCCTATGAAACAAATGGTAAAGTGAGGTTTTTTCTCTTGAGTAATCTTGCAAATTTTAAATTAGTGAAAGTTGTGGATCTAAAAACTGCTAAAGAAATTTGGGATAAGTTGGAAAGTATTTATGAAGGATATATTATGGTCAAACAAGCTAAGATGTATAAATTGAAGACCACATTTGAGAACTTGAGGATGTATGAAGATGAGAACGTTATAAGTTATATACAGAGGGTAGATGAAGTGGTGAGTTACATCAAAGCTCTTGGGGGAAAGGGAAAAGAACCTAAAGTGGTAAAGAAAATTCTCAGAACCCTTACTACATCTTACTGTTATAAATTTTTTGATATTAAAGAATCTAAAAGTCTAGATCAGTACTCTAGAGATCAGTTATATCGCTCTTTAACTACATTCGAGATGAGAGATTTTGGTAGTAACAATGATGCAAAGGTTGAGATTAATTTTAAGGCTACAAAACAAGAGAATATTGAAGAACTAGATCAAGAAGATATTGTTGATGTGAAGGCTAACTTTGTGAGAAGGATGAGAAAAGGTATTGATAAGTACAAAGGTATATTACCTTTCAATTTTTTTATGGAAAAATAGGTCATTATGCTTCAAGATGTCCAATCAAAGTTGTGAATGACAAAAACAAGGAAAACAAAGGTAAGAAAGTTAAGAAAAGAAATTATGTTAGAGAAGATGCAAGTATTTCTGATGATGAATTTGATTATGGAGATTATGATGATGATGAATTCTTGTTCATGGATTTAAAAGATTAATCTATTTCTGCTAACTCTAAAAGATGTGTGAAGGAAAGTGATTTGGAGAGAAAGGATAATACCAAAGGTACTTTGGTATCTAATTTTCATGTTAGAAATGATAAAAAATATTCGATCATTGGAAATGGCTACTCAAATCATATGATCGAAGATAAAATTAAGTTTTTTAAACTTGAAAAATATGATGGAGGACTTGTTAGATTTGGAGATGATTCTGGTACTAAGATTTGTGGAATAGGTTCAATTAGTTTTCATGGCAAGAATAGTATTGATTATGTTTACTATGCCAAGGGTTTAAGGAATAAATTTTTGAGTGTTGGAATTTTTTTTAGCAAAGGATATAATCTTATGCTTTATGATGATGGATGTGAGATTAGAAAAGGGTCCAAAATTGTGATTGTTGTTGGAAAAAAGATAGATGGAAATGTTTATTAGATCAAGGATGTTGATGGTCATTGTTTTATGACTCAGATTAATGAAATCTAGTTATGGGAAAGGAGGATGTGTCACATCAATTTTGATAACTTGGTTAGAATCATTTCAATTCAAGTTGCGAGAGATCTATCAAGGATTACAAATCCTATCAATGTTGTCTACAAGGAGTGTCAGATTGGAATGCAAACAATAATTTTCAAGGGTAAAGAACAATATTCTATTGAATCATTATAATTGGTGCATACAAAATTTTGTGGTCCCACAAGAGTAAGAAGTCTTCAAGGTGATAGGCATTTCATGCTTTTGATTGATGATTATTCTAGAATGACATGGGTTACTTTTCCTAGAGAAAAAATTGAAGCCCTAGATAGATTCAAAGCATTTAAAGTTATGGTTGAGAATGAAATGGATTTGAAGATAAAAAATTTGAGGTTTGAAAAAGGTGGAGAGTTCACCTCTAATGAATTAACATATTTTGTGACAATCATGGCATAAAAAGGCACTTTTCTACCTCTAGGACTCCTCAAAAACATTGAGTGGTTGAAAGGAAAAACATGACTATTCAAAAATCTGCAAGGACTATGATGAAAGAAGATAACCTATCAAAAGTCTATTGGAGAGAAGAAATCTATACTATTATTTATATACTTAATAGAGTTGAGGAAAAATAAAATAACACAAAGACTCCTTATGAGTTATGGTATGGAAGGATCCCTACTGTCAAGTACTTTAGAGTGTTTGGAGGTAAATAATATATCAAAAGAGATTATGAAAACTTGGGAAAGTTTGATGCAAGGTTTGATGAAGGAATCTTCCTTAGATATTATACTAAAAGAAAAGCTTACAAATGCTACAATAAAAGACTAAGAAATATTATTGAGAGTACAGGTGTCAAAATTGATGAGTATTTTTTAGAATCCAGTGGTGATAGATTAATATGAATATGAATTAGATGAACCTACTTGTAGAGAAGAAGAAGAAAAGGCTAAGGGACAAGAAGTACCAGATGAAGAGGAAGAAGATCCAAAAAAACCCTTAAAAACCCTAAGTATGTGAAGAGAAATCATTCTGAAGAACAAATCATTGGAGACAAAACTAAAGGTGTATTGATAAGAAGGAAATTTGTTGAAGAAGAGGTAAATTTATGTCTACTTTCTAAATTTGAACCTAAAATAGTGATTGAGGCATGTAAAGATGAGCATTGGATGAAAGCTATGGAAGAACTTATGTAGATTGAGAAGAATCATACTTGGAAACTTGTCCCAACACCAGCAAAAAAAACATAATTGGATCTAAGTGGGTGTTCAAAAACAAACTCAATGAGAATGGAGAAGTGGTAATAAACAAAGCAAGGCTTGTGTGTAAAGGCTATGAACAAGTTGAAGGAATAGAATTTGAGGAGAAATTTTCTCTGGTGGCTAGAATGGAAGCAATTAGGATGTTTTTGGAATTTGTAACACATAAGAATTTCAAAATTTATCAGATGGATGTGAGGTCTTCTTTCTTGAATGGAGAGTTGGAAGAAGTATACATGGAACAATTGGAACAATTTTAGTTATCAGATAAACCTAATATGGTCTACAGATTGAAGAAGGAATTGTATGGATTAAGGCAAGCTCCTAGAGCTTGGTATGCAAGGTTGGATAAGTATTTGGTACAACAAGGATTCAATAAAATTATCATAGATAGTAATCTCTACTTAAAGGTTGAAAAAGATCTAATCTTGATTGTAGTTGTGTATGTTGATGACATAATTTTTGGAGGTAATGAAGCTATGTGTAAGAAGTTTGTAGAAGAGATGAAAAATAGTTTCAGATGTCTATGTTTGGGGAGATGAATTTCTTCCTTTGGCTACAAATAAATCAAATAAATAAAGGCATATTCATTTCACAATCAAAGTATGCTAAAGAGATGTTGAAGAAGTTTGGAATGGAAGACTCCAATCCGATATGTACTCCTATGGTTATTGGTTACAAACTGACCATGAATGATGAATCCTCTAAGGCTGATCAGAGCAAGTACATATCTATGATTGGTGGACTACTATATCTATCTACTACTAGACTAGATATCATGCATGTAGTTTGTATTGTGGATATATTTCAAGAAGATCCTAGAGAGTCACATGTTGTAGAAGTGAATAGGATATTAATATACCTAAAGGGAACTCTAGATCATGGCTTGTGATATCGAAAGGATAATAATTTCACATTGAGTGCTTACATAGATGCAGATTGGGTTGGTTGTGTGGATGATAAAAAAAGTGCAAGTGGTGGCACATTCTTTCTTGGATGTAGATTAGTGTCATTGATAAGTAAGAAACAAGATTCATTTTCTTTATCTACTATAGAGTTTGAGTATATTGCAACAACATCTTGTTGCACATAGGTATTGTGGATGAGGAAAATATTGAAGGATATTAGGGTGATGTATGATGGGGCTATTTCTATCTTTTGTGATACTACAAGTTCAATAAATATTTTAAAGAATCCAATGATGCATTCAAGGATAAACCAGATTTCAATGAGATATCACTTTCTAAGAGAGAACATTGTGGAGAATGAAGTGAAGCTTGAATATGTGCCTACACACGATCATATTGCTGACATATTCACTAAAGCTCTTCCTAAGGATAATTTTGAGTATCTTCAGTAAAAGTTGGTAGTTATTACCCCTCCTTATTTGAACTAGATGTATAAGATGATGTATCAGTCTAGTGGATCTCCAGATCTTTCCCTTTTTCTAGAATTATGTTAGTGGCTACCTCTCAGGGGGAGTAGGTAGTGGCATTGTAGATTATTGAAAATTAGTGTGTGCTCCTAAGGGGGGTATTCATAGTAGTAATTGAAATTTTTTGTAAGTATATTGTGTAATGTAAAATGGGGAGAATAATACAAAAAAATTATCCTTTTCCATTGATGTCAAAGGGGGAGAGAGAATCATGTGAAAAATTCATAAACACAAGGGGAGAGAAAAATATATAAGGAGAGAGAGAAAAATTTGAAAGAGGAAGTCAATTGAAGAAAGAATCATGTAAGGGGGAGTGTGAGTAAAGAGAAAGTGAAAAGGAAACATGTATGTTTAGAGATGTTGTGCCTTTGATGGTTTTTCACATAATGTGTTTCCATCAATGACAAAGGGGGAGATTGTTGCATGTATGTTAATATTGGTGTTGTCATTGATGTTAACAATCTTGTGATGGCGTTGGTGTAAATTGTATGTATTGAGTAAGATTGATGTTGTAGATGAATAGTTGGTGTTGTCTATGCTTTGATTTTTTGCATTATGTTATCATCAGTCAAGCTATTGATGTTAACCTCTATTTCTTCTTTGATAAGCTTCTATATATGGATGTATTAGTGATGAAGTTGATGTGGATGTGCCTTTAGTGCTTGGTTTCCAAGTGATTTTGAGAAAATTTGATAAAAAGAGGAAAATGATGAGTTGCAGTGTTGTTCTAGTTTTAGAGAGGTGTTATGGTTTTTCTCTTCATTTCTTCTAGGTTGAAGATCTGCCTATGCAATTTAGATATGTCGATGAGAGGTATTTAGATATGGTATGTTGAATCATCGTATAGTAGAAGTTGTTTTCACCATTGTGTTACTATGCATTGTAGAGTTGTTTGGGAGAAATGTTTTTTCTTTGTATTTCTCTACAGTGAGGCTTTAGGTATTGCAATTTTGAAGGTGTGTTGATGGTATTAGTAGTTTACCTTAGTCAAAAGGATTTGATTTTTGGTGCTTTGGAAGATATATTTTCAAGTAATATTGTATGGTGTAGTAGTTTGAGTATAATGGGTTTGTACATCCTTCAAGAGGAAGTTATTTTCAAGCAGTTTTTTGGATCTCAGATGGTTTGTGGTTTGTTCTAGCTTGTCTAGAAGCATGGATTATGGTTCACAAGTCATATTTGGGTTTGAGGATGTTTGTACTTAATTGATTAATTATGTTTGCATAGATAATGATCGACCTAGTGTTTACACTACATGCGAAGGATACATATTGTTTGTGGTAGCGTGTGCTTAAGTGGTGTTATTTTTGGGGTCCCAATTAAGTTTTGATGTGGTCTACATTCATTTATATCCACCAAAGAAGTGTTTTGATGTTGACCTTATTTGAATTTGCATGTTTGAGGTGCATAGTCGACCTTTGAAAGGGTTTCAAGGTTGAGGATGGTATAAGTATGAGTTAAATTTTTGAAGGAGTTTAAGATAGATGAAAGTGTGAAGGGTGTGATGCGAATGATAAAAATTTGAGCAAAGCGGTGAAAATTTTCAATTGTTGGATTACCAGATGCAATGAGAAGAAGGTGTCTACATTCTTTCAAATAGACTGTGAAGGTGTTGGAGCTATTGTGGTGGATTTTTTTTGTTGCATTTATATCACATTCTTTTGTGTAATTGTTACCATATTTTCACTTATAGCTCAATTAGGTAGAGCTTTTTGATTTGAATTGAAAGAAGAAAAGTTAACTTTTTTATCTTTCCTATATTACATTCAAGTGCATAAATGAAATAATCCAAAAGGTTACATTTATAAATTAATGCACTCATACAAGTGCATGTAACATAAGAAGGATTAAAATATTTTTTGGAAAAAGAAGTAATCTTTATTGAATGTAAAAATGTACATTGTCTCACACAAGCCATGAGACTGACTTTACTTATTCAATGGAATTGAAGAAAAGTATATAAATGAATAAGTAAATAAAAGTAAATGTGCATATAAGGAGGGAGACCAGTCATTGCTTTAGAATAACTGGTTCTAGATGTGTCATCTTGTCTTGTTGCTGCCTCGAGTTGCTTGTGTCCTTCCTGGCTCCATATTGCTCCTAGTTCCTGCATCTAGCAATATAAATTATGTTAGGGCAATGCTCTAAGCAATGAAATATCTCAAACCTCACATGAAAAAAAACCTATGCATTAAATAAGCAATGTACACTTTTGGTGTCTAAGAAAACCATCAAAGTCATCAAACACACCTAAGATGTATACATGTTCTTTTCTAACTTATTTGTTTCATGTGCATATGTAGGAAAATAATGTTGTTTCAATTCATCAAATTACAACACGTGGGATAAATGTGGCTCCCACAAGGTTTGAGCCCAGTGCGCTTTTAGTTTTTGTTTTAACAATATGAGCTTGTTAAGTTTTCTATGACCATGTAACGCAATCGAGGATACATTTTATTATTCATAATAGTGAATTTCTTGTGTTCACTAATATGAAAAATGATGTATGCTCAATGGAATTAAAGAGACTTAGAAAACTAAACATGCATTTTCTCTAAGATGCTTAAAAAATACTAAGACGGCATGTTCATTCAAAGGTTTAATCTTTTGACAAATAAGAGTAGAATAATCTATGCTCATCTTGTTAGGAGTTCACATGATATCCAATAATGTGAACCATAAGGCAATTTTGTATTGCATTATTGAAGGATTTTCAGGGTCTATCTTGAATAAGATAAAGTGATTTAATCAATAAAAGAAGAAGAAGCAATCAAATGCATTGACCATAGGCACAAAGACATTGGGATCACAGTAATAGTCAAGAGAAGATTTGTTCAGCCATTTTCCTTGCAAATATGTTGTTTGTCTTATTGTTTCCAAAAAACTCATTTAGTGGTTCATGGGTTTTCATAATGGATGAAGCTTTGTTACAATACAGGGAGAAAATATGAAAGATGAATATGATAGTTAGTGTAGGGGATTTCTTAGAGATCATGTTTGTAGGAGTTGAATGGAAGAGGCTCACTTGAATCATAAAACTTACAAATAGGTGCACAAGGATGAAAGGAATTTCCTATATTTTGTGCATTTGACCCACATGATATGCATGTCAAGAGATTCATTACTTAGAATGCAGCAATACAGTATGAGAAAAGAGTGCATTTTCTAGAGAAGTGTATTAGTTTTCTACCTTTCATTTTGGAGTGAAGGAAATAATGTGAATCATAAGGAAATCGTTAGTATGCAACTTTTATTCTGAGTTTCAGTAATAAACTGATTAAGACAACGTAGAGCATCATAAAATCCTAGAACTGAAACATTACAGGGGTTTACAAATACTTGTGAAGCAAGTAATGTCAATGAGAGAACTCAGATACATCATACATTATATCTCATAAAATGCAAGTCTGTGAATGTTTCCACATAAATAATGATACATGTTCAAAAGGTTTTACATATGAGATGTTTTTAGTACATATATTATATGACAATTTGCGCATGAGATTTTTAGCTTCAAATTTATCAAGGTAATGGCTTCATGTATAAATTCATAGTCTTCCCTTACAAATACAAATTTAGTACAGTGGAAAATCAAGGGATCCATAACCTCACCGCCTTCAGTCATTTATGAAGGATTTTAATATGAATAGGAATGTGAATGAAGCTATATAAATGTAAGGGTTTCAAGAAACTATGGTGATATACAAAAATGATAACGATTTACAACCCATAAACAAAGGTCGACCAAATGAAGCTATAGAACAAAGGTCGAGTGTCTGGAGGAAAGGTAAAAGCCCTATGAGAACTTGCAACCATGAGTCATGACCTGTAACAAGATGAAACCCTTGTGGGTGTTTGTAAATAATTAAAGTCATTCTAAGTATTTTTTCTCAGAAGGAAGAAACATAGATTATTTCCTTATTCATTAAAAACCTATAAAGCACATAGTTAAAACCTAGGTCATGATGAAAAAAGTGTGAAGGAAACCCTATGGCCCATGCCCTGGGTTTTACACATTTTTAATGGAGTTAAATGAAAAAAATAGTGATATGCAAAAGCCATGACATACTAATCTACAGGAGACCAAACTCAAATTTGAGTTTTTTCATATTACATGAAATGCTAAAGAAAAAAAAGTTTTTGAAACAAAAGGAATACCCTTGGCCATTAAAAAAGAACTCTCTATATTTTCAAAGAAAACAAGAGGAGGGCTACAGTATGCCATGGCCTGTTAGGCCTAGAATCGCAGTTAGAGAAGCTTTTATTTAAATTTTTCCTTCAAAAATGACTTACTAGCATTAGAATCTACAAGATTTTGTGCAGAAATCTGTAATTATTTCCTCCAGAACTTCCATAACACTCATCATTAGTAGTGGTTGAGCTTCTTCAAGAGTTTCTTGAAAAATGAAGTAAATGTGTCATATTTTTCCTTTTGTTTCTTAGGGTTTGTAACCCTAGTGGTGGCCGATAAAATATTGGAATCTTTGCCATCTTTTATTTAAAATGAAATGTTTTTGATTAAGGTAAAAGAAATTTTTGAAGGGGCCCTGAAACCCTTAAAAAAAGGAAAGATAAAAGATAAAGTGTTAAGAGTTCAACAAAAGATGAGGAGCTACCAATAGAGAAAGACCAAAAACCAGCACAAAGACAACAACAAAACAAAAAACCAGCAAAACACCTGTAGGAACCCAAACACTAGGCCAGATTTCTTAGGATATCAGCAACCTCCTTTTCCAGGTTGTCCATGTTGATAGCATCTTGCTTCATGTCCTATATGTCTGTAGGGGGTTTGTCCAACTTCCTTTTCAGATTGGCTCTAGTACATTTGCTCATCCCAACCCCTTCCATCTGGCCTGGATCTTTGACCTCTTCCACTTCCACCATAGACTTAACCTGATGAGACCTTTCTAGATTTTTGACCATCATGTTCATGGTACCGGCCGTGGATTTAAGAATTTTGTGGCTCATTTCTAGGACCTTCTGAATAGATTCTTTGACATTTTTAAGCCTCACCTCAATCTCATAAATTTTTCCTTCGTGATTGTTTTTGAAATGTTCCAAATCTTCCACTATTTTTTTCAGGCACTCCACCATATAATTCTTTTCATCTTCTTTCCACAGGTCCTTAGCTCTACCTTTGTCCTTTCTCATGTTATCAGCCCCCTCCACCTTTTCCAACCTACTGTTATAACCCCTTTGGTTAAGCTTTATCTCCTTTATCTCGAAGAAGGCCCACCTGATCAAATGAAATAAATCAACATAACCATTACGAGCAATAGCTTGAATGTCGCTAGGGTACTCACACTTAGCTTTGAAGTAGTGGTCATCTTCCTTAAGACCACTGGGGTATTGAGGCCTATCCTTCCTGTCTATTGCAGGGTAGCTGGAAGTCTCTGAAGAATTGGTGTGTTGGGATTCCTCATGGTCAATGTGGTAGGAAGGTTCCTCCTCCAATTTTCTTTTACCTTTCCCCTAGTGAGGAACATTGGGAGTACCTTTAGTTTTTAGAATGGAAATGTTAGACCCAAGATAAATGATTTTGGCCCTGCCAGTAGACGTCATTGCATCGGGCTTAGGGAGGACATAGGATTTGGACTTTCTTTTGACAGTTTCATTCTTCTTTACCTCCACAGGGTGCTCTTCCTCCTCCTCCATTTCAGTATCCCACTCATCTTTTTCTGTATAACTGTTGGCCCGTGGCGTATTCATGCCTAGGCATTTTCAATGCCTTAGAAAAATTTATTGGTTTTTAAGGAGTTTGCCCCTTGTATGTGCTAGTTCTTTTGAACTTCAATTAATACTTTTAGAATGCTTGCCTTAATTTTTCCAAATGGCCAAATCATGGCTATTTTAGTTTTTCTTAATTAAATGTAAAGCATTTAATTAAGTGAGTGCAATTATAAACTCCATAATTAAATGGTTTTTTAATGCAAAACAATTTGGTGGAGGTTTTCAACACATGGGGAGATAAAGATGTGCTTATCTTTATGATGTGACTAAGTCATGACAAGGATGTGGATGGCTTTTATGTGCATGCCAAGAATATTGCGGAGTTGAGATCAATTTTCCAACATGAGGAGGGAATGTAGGAATCTTTATTTTGCTATTTTGGAGCATTTGGAGTGAATTTAGGCATGTTGACTCAACTTGGAGCATTTTTGGGGTGATTTTATGGTTTGACCTTTTCATCTATTTGGAGCTCTTTTGGATGAAATCTAGTGGCTAGATTTTAGACCTTATTGTGGCATTTGGCCTAAGGAGGTTTAAAACTCCTTGTTTGGTGCAACTGTTTGGAGTGGATGCATATAGTAGGTTTTGTAACTCATTTGAAGTTAGTTTAGATTATGCAGTTGGAGACTTAGTGAATTTTATAGTCCTTTGGTAGAGATTTTTGCATCTTTTATAACTCATTTTGGACATGAATTCAGAAAAGACCTTGAATATTAGTGCTTGAAGTTCTTTTTCCCTCTTATTCTTGTAGTATTGTGTGTTATCAAAGTGATTGATCAAATCACATGTGAGGTATTTTAACTTCCTTGTGATTTTATCTCACATTTTATTCCTTTTCTGTAAATTTATTTTTATGCAGGTTGGAAATTGTGTTTAGAAGTTGCACATAGATTTTAGATTGTGAAAGTGACCTTTCCCTTCTGAAGGATAAGTGAATTTAGGCCCTTTTTCAAAATATTTATGCATAAACTTATAGAAATAAGTTGTGTAAGTGTTTTGTTCTCATTCATTTAAAATCAAGTGTCTATCCTCTGAATTTTTCAGGTCTTTACTAGTTAGGTGTATCACCATAGGAATAGATATTTTATTGGTTTTTATTTTAAAGCTTTCCCTCTCCCTTTTCCTTCAAAATCATTAGATTAGGTGATACCAAAAGTAAGCCGACTTTCTCTGGAGGTTGAATTCTATTTTTAAACAACCCATAACTTTAGAGGTCTTCCCATGTTTTCTTTGGATTGTTGAACATTAGGTTCAACAAAGGGTGCATTTTCAGAAGACAACAGTTTTGGCACACCCGGTGGGACACGTTCATCAATGTATTTTGTTGGTTTGATATGCAACTAGAAATTTTCAGACGCTTGAGGGGTTTTTGAAGCATATCCAGTGACTCTGTGAAGTGAAAGAATAGAAAATCAAGTGTTGTTACAGTTTATGAGAGAAATAAAGACAAGGAGTTCCTAATATTTGAAATTTTTGTAGTTGTCACCACCCAAAAGACAAGGCAGAATAGCAAAAAGAACCCCTCCATTGAAGAGAGTTCAATTGACACCACTTGGAGTTAGACTTGAATATTTCTTCTCACCACCAAGAGGGAGAGGTAGACCATCCAAGAGGCAGAGTAACACTCGTTCTACCTCACTAATTTTTAGAATAGCAAGTTCACCCTCAAGTAGCCCAAATAAATCAGAAGTAGTTGCTTTTATAGGTTCAAATATACCTATGTTTTCTTTTTATGTTGCTTCAACAAGTTATGTTCCTATTATTCAAACTTATATTAATCCATCTTAGCCACCTCCAATGGCTAGAAACTAGCCTTTTGTGTCATTTAATGGAGGCAGTCCATTAAATTTGGCCCAAGATAATGATATACCAGTGGATGCCTTGAAAAATTTACCAATTTTCACTGGGGAATATCAGACTACCCTATTGAGCACATAGGAGATGTAGCCTCATTGTATGGCATCATCACATAACTCAGGAAGACGTAGCTATTAGGCTACTTGTTGCATCATTTAATGGGAAGGATTTTTAGTGGTTCAGAGGTCTAGCGGTTGGCACCATTACAACTTGGGATGAATTAGGAGATAAGTTGCATAAGCAGTTCCAAGATCGAACAAACCATTTGTCCTTGGTAGAGCAGCTTACAACTATCAAGAGAGCTCCTCAAGAGAAGATGCCAGACTTTAAATATTGGTTTCAAAGGTCTTGGGATAGAATTCCTACCAAAGTAAGACCCTCTCTTGAATATGCATTCTTGTATTACCTAAGAGCTATAAACGGTGATATATCGGTCATGATACAGTCAATGGGAGGAGTGTCATTACTTGATGCTTATGAGATAGCAATCAAGGAAAAAAATAGTTTGATACAAGTTGAAAAGATTTCTCCTAGGCCACCAATGCCTATTTTTCTAGATATTCAGCCTAACATGCCTTTGCAGATACCATATTTTGCACCTTTGCTAGTTGTACCACATTGCCAGCTATTGTTCAAGTTGTTTTTGGTCAAGGAAGTTGTTGTTCTAAGCTCATCTCAAGAGCTATAGGAGATCAAATGTCTACTTCAAACTTTTGGTAACAAGTTAGTGAGCATAGAGAAGCAACAATCTCATCGCATGCCACCTTATCAACAACAAAACCAAGTAGAAAATCAGTCTTATCAAGGTCATCAACATAAGTACTAAGGAAATAGGCAGACGTACCAGGATAATTACCAAGGTCCTAAACAAAATGTAAATTCAAGGCCTTTTCAAGCATACAATCCAGCTCCTATTAGTGTAGCTAAGGACCTTGTTCCTATTCATAATAACCTTGCTACAAATTATGAGTGGTGTTATCCTTGCAACCAGCCTCTAATCAAGCTACATGTTAAAATGGAGTCATTAATCAAGAATTAATGGTTCATAGTGCTTCAAGTTCACAACCTAACACACCTAATGATGGAGCTCCACAACAACAAGAGCAACCTCCAAGTGATGCTACTCTGTTAAACTGGAAAGGAGAAGAATTATGTGAAGTTAATGTAGACAATTCTCCAGTTGCAGCAAACACAAGAGAAAAGAAAAGAGCTTTTGAGCTGGATCAAGTAGTTGATAAAGGAAAATAGTGGCTAAAAAACTAGCTACTTCACAAGTGCCTCGTATTTTGCAGTGAAACACACAAGGTGCTACCAAGGAGCAGCCACACTTGCAAGCAAATCATGTTGGTGTAAAGGTCCATCAAAAGGTAAATCCTGATGTACCTTTTAATATCATTGATAATATGAAGAAGATGAACATGAAAATGCCTATGTGGGATTCATTAGCTATCCTAGGTCAAAAGGACTTGTTGCAGACAACTTTTTTTGATTCAAAAGTGTTTTATGAGCCATCAATAGGTCAGGTTAGAGCTATTTTCACAAAAACTCCTCGTGACAACAAACAACCCAACAAAGAAATGGGTAAGGATTTCAAACCACATCCATTTTATGTATCTTTGGTTATAGGTGATAAATTAGTCCATAATTGTATGGTGGATAGTGGGGCTAGTAGCTCTGTGATGCCAAAGTAGATTGCAAATAAGTTAGGACTGAAATATTAGCCTTTAGAGAAGGGAGTGGTCCAGTTAGATGGAACCTTAGTTAATACCTTAGATGTCATTAAGGGTTTAAGCCTTACACTTCATGCTTGCCCAAATTTTTTAGTTCCTCAAGATATATGTGTCATTGATCTACCACCTTTCTTTTCCTTATGTTTGTCAAGAGATTTTATAACCAAAATAGGAGGTTATGTATCTGTTGACTGGTCACATATGTTTTTTAGAATGAGATATGGAACTAAGGTTACCATAAAGTCTGAAAAATTGGCCAAGGATCATATAGAACCTTATAATCCAAGTGTGATTAATGTTGTTCCAAGTGTGGTTGATACAAATTGTGTTGCTTTTGATGACAATGAGCTTGTTGTTGCTCAAGATTTGTAAGCTAAAACTATACCTGATGTGATGTTACATGAATGGGTAATAGAGAATGTTGTGGATAATCCTAATGATCATATTCATGATGTTGGTATGGGTATCTATGTGTTGCATGAGCCTAATGCAGAGGTTCCCAACCTTGAAAAGAGTACAGATCAGTTGTTGAAGAAACAAGATGAGCTTTGGGAGATGTATTTTGATGGTTCTAGGAGTAAGAACAAAGCTGGTGGGGGTGCAATGCTTGTGTCCCTGCAAGGTGATAAGTACTTCTCTATATTTCATTTTTCCTTTGCATGTTCTAACAATACTATTGAGTATGAAGGTCTTATTCAAGGTCTTGAATGGGCAAGAAAAAGAGGAGTAAGTTGTCTAAAATTCTATGGAGACAGTGAGTTAATTGTCAATCAGGTGAGAGGCCTAAATGATGCTAAAAATGATGCCTTGAAGTCCTACAAAAACAAGGTCTGGAATGTAATAGAAGAATTTAGTGCATTTAACTTGGTTTATATTCCTAGAAATCAGAACAAACATGTAGATAAGATTACAACCATTGGAGCACAATTTGATATTCCTAGTGATCTCAAGAAGGAGAAGGTAAAACAGTATGTGAAATTTGTAGTTAGGCCCTCAATTCCTGATAACAATGTTCACTAACAAGTATTTGACAATGATGAGTAGATTCTATCTTTTCTATTTGAAGAAGATCAATTTTCTATGATGAATCAAGAAAATCTTAAGCATCAGTATGATGACCAAGTTATACAACTAAAGAAAAATAAGTTACCTAAGGGTCTAGTCACCTTGGAATCAATTTTCAGTAATGATGATCAACTTAAGAAGGGTAAAGCTGGTTTGCAAATCAAAGAAGAACACTATAAAGAGCTAGAGATTTTTAAAGGTAAACTTCTTAAGGTTGGTAAAGTTTGTTCAACTGAAGATAAACAAGATTTTTTTGCTCTATGTAAAGAATTTCATGATGTATTTTCTTGGGAGTACTCAGATTTGAGAGGGTTTGATCCCCATATTGCCCAACATACTATTGAATTAGAACCTGATGCTAAGCCTATTAGGCAGAAACAAAGGCCTTTAAACCCAAAGTCAGAGCCTTTCATGATTAAACAGCTGACTAAAATGGTTGAGAGGGATATTATCTTCCCAATTAAACACACTTCATGAGTATCTAACCTTTTATAGGTTAGAAAGAAAAACTAAGAGATCAAACTTTATGTAGATTTTAGAGATCTTAACAGAGCATCATTGTAAGATCATTACCTGCTACCCTTCATGGAGCAAATCCTTTAGGTAGTTGCTAGTTCCAAAATATTTTCTTTATTAGATGGTTATTCTGGTTATAACCAAGTACTAGTCAAAGAGGAAGATCAATACAAAACTGATTTTACAACAAAGTGGGGTACAATGGACTACAAGAGAATGCCTTTTGGCCTGTCTAATGCTGGAGCCACTTTTCAGAGGGCTATGGACATGGATTTTCAAGGTTTGATCAATAAAATTATCCTCATTTATCTAGATGATTTCACAGTATTCCTTAAGAATGTTGATGAGCATTTGTCCCATTTGAAACAAGTATTTGAAAAATGTAGGGAATTTGCTATATCCCTTAATCTGAAAAAGAGTATCTTTGTTATCCATGAAAGAAAGCTTCTTGGTCACATAGTGTCAAAACAAGGGATCACCATTGATCTTGAGAGATTCAAAGCCATTTTAGAGCTGCCATTACCCAATCATAAGAAAGTGTTATAGAGCTTCTTAGGAAGAATTAATTTTTTGAGAAGGTTTATACATGATGTTGCAAATCTTTTACGACATTTGATTTCCATGTTGAAGAAGAATGTAGTTTTTAGCTAGAATAGGGAAGCCAAATACAATTTTGAAGCAATCAAGGAGGCTTTAGCAACAAATCCCACTTTGGTAAATCCAAATTTCTCAAAGTATTTTGTTTTGTATGCTTTTGGTAGCATAAATTCTATTTCAGCTATGTTGGTTCAGAAAAATAATGATGGTTTAGAGCAGCCAATAGCCTTTTTTAGTCAAAGGTTTAGTTTATTATGAGCAGACGTATACTTTTTTTGAGAAGCATGTTCTTGCTATGATAATAATTTTAAAGAATTTTAAGCCTTTAATCTCTAACAACAAGATTCATGTTATGGTTGCACACCCTAGTGTGAAGGAATTTCTGCTAAGAAAAGACCTGAATGAGAAAAGAGCAGGATGGATCACAAGAGTTATGGAGTTTGATGTTGACATAAAAATTATAAAGCTTGTTAGAGGTAGAGGATTGTGTGAACAGTTGGCTTCAAGTTTTGAAAATGAACATAAATCAGAAACAAAGACAATTTTAGTCAATGATAATGAGTTTCAAAATGTTGCACCTATGTTAGATGCAAGTTGCGTTCAAGATATGACCCATTTTCTATAGACTAGTGAATGTCCACCAGGTTTAGATAGAGCTAAAATAAGATATTTTACATTGCAGTCTATACCATATGTGTTGATTGATAACATTCTTTTCAGAAAAGATTTTAATGGTGTTCTATTAAGGTGTGTTGATAGTGATCAAATAGAAAAAGTGCTTCATGAGTTCCATGATGGAATTGCAGGACTTTTTTCCCTAAGAACAACTACTTGGAAGATAATGAGAGATGGCTATTATTGGCCTATCTTGTTCAAGGATGCCAATGCTTGGGTAAGAAAATGTGTTAAATGTGCTCTTTTTGCAGGAAAAGAGAGGTTGCCAGCTTTTCCTTTACAACCAATTCAAGTGGAGCAACACTTCATGAGATGGGGCATTGATTTTATTGGACCAATAAATCCTCCTTCAAGTGTAGGTCATAGGTGGGTACTTACAACAACTGATTACTTTACACAATGGACAAAAATAGTAGCTTTGAAAGAAGCCAATGGATCTTCTATTTTGAGCTTTTATGAAGATATTGTAACTAGGTTTGGAGTGCCTGAATCAATTATCTCAGATAATTCCTTAGCATTTTTTGGATTAAGAGTGAGTGATTGGGTTGTTAGAAATGGAACTCATTCGAATACCTCTTCCAACTATTACCCTCAAGGTAATGGTTTGGATGAGAGTACAAAGAACCTTAGAGGATGATCAAAGGACTTGGCACACCAAGTTGAAATCTCCTCTGTGAGTAGATAGAATAACCCCTAAGAGATCTTTTGGGAATTCTCCATATGTAGTGATTTATGGCAAGGAGGAAAGATTGCCTTTATCTATAGAGCTGCTAGATCTTGATATTGTACATCAATTGGACATGTTTGAAGAATAGGACCCAATGTCTGTTAGATATGCTCAACTCATGGAGCTGGAAGAGAAAAGAGATAAGGAAATAAAGTCTTTGGAGTATCATCAACTCCAAACAAAGAGAGTATTTGATAAGAAAGAAACTCCCAGAGTTCTTAGAGAAGGTGATGTGCTCAAGTGGGATGAGTTGAAGAGCAGGCCAGGTAAGCACACAAATTTTGACAACTTCTGGAGTGGCATGTTTTTCATTATTGAATGCAAGGAGCATAATACATTCCATTTATCAAAGATGGATGTAGAAATTTTGCCTATCCCAGTTAATGGGAATCACCTCAAACGGTATTTTGAGGTATGAACTAATTTGTATATGCTAGGTTAGGTTTTTTTCTTTCAATAAGTGTTATTGTACTATAGCTTAGATGCAAGTTTATTTCCCTAAGTGCTATTTTTTGCGCAGCTAGATAGTTTCTTTTCTGCATTTTTCTTTTGATAAATGCCAAGGTGTCATCCATACAATCAATCTGAGTTATAGGAGTTATGAGTCTGTTTCTTAAGTCATAAGCCTAGTTTTTGAGTGACTTTGTGCCCAATAGACAAGCCTAGGCAACTAGTTAGGACATTTAGCAGGCAAATATACAATAGATGTCACCAAAATGTTGCCATATTTTCACTTATAGCTCAATCAGGTAGAGCTTGTTGATTTGAATTGAAAGAAGAAAAGGTACATTTTTTATCTTTCCTATATTAAATTCAAGTGCATAAATTAAATAATCCAAAAGGTTACATTTACAAACTATTGCATTCATACAAGTGCATGTAACATAATAAGGATTCAAATATTTTGTGGAGAAAGAAGTAATCTTTATTGAATGTAAAAATGTACATTGTCTCACACAAGTTGTGAGAATGACTTTACTTATTCAATGGAATTGAAGAAAAGTATACATAAATAAGTAACTAAAAGAAAATGTGCATATAAGGAGGGAGACCAGTCATTGCCTGAGAATGACTGGTTTTGGATGTGTCATCTTGTCATGTTGCTACCTCGAGCTTCTTGTGTCCTTCCTAGCTGCATATTGCTCCTAGTTCCCGCATCTGGTAATAGAAATAATGTTAGAGAAATGCTCTAAGAAATGAAAGATCTCAAACCTTACATGAACAATCACCTATGCATATATAAACTAATTTCTAGATGCATTAAATAAGCAATGTACACTTTTAGTGTCTAAGAAAACCATCAAAGTCATCAAACACACCGAAGATGTACACATGTGCTTTTCTAACTTTTTTGTTTCATGTGCAGATATAGGAATAATAATGTTGTTTTTTTAATTCATTACATTACATCACATGGGATAAATGTGGCTCCCACAAGGGTTGAGCCCAACACACTTTCAGTTTGTGTTTTAACCATATAAGCTTGTTAAGTTTTCTATGACCATGTAATGCAATCAAGGATACATTTTATTATTCATAACAATGAAGTTCTTGTGTTCACTAATATGAACAATGATGTATGCTCAATGGAATTAAAGAGACTTAGAAAACTGAACAAGAATTTTCTCTAAGATGCTTCAAAAATCCTAAGACAATAGGTTCATTCAAAGGTCCAGTCTTTTGAAAAATAAGAGCAAAAAAATCTATGCTCATCCTTTCAAGAGTTCACATGATATCTAATAATGTGAACCATAAGGCAATTTTACATTGCATTATTGAATTATTTTCAAGGTCTATCTTGAATAAGACAAAGTGATTTAATCAATAAAAGAAGAAGAAGCAATCAAATGCATTGACCATAGGCACAAAGACATTGGGATCACAATAATAGTCAAGAGAAGCTTTATTCAGCCATTTCCTTGCAAATATGTTTTTTGTCTTGTAGTTTCCAAAAAAATGCATTTAGTGGTTCATGGGTTTGTATAATGGATGGAGCTTTGTTACAATATGGGGAGCAAAGTTGAAAGATGAATATGAAATTAAATGTAGGGGATTTCTTAGAGATCATGTTTGTAGGAGTTGAATGGAAGAGGCTTACTTGAATCATAAAAAATACAAATAGGTGCACAAGGATGAAAGGAATTTCTTGTATTTTGTGCATTTTACCCACATGATATGCATGTCAAGAGATTCATTACTTATACTACAAAAATAAAATATGAGAAAAGAGTGTAGTCTCTGGAGAAGTGTATTAGTTTTCTATCTTTCATTTTGGAGTGAAGGAAATAATGTGAATCATAAGAAAAACACTAGTATGCAACTTTTATTTAAGTTTCAATAATAAAGTGATTAAGATAGGACAAAGCATCATAAAATCCTAGAACTGAAACATTACAGGGGTTTACAAATACTTGTGAAGCAAGTAATATCAATGAGAGAACTCAGATACATCATACATTATATCTCATAAAATGCAGGTTTTTCAATGTTTCCATAGAAAGACTGATACATGTTCAAAAGGTTTTACATATGAGATGTTTTCAATCACATATATTATATGGAAATTTGTGCATGAGGTTTTCAACTTCAAATTTATCAAGGTAATGGATTCATGTATAAATTCATAGTCTTCCCTTATGAATACAACTTTTAGTACAATGGAAAATCAAGGGATCCATAATCTTGTTGCCTTTAGTCATTTTTGAAGGGTTTTAATATGAACAAGAATGCAAATGAAGCTATAGAAATGTAAGGGTTTCAAGAAACTACAATGATATACAAAAATGATAATGATTTATAGCCCAGAAACAAAGGTCGACCAAATGAAGCTATAGAATAGAGGTTGAGTGTCTGGAGGAAAGGTAAAAGCCCTATGAGAACCTGCAACCATGAGTCATAGCCTGTAACAAGATGAAACCCTCATGGGTTTTTGTGCAAAATTAAAGTCATTCTAAGTTATTTTTCTCAGAAGGAAGAAACAAAGATTATTTCCTTATTCATAAAAAACTTATAAAGCACATAGTTAAAACCCAGGTCATGATGAAAAATGAATGAAGGAAACCCTATGGCCCATGACCTAGGTTTTACATATTTTTGATGGAGTTAAATGAAAAACAAAGTGATATGGAAAAGCCACGACAAACTAATCTATAAGAGGCCAAACTCAAATTTGAGTTTTTTCATCTTACATGAAATGCTAAAGAAAAAAAGTTTATGTAACAAAAGGAATACTCACGGCCATTAAAAGAAAACTCTCTATATTTTCAAAGAAAACAAGAGGAGGGGTACAGTATGCCATGGCTTGTGAGGCCCTGAATCATTGTTAGAGAAGATTTTATTCAAAGTTTTCCTTCAAAAATGACTTACCAACATTAGAATCTATAGGATTTTGTGCAAAAATATGTCATGATTTCCTCTAGAACTTCTAGGACCCTCATCATTGGCGGTTGTAATGCTTCACCACATAACCCTAGAGGAAGTTGCAATAGCTACGAAAAAACACAATTTTTTTAATTTAAAAGTACAATGTAACATGAAAGTTCACTATCTATCGCCAACATCCTCTAAGGCTACGAGACTAAGGTTATGTCTAAACCCATAACATAAAATAAATACATTCATAGCATGTTTAACAAGTTATCAAGAATTAAAAGTACATACATTCCAAACATGAAATTACATCACAAGATAAGATACACATCAAGATTCCAATATAGCATTAATTCTTGATAAAGTTTGTATCACTCATTCCCAGAATGAGGTAGATCATACATATGTGTTGTAAATACATGAAACCTCCTTAAATACAACTGAGGGGTAATAAAGTACAAGAGCCATCTGTAACAATAATCAAAGCATGAATAACAAGTTGGAATCCATGAGCTCTCCAACTGGAAAACCTCACCATCACGATTTGAAGTAAAGGGGACCCAACGGTGTAGGGTGCATGTTCCTCCCAACCAAGTGGTACCTGAAGGCCCACCCCTCGTGCTAGAAGATAGTAACAAGGATCCTAGACCAAAACCTACTACCTCTAGACATAGGTTGACACATACTGACTCAAACAAATGCAAGTACAAGAACCATACAATCACTAAGGTCACATTGCTTTTAGTGTTACACAATCATTCATATCATAGAACTAACTAGATGTTGACTTAGGAGGGGTGTCATCAATGTTGCATGGGTTATCCTGGTAAGTCTTCCTAGGCCCTGACCCCCATCTTGGGTTATCCTGGTAGCCTCTCATGACTTTTGGCCCCACATGCAAACCAAAGTGGAATGGACTATCTTTCATGAAGTCAAGATATTGATCTTGCCATTCTAGGCCTTCTTTTCTCATCCCAAGTCTATACTAGCCCAAGGGTCCATGAGCGAGGCACATTTCTCTTATTAAGTGTTAAATACTACCCAATCCCCTAATATATTAATTATATTATCACTAGATTAACTAACTCATAATGAGTTATCTTGGCACCACTTTGTGTGTCAACCCTCGTTGAAAGCCACTTCCCTAAGAAAACCTTGTGGAACAATTCAACTACCCAAGGAAAACTATTGCTACTACAATTATTCAAACCCTACTCAAAACATTAGGGAAACATTTCCCTGTTCATGGAAACTAGGTAATTAATTATAAAGGAAAACACACTAACCAAGGGTAACAATCTAGGTTGACATTAAAATAATTCACAACCCCCAAATCTATATTACGACTAGAAGACTTATCACATCCCTAAACCAATTTCCCCAAACAGTGAACAGAGGAAATTACATGCAAGGCAATAATATAGGAAATAAACTACTTTTGGATATATTAAATCCAATTTCCCCCTTTCATTTAATTTATAGTAAAATAATTGCCCAATAAATTTAATAAAATCAAAACCCTTAACAATCAGAGAAGGGAAATTCTAAATTATCTGTAATTTAATTCCTCGAATACTTTTAATAAAATAATAATTTCTTTGAAATAATACATCTACCAGTCATCTACTTGTGCACCTATTGCATGTACCCATTTAAATTGAAATCATTAATTATATATATATTTAAATATATAATTATATATATGTCAATGTGTATATACAAGAAATATATATTAAAATATTTAACAAAAACCCATAATATATAAATAATGAATATATATATATATATATTTATATATTAATCATAAACTAAAAATAAATATATATTATATATTATATATTTTACATAGTATTAAATATACAAAAAAATTGAAGATATTAAAACACAGGCAGATGAGTTTATATTGGGCGTCGGACTATACAAAGTATAACCGACTGTCCCATGTATGAAGGGGTTGCACTGCCTTTGGCAGCGCTCCCTCCACTTAAATGTGGAGGGCGCCGTCATGGCAACTGTGCCTCCCCATAAAGGTATTGTGGGGTGCACACAACACCCCACCCAATATATATATATTTTATCAACAAAATAAATTCAAACCATTTTGTCATACAGACTGCTACCATGAACACATACAACCATTTCAACTTCAAATCTTTAATAAATAAATATATATATTGTATATATATATGTGTATGATAAATATATACATATATATGTATATATATATTAATATATATATTTAAGGAATTCAACACAATAGTTTAAATGGGGAAAAACTTTTCAAAAGGGCCATCTACAGGAAAAATTTACAAACACCATAGAAAGCCAAATTTTACAAAGAAAAATTTAACTTTTCTGAGACCAGAATCTTAAGAAGAAAGAACAATACAATTTCTCACAAATTAATTTTACACAAAATTTCCCAAGGACCTTCAAACCTATAGGAAAAGTTTTCTATAGAAAACCAAATTTCATTCCGAGGAAGATTTTCTTTTCAGATCCCTAACTCTATTATTCTCGGTTCATCTAAATTCACAATAATCCAATTTACAATTTTGCAATAGTTTCCACAAAGACTTCTATTGTACAGAGGAATTTATACAGAGGATTTCATATACGACAATTACATTTTTAAAACAAAAATGAAACTTAAAAGTTTGCACATACAATCTTTTACAGAGAAAGATATGAACTAAGAAGCTTTTCAATATAAACTAAACAAAAATTAAAGAAGGAACCTGTAGTCCAATGCCTGTGAATTTTTAAATTTGAAGTAGTGCCTCCTCCACAGATCCAAGTATTTCTCCTAGATAGACAATAGCTTCCTTCAGAACAATTCAATTTCCCGAACATAGAAACCTTACCCAAAAGTAACTTTTCTAAAAATTCAAGAACACAACACTTTTCTTGAGAGTAATTCTACGAAAAAAATCAGAACACATGCAATCACAAAAGACTTCTTTTTCTAATATTTTCCCCAACACACAAAATATCCTCCATGCTTCTTCCGTGAAGAAGCTTCTCACTTCTTCTTTTATAGCCACAATTTTCTCCCCGTGAATAAATTTCCAACCACCTCATAAATTCTTCTAACACATGTTAAAACTCAAAAAATATCTTTAACAACCAATTTGCATAAAATCTTCCAGATATTTTAAAATTAATAACCTTTAATAATTCCAAAATATTTACTATTTCAAAATTAACTTAATTAACTAATTTAATTAATTAATAAATAATATGAACCTAAGATTAGACTATTTATCAATTAAAATAAATAAATTAATTCACCACTTCTAACATTAAAATAAAATTAATTTAATAATCATCTTAAATAATTAAATCCATTAAATTCCCTTTTTCAAACTTTTCAACATAATAATTAAAAGCAAAATAAACAACTTTTAACAAGCAAAACCGACTAGACCCGACGACACACTAAGACTAGGGTAAAGGCTTGACACAAGAATCCTAGCTACAATCTCGCAATCAACATTATTGTTGGGTGATGGACACACTCAAACCTCTGAAGCCAGGTGGAGTCAATGTGTTGTACTTGCAAACCTGTAAACAAAACATATATAGAACATGCATTTATACATCATAATATAACACACCGTGAAGAGAAAATCGTGGAATTACAAGGCACTCACAAGTGAGTGATGCAATTTTGTCCCCTTCACCAATACATTATCACAAAACTAACAATTCTAGCATATATAATCTACTCATGTGCATATAACCATGTTATTCCAAATAATCATAATACTAATCAAAGGCATGTCAAATGATAACATCAAAATAGAGTAACATCACATCATAACATATAATCCACATCATTTTATAAATAGCAATCAAATAATAAACAAACATCATAGTATAGAAAAGTCTAAGTGCAACCAGAAAACAAAGCAAAACATGGTAGGACACTGTCAGATATAAAGAGAAAAACTGAGGGGTGCTATAGTAGCGGTCGAGCTTCTTCAAGAGTTTCTTGCAAAATGAAGTAAATGTTTCATCTTTTTCCTTTTTTTTCTTAGGGTTTGTAACCCTAGTGGTGGCCGATAAAATATTGGCATCTTTTCCATCTTTTAATTAAAATGAAATGTTAAACTAATGGCTTGTTTTTGTATTCATGCCTTCGAAAAATTTCTTGGTTTTTAAGGATTTTTCCCCTTGTATGTGCTAGGTCTTTTGAACTTCAATTAAGACTTTTAAAATGCTTACGTTAATTTTTCCTAATGGCCAAATCAGGGCTATTTTAGTTTTTCTAATTAAATGTAAAGCATTTAATTAAGTGAGTGAAATTATAAACTCCTTAATTAAATGTTGTTTTAATGAAAAATAATTTGGTGGAGGTTTTCAACGCATGGGGAGATAAATATGTGCTTATCTTTATGATGTGACTAAGTCATGAGAAGGATGTGGATGGCTTTTATATGCATGCCAAGAATATTGGGGAGTTGAGATCAGTTTGCCAACATGAGGAGGGAATGTAGGAATCTTTATTTTTCTTTTTTGGAACATTTAGAGTGAATTTAGGCATGTTGACTCAACTTGGAGGATTTTGGGGGTGCTTTTATGGTTTGACATGGTCAAGTTTGAATTTTTTGTCCATTTGGAGCTCTTTTGGATAAAATCTAGTGGCTAGATTTTAGGCCTTATTGTGGCATCCGACCCAAGGAGGCTTAAAACTCCTTGTTTGGTGCAACTATTTGGAGTGGATGAATATAGTAGCTTTTCTAACTCATTTGAAGTTAGTTCAGATTATGCAGTTGGAGACTTAGTGACTTTTACAGTCATTTGGCAGAGATTTTTGCATCTTTTGTAACTCAGTTTGGACATGAATTTACAAAAGACCTTGAATATTAGTGCTTGAAGTTCTTTTGCCCTCTTATTCTTGTAGTATTGTGTGTTATTAAAGTGATTGATCAAATCACATGTGAGGTATTTTAACTTCCTTGTGATTCTGTCTCTCATTTTATGCCTTTTCTACAAATTTATTTTTATGTAGGTTGGAAATTGTGTTTAGAAGTTGCACATATATTTTAGATTGTGAGAGTGACCTTTCTCTTCTGAAGGATAAGTGAATTTAAGCCTTTTTTCGAAATATTTATGCATAAACTTATATAAATAAGTTGTGTAAGTGTTTTGATCTTAGTCATTGAAAAGAAAGTGTCTATCCTCTGAAGCTTTTCAGGTCTTTACCAGTTAGGTGTATCACCATAGGAATAGTATTTTTATCTGTTTTTATTTTAAAGCTTTCCCTCTCCCTTTTCCTTCAAAATCATTAGATTAGGTGATACCAAAATGAAGTTATCCTTCTTCGGAGGTTGACCTTTGTTTTTAAACAACCCACAACTTTAGAGGTCTTCCCATGTTTTCTCTAGATTGTTGAACATCAGGTTCAACAAAGGGTGCATTTTCAGTAGACAATAGTAACATTTCTTCTCTATCTTCTTTTTCTACTTTGGTAGTGAATGTTGGTTGTGAGCCTTTCTGGATAGTGTGTCCTATTTTGGAAATGGACCTTTGTAACTGATTTTGCAATTACTTATATTGTGATCTAATCCTCGCCATGCTTTTTCCATCCTTGGGTTTTCCACGTAAATCTAGTGTTCTCCTGTGCATGGTGTTAAAGTTTTCGTTTATGTTATTTTCTTTTCATGTTAATTCATCATAACAGATTAAGGGTTTAATGAATGCATGTGGATCTGAATGTTAATGAGGGTTTTGATGTTTTGATAAGATACAACTGATTCACCCCCCTCTGAGTTGTCGTATTCATTCAACACTTATAGCTAATAAATTTTGGACTTATAAATGAGGAATCTAATAGATATAGATTATTAAGGGTGAGAAATGCATTTCATTCTATGTAGTTTAAAATATTCTATAGTATAAATGTTATTTTTTGGGATTTTTTCATGATATTTTTAATTTCCTCCAACATGGGGATAAGACCAAATATATTGAAGAGTTTCTCTATATCACTTAACTTATGTAAGAGTTCAAGAGATTTGTCTCTTGTGTGGTGATGTTCACTCATTACTCTAATCAAGGATTGATATTCTAAAATATCTCATTGCACTCATCCATGTAAGGAGATACATCTAGTATCAACATCCTTAAGAATCGTGTTTCATATAGTTATTCCCTTAGAAACAATTTAAAATTTTGCAAATCGTTTGGGACTTTGTCAAAAGTATGAGTAGAGCTTGTGAACTAGATTTTAAATTTTTGATACTAAAATAAACTTTCTCACAAATTTAAATTCTAAATTTATTTTATGGGCCATGCAATGTATGCCAATAGTGTATGATGAAGAAGTAGTTTGTAATTTTATGCAAAGATTGTTCCTATGAACTTGCATTACTAAAGCTCCATTAACTCCTGGACACATCAATTTTTTGACAATCGTGAAGTCATCCATGAAGGGAAAACAGGGATGGATCTATCAACCCAACAATGCTTAATACATTCCCTTAACACTAATACAACAAGGAAGAGGAGCAAAAAATGAGTTCTAATAGCTTAAAAAATTACTGAGATGAATACAAACAACATAAAAGAGATAACAAAATAAGAATTCACAGATTGACACAAGTATTTATGTGGAAAAACCTTTTCAGGTAAAAAACCCACCACACCAAGCAAAGACAATTGTATTACAGTAATAAACAATTACATATAATGTTCAGTCTTCACTCTCTGATCAGCTCACAACAACTCTCGAGTTAATCTCTCACTGTTACAATACTTCTCTCAAAGTATACAATGAATTCTTACTTCATAGTTTGAATCACTCACCCTAACTCTTACCGCCACCTTTTGCTTAACATATACAGAATGTACTCAACTACATAAGTCATACATCACATTCAATGTCTTAACCAATCCCACGGCCTCCAGGTTCATGCATCGAACATTCAAGCACGCAATCGATCTGCACTAATTTCATCGAGCCACCCATGCAATAACTTCATCGCCTTAATCAGGTTCTATCTTCAGCTAAAAGAATGGCCTGCAATAACTACCTTTACCTTTTCGGTCTTCGGCCAATCAGATCACTGTCACCATGCCACGTGTCCACTCTACATTCACTGTTTTCTATGACCTTCGGTCCAGCTGGGTCAACCAAACTTCGAGCTCACCCGAGCTCCTACTGTGCTACCTCTGAGCTCATCTTCACCTATCGCGGTATGGCGATGAGCTCACCCAAGCTCACCCAGACTTCCCTATGCTACCGCAGCCCTGTCCAAGTCACGTCATGATATGGCGGTGAGCTCACCCAAGTTCACCCTTGTCTTCACCGCACTACCGCTGCCCAGTCTGACTCACCTCACGGTATGGCAGTATGTCCATTCTGAGCTCACCCTCTGACTCCACTGCACTACCGTTGCACTGTCAAGGTCTTACTACAATATGGCGGTAACTGATAGCCAGATCTTCAGCGGTCTCACCGTGCTACCATGGAGACCACCTGGTCTCACCACGGTAGAGCTGTGACTGCTTAGGCTGACTGCCAATGGTCTCACCATGATAGAGCAGTGACCACTTAGGCAGACCACCTGCGGTCTCACCATGACCACTGTGGTGAGCGAGCCCACCACCCACGGTAGAGCAGTAACCGCCAGTTAGGCCACAAGCGGCCTTACCGCATCACCATGGTGAGAAAACTCACCACACGCAGTAAGGTGGTAACCACCCGAAATTTCACTACGGTATCGCCAAGGGCAGACTCAATGGTCGTGGTAAAGTAGTTAAGGGAAGAATGAAGACTTTTTCGCAAAGTCCTTTTGTCTGAGGCTCAAAACTGGAAGTTGAGACATGATTTCCCAACAAGCTCCCACTTGGCGAAGACTTCCAGCTTCCTCTTGACTTCGAAAAATCACTGATGGTCATAGGCCCTAAGGCCCATTGATTCTGCACACCATCTAAACTTGTCTGTGCTCACCAACTTTGTTAATGCATTTGCAACATTCTTCAAAGTGTTTACCTTTTCAAGACAAACTCTTCCATCTTCAACCATGTCCCTCACAAAGTGATACTGCACATCAATGTGCTTCGTCCTGGTATGGAAAGTCGAGTTCTTTGCCAAACAAATGGTGCTCTGACTGTCACAACAAATAGCAATCTGCCCTACATTAAAACCAATTTTTGAACACAAACAACTCAACCAAATTGCCTCCTTATAGGCATGAGTTGCTCCCATGTACTCTGCCTCTTTCATGGATAAAGCAACTACAGATTGTCGCTTGCTCATCCAACTAACTACTCCACCATTTAACATGAATGTGTATCCACTGGTGGATCTCCTATTGTCAATATCCCCTGCCCAATCATAATCAACATATCCCTGAATGCTAAGTGTTCTTTGTGATGCAACCAAACTACCATGGTAACACAAAGCATAGTCTAAAGTCCCCTTCAAATATCTGAACACTGTCTTCACAACATCCCAATGTGATCTTCCCATATTTTCCATAAACCAACTAAGAACTCCCACTACTTGGGAAATGTCTGGTCTAGTATAGACCATCGCATACATTAAACTACCAACAAAACTTGCACAAGGCACCCTAGTCATGTCCTCCATCTCAGTAGTAGACTTTGGACAGTCTTCAATAGATAGCTCCATTCCCTGCATAACTGGAACAACTAACTGCTTGCAGTCATTCATACCAAATATCTCCAGAATAGTATTGCCATACTTAATCTAACTTACCCAAAGTTTTCTGCTTGTCCTGTCCCTAGTTATCTCCATTCCCAGAATATACCTTGTTGCACCAAGATCTTTCATTTCAAACTTTGCAGACAACTGAGATTTAAGATCAGAAATCATAGTATTGCTATTTCCTATGAATAACATATCATCCACGTATAGGGTAATAACAAGCACACGATCTTTTTCAGATTTATAATAAACACAATGATCAGATTTTGATCTCCCAAATACCATAGACAACATGAATGTGTCAAATTTATGGTACCACATTCTAGGAGACTGCTTCAAACCATGCAAAGATTTATTTAACTTACAAACCAGATTTTGTTTACCTTTTTCAACAAAGTGCTCAGGCTGGGACATATAAATTTCTTCTTCTAGATCACCATGGAGAAACGTTGTCTTCACATCCATCTGCTCAATTTCAAAGTTATACACAGCTACCAATGACAACAAATATCTGATGGATGTTAGATTTTCTATAGGGGAAAAAATTCTCCATAGTCAATTCCCTCAATTTGGGAAAATCCCTTTGCAACCAATCTTTCCTTATACTTCTCAACACTACCATCAAGACCAGTCTTCTTTTTGAATACCCACTTATAACCAATAGGTTTTCTTCCTTTAGGCAATGGTACCAAATCCTAGGTTTCATTCTTCTTTAATGAATCCATTTCTTCATTCATGGCTTCCAGCCAAGAATTTGAATCAGACATGCTAATTGCTTCTTTTATAGTCCTAGGCTCATCAGTGCTAGTAATTAAGGCATAGGCATAGTTCAAATCTAACAATGAGAAACCATACCTTTCAAGTTGTCATTTTTCTCGTGTAGATGTCCTTACTTGTTGAGGTTTTGGTTCTTCATCATCAGAACTCTCAGAGCTGCTTGAAATCTCTTCAGTTTCAGGTAAACCATGCAGTTCTTCATTTTTTGGAGTTTGAGGAATCTCAATTGCATCATTCTTCTTGTCTCTCTGATCTATCTCAAGCTGTTGATCACTTACTAAAGGTTTCAGCTCACGAAATATCATGCTTCTGCTGTACATAACCTTCTCAGTATCAGGGTTCCAAATCTTGTATCCCTTCACACCAACTCCATAGCCGATGAGAATACATTTAACAACCTTGTTATCCAACTTTGATCTTTTCTCATTTGGCACATAAGAATATGCCTCACAGCCAAACACACGAACGTGTCTGAGAGAGGGCTTCTTACCAGACCATGCTTCCAAAGGTGTTTTATCAATAAGAGCAAAGCAAGGAGAATGATTTATCAGATTACATGTTGTAGCCATAGCCTTAGCCCAAAAATTTTGCTCCATACCAGCACCGCTCAACATACTCCTCACCTTTTCTATTAGCGTCATGTTCAACCTTTTAGCAACTCTATTCTACTGTGAAGTATAAGGTGTTGTTTTATGCCTTTTAATTCCATGATCTGTGCAATACCTTTCGAAATCTGCAGAACAAAACTCACTGCCATTGTCTATCCTCAAACATTTAATTTTCCTTCCAACCTGATTCTCTACCAAAGATTTAAATTCTTTAAACTGACTAAACACTTCTGATTTACTTTTAAGAAAGTATACAAATGCCCTTCTCGAATAGTCATCAATAAAAGAAACATAATATCTAGACTTCGATAATGAAAGAACATTAATTGGACCAAACACATCAGAATGAACATAATCCAGTATACCAGAAGATTTATGAGGACTCGAGTAAAATGAAACATGGTGTTGTTTTCCATAAATACAGTGTTCGCAAAAATCAAACTCAAGGTTATAGTCATCAAGCCCTTCTACAAGATTTTTATTCTTCAAGGTTTTTAAACCTTTCTCACCTATGTAACCTAGTCTATGATGCCACAACATAGTCTTCTCTGTTGGGAGTTTTACCTCCAAAGCATTTGCATCCAGAGAAGTGTGTTCATCTTTCTCTACAGGAGTAACTTTGCTTGACTTTGTAGAGGCACTGTTACATTGAACAAGACATGCATCCAGATTATATAGAGTGCTAGTACGAACACCCTTAGCCAACACCATTTCAACTCTAGCCATTTTGCATCCTTTACTTGAGAAATAAAATTCTACAACAACATCATTTAACTTACTGATAGAAAGAAGATTATGAGCCAAACTTGGTATGTGTAGTATGCCACCAATTCCTTTGACTCTTCCATCAGGAAACTGAATTCTAACTCTTCCTCTACCAATAATCTCCAGCATTGAATCTCTTGTCAGGTACACCTTTCCACCATCATATTTCTCATACTTGGAGAACCATTCTGTATGGGATTTCATGTGAAAGGATGCACTTGACTCAACCAGCCAGACATCATCTGATGCCTGAGTTGTCAAGGTTGTTGCAATGAAGGCATCTGCATCACTCTAAGAAGAGTCATTTTTTGAAGCGTTCTTCTTCTTCTCCTCCTTACAATTCTTCCGTATATGACCAGGTTGCCCACAATTCCAGCATCTCACCTTGAAACTTTTACTAGGAGATTTTGATCTCCCTGCAGATTTAGATTTTGACTTCTTTTCCTTCTTCTTGCCTTTCTCCTTTGGTCTACCTCGAACAACAAGAGCCTCTTTGGCCATCTCAAAAGACTTCCTCTACATCTCTTTAAACAACAATGAGGCAGCAACATCTTCCATCTTGAAAGTAGTGGTAGTACTTCCAATGGCCATCACAAGATGATCCCAATTGTCAGGTAACGAACACAACAAGAGCATGCAACGATCCTCCTCCTCAATTTTTATACCTATAAACACCAGTTGAGTAACACTCATATTAAACGAGTTCAGATGGTCTGTAAAATATGCACCTTCTTCCATTTTCAAGGAGTACAACTTTTTCCTCAGGAATAAATTATTTACTAGAGACTTTCCCTAATAAATATCACCAAGCTTCTTCCATAATGAAGCTGCAGACGTCTCCTCATGGATGTTCAGGAGTACAAAATCAGCTAGACTCAGTCTTATTAGACCTCTTGATTTTCTAT
>CM021109.1:248695023-248878423 GCA_007115665.2 Sequoiadendron giganteum | reverse complement strand
AAAATATTATAGTAAAAATTTGGTGAATCCCACATGATTATAAAATGATACATGTAAATGTTGGGAAAATCAATCCTCAACAAAACACATATGTTGTAATTTTCACGGTGATTACGGACCTAGGATTAGGATGGAGTTATCATAGTATTGGAAATATGGGTCCTCATACGTAATTAAAATTTAATGTTATTGGCAAAATGGGTCCTCATACACAATGTACTTTTAATGGTATTAACAAATATGTGGGTGAATTAATACATGCATCCAAAACTCCAGGAAAAAGTATTAATTATACCATTAGAAACATGTAGTTTGTTATGGAAAAATTATTAATTAAATATGCCTCATAAAATAAATTGATGGTGAATCGAAATGCATTAGACCAATAATTTGTAAAAGCCAGATGATTTGGCCACCCCATTGGTTGCAATGTATTTTCCAGTTTTGAATTGGATGATATGAACTATTCACCAATTGGTGAAGATTCATCAATAAAAATATCCATATTTTTCTTGTTTATTTCAATCTAGGGCTTAGGAGATTAAAATTAGGGTTATGGGTTCTAGTTATATTTAATTTCCCTAAAATTAATCCACAAAGTGTAAAAATAATAATTCCTATTTAAATTCAATTCATAATAAATTACATAAAATTGCTTCAAAATACATCAATTTATCTTATGTTTTCATGTTTTGTGTATCTGATTATGAAGAACAAACCTTTAAAATTTCAAGTAAATTTTTATTTGAACCAATATGCTCTCTTCATAATGGATGATGAAACTGATTTGTAAATTCCTATATTGAATTCTTGTACTCAAACACTTCTTTGAATTGCTCCGGGTTTTTTTTTCTCAAAAAATTTCTTTTATGATGATAAAAATTAAAATAACCTTTTAAGCTACGAAAATCCATAACCAATAGTACATTTAATGCAGGAGATAAGTTGGTGAGATTTAAATGCTATAGCAGGAAAATGATTTATGGAATTTAAAATGGTTATCGACTATTTAACTTTTGGTGGTTCAAATGTATCAGTTTCAGATGGAAGTGAGTTTCTTGCAAGATATTTAAAGTTACCTTTTATCCAAATGAACTTAAAATTTGCAAAGAAGCATTCACTTATTTTTAAAAATATATTTAATTCAATAGGAATTCATTTTCTTTCAAATGTGAAAATTTGGCTTGCTATTGACTTACGGGGATTTGGTTTTATTGATTTGTTCAAATGGGTAACATCCATATGTAACATCATCATAATGTGAATAGGTATTGGGTTGAGTATGTGGCGTGTTGATTGTAATATTGCAAGAAATTTGAACTCGACCAAAAAGTTATTGATTAAAATGGTTTAATTGAATTGGAGGTAAGAATTGATATCATAATTGTACTTTATGTGGGAAAATCTAAGTGAATTTGAAATTTTAGAATTTTTTAAATGGGCAGGTTTGGTAAGGTATCATAATTTTGCAAAGATTTAAATTGAGTTTATTTATGAAATTTATATGAGGAAATCCAAGTGAATTGGAAAGTTAAAGATTAAGAGTTTGATTCAATTGGAGGTCAGAATTCTGCACAATATTGAATAGGGTTTAAAGTCATCATTTCTAAAAAAATTGTTAACTAGAAAATTAACTTTTAAAGTTCAATTGAGTTAGACATTAGATTTCTACAAAATATTAAATTTACTTTATGAAAAGTTCCAAGCGCAAGAATTTGTAAATGAACTATAAAATTTTAATATTGTACTTGTACATATTCAGTTCACTAGAAATTAAAACTTTTGCAAAAAATCATTTTGTGGGAATACCCAACTGAACTCACCATGTAGGATTTGGCCTTGCTACTTCCTTTGAGTTGGTAGTGATGAAAAAGCCCATAAGAGAATAAATTTATCGTTTTAATGAATTTCAACCAACTTCAAGAGGAAATTGTAGCTATTTTTCCATGCTCTTCCCATCCATGATGGAATTTTAGATATAAGAAGGACTAGTTTTAGAAATTAGATTAAACTGCAAGGAAAGAAAAAAGGGGTTCCTTTTTTTGAAAGAAAAATAGGGCATTTTGTGAGAACACACAAAACTTTGGGAATCCACAAAGACCCTCTTAGATGTATCTCCTTCAATAGTTCTAACTATCTACATGGAAAATGCATCATTTACTCTATAGTAGTGCTTGACTAATTCACCATGTTCTAGTTGGGGATAATATTTTTAGACAATATTTTGTCCTTTTCTATTCCCTAGGGTTTCATTCCTTGTCAATCTAACAAACATAGTTCTAACTACACATAGATATACCATGTAGGATGTCATGTAGAACCTTCTAGTTTTCCTAAATTTGGTGATTTGGGAATTGGTTGAATCACTAATAGCTTATTCCTAATCAATCATTTTATTCCCATCCAAGGTCATCTTTATGTATACATACATCCAAGGCTCAAAGGTGATGGCACTTGGTATTATAGCCACTCTGCTTATTATGTTTATGATTTCCCCTACTTCAATCTTAAATTCACTTCTATGCAAAGTATTTGGCATTTTGAAAAGTGATTTTTTCTTATTATTCTCATCCATCTAGCTTACTTTACATTTATCTTCAGCTTCACTAAATTATTTTACATATTGTACTTGGTCTAGTGGAAGCATTGTCTAATAGAAAGGATGTCAAATGTTCTCTTGATTCTATCTACACTCAAATTTGCATACACGCTTCCTCCACTAAGAACTTTCCTAATCTCTTCATGATATTGGTCAATACATTCTAAAATTAAATATAAACTTTCCAAGGATACGAGAAATGTTGTAGCCTTATATAATCCATTTAGTGGAATCTTCTTCACCCACGGAGTGGTGTTGTCAATTATTATTCTAGTGTGGAAATCATCTATATTGATGTACCCTATGCTAGTATCTGAGATGATGCCATACTTAGGTGTGATATATGAGGGTATGAGGAGATTCCTTTAAACTTGAACGTCATGTATTTAGCTCATTTACTCATTTGACTTGTTGGGAAAGAAAGTTGGAATGTAATTATCAAGTTATTTATCCGGGGCATAATGTTAATTTCATTTATCTTAAAACTAGGGTTCCTCTAGTTTTAGGTTACATCCAATTTTTGGTCCAATTCAATTAGAGGTAGATTCTCAACAAGGTGATGTAATTATGATGAATTTTTTGTACTTCATGCATATAATTATAAGTGAACTTTTGATTGAGTATTCATTTAATGATATAGTTTATAAGACCTTGAACCTCCACAAAATCTCAATCAAGTTTAGATTTAACACTTTTAGGGGGAATATCAAGTGAAATAGAAAATTAACACTCAAAATTTTAGTTCAGTTGGGTATCAAATATCCGTAAAGATTGAATTTTCTTATTAAATGGTTCTCACACTTTAACACTACAATTTCATATAGTTCACCAACAATTAAAACCTCTATAATAATGTGTTTTACAAGAAAATTCAAGTGAACTCACCATGCAAAATTTGTTTATGTTACTAACTTCAATCTGGAAATGAAAATGAAACCTATAAGAGAATAAATCACTCATTTCTAGGATTTTTGATTAACTTTAAAAATAAACCTTGGATAAATTTTCACATTCTTTCCATCTAGGATGAAATTTTAATCATGTGAAGCACCAATTTTTGAGAATTTAGTGTGATGTGGGAAAAAAGGGATCTAGGGTATAAATCACACTTTGTCTTACATTACATTAGAGAGGAACCAAAATTGATCATATACACCCACTTGGGTACTAACCTCAATAGAAGAGTTGGAATGGTGGATTAGAGTTTTGGTTCCTTCTTTGGGGAGATTTTATATTGATTTGGTTGATTAAGAGTTGATTTGATTATGAAAATGTATACCCAGGTCATCTATGAAGCTACAACAAATTGATGTCATTACAAAAAATTGTAGAACTGAAAGATAGAAATGGATAATAAAACAATAAAATATAGAGATAGGGGAACCCAACATGTAAATTAGGGTTCAATTTTGTTTATATAAGGGAACTACCACTCTAAACTAGAGGATTCAGATCTCAGAAGGTTACAGTTTGTAGGTTATTCCTTTTTGGACTCAACTTCAGAACTTCATCCGTTGATGAAATTCCATTTTCTATAATTTGTTGAAGTAGGAGGCTTGAATGCTTGATCTTGAAATTAGGTCTTCAATATTCTCCTTAATCCACTTTAGATCTACCACCTACACACAAGATATGGGAGAAATGGTTGTGCCATATATGGGCTTGCCTAAGTCAAACCCATTTTTGTGTTTCCACCTCCATAACATCTATGATGATGTAAAGAATACTTACCCTTGATCGGGTAGAGGCAAATGGATAAAAACAAGTGATAAATGATTTTTTTTGCAACTTACCACTTAGATTTTCTTTACTTGATGGAGTAAAGTCATGGTACTCGTCTCATACAAGGAAAATTAGATTATTTTTTAAAGGTTCTAGAAGTGTTAGTACTCACAACACAAATGGACATAAAACATAAAAAATCTTACTCATGAACTTGATGCACTACTGATGGAAATCTTGACCGATGAAAAATGTTGCTAATTCTACTCTTGACTTCCCTTAACTTCATTTTAGGATGCTCAATCAATATTCAATTTGCAGTCTAGTTTTAAATGGTGAAAAATACTTGTATTTATATGTATTTCTTCATTTTCTAAAAGATTAATTATGAAAAGCTAAAAAATGAATTTAGATTTACAAATATAAAATTTCAACAGTAAAATATTCAAAACTGGGCCAAAATAGGTCTAGAGTAGGGTGGTATAAATAGGCTGGACAAGGGTGGTACCACCCTACTCCAGACCTATTTTGGGGTTTTTTCTACCATTAAATGAATTTCAAATATTAATCCCAATTTTATTTTGATTTCCCAAAAATGACTAGAAAATGAGAAAATTATAAGCATAATTAGGCCCAAGCACATATAGGGGAGCTAAACATAGTGTGAAATTTTCAAGGATGACAATTTACGATGCTACATTTAGGAATCTTCGAAATTTAATGAAACTACAAATCAAGGTAAATAAGAAGAAAACAAAAGGGGAACCTTGTTTGGATAAATGAAAAATAGGGAGTGCTGTGAATATACACAAAAGCATCCTCATTGTGAAAGTATGTGACTCCATTGTTTAAGTTTGGGACCTTGTAAGTGGAATGAAAAGGTAGACCTACTTAGGTTATTTGGTGTGGAAGTTGATTTGGTGTTGAAATGAAGATTATGGCTATTTATGAGGGATGTTTGTGTCTAAGGGATGATGCAGTTTTTATTTAAGACTATACGTGTTTGTGTTTATGATGATGAAGGATGGTTTGGATTTAGATGTTTATGTTCAAGGATTTGATGTGTATATTATTAGTATTTTTAGAATGATGGTTTGGATTTGGATTTGAAAGGATTTTGACTTTGGACTAATTTTTGATTTTGGGATGATGATGTTATGAAAGATTAAGAGGTGATGATGGATGAAAATAAAAATTGCATCAAACAAATACAAATCCTTATATGATTAGGGATGATAAAGTATTTTATCCTTTCTTACTTAGGATAGGCTAGTTCCTAAGAAAAATTGGATGAGGATTTTAAAGTCCACTAATATAGGAATTTTCAAGGTTCCTAAGTTAATTTATCCAAATTTGATAAAAGGTTAACTTAACACCTTACTTGGCATAGGAAAGTTGTCAAGCAACATATAAGCTAGAGATGAAAGAATAACAAATGCAGATTTGACTCTTAGACAAGTTTTGTTTTTTTTGGATGGTTATTTTTGACTATGGTTGAAAATGGAGGTGTAGGTTGAGTGATCAAATATGGATTAAAAATTTAGGAATTTTTTGTAAGTCCAAAGTGGAAGAAGGGTGGTTATATCTATGGTTAGAAAGTCAAAGTGGAAGTTTGGGAAAAAATGGAATGCCTATGAATGTCTCTAGGTGTCCTCTATAAGTTCAAATAAGACAAGGTTGGTGGAAAAAATAAAGTGAGGTGGATGAAGGGATATCTTCAATGGGTTTATGATCAATGAATTATAACTATATTTTTGGTATGGTGAAATGAAAGATGTTTAGGTTTTATGATGGTTTAATAAGTGTACTAGGTCTATCTAAGATTACCTATCTCAAGATTTTGGTCAAAAAGGTCTAATATTTTGATCTATGAAGTCTAATTGGTCATTTTTCGTGAAACAACACAAGTGTTGAAATATAAGGAAAAAATAGTGAAAGGTGCAAGTAAAATCTAACATGTCAAAATAACTCAATGAAATTGGTGTTGATGAAGAGAAAATAGGCACAAAAAAGTATAGGTAATGATAAAAAATATTAAGAATTGAAAGGTGTAGGCACTAAATGAAATAGAATTGGCACAAAAATATCATAGGTGTAGACTGACAAAGTGAAAGTTCTAAATTTTTAAGTTTGATTGTTTTTGGTATTTTTGGCAAGATATTTTCAAACATAGAGACACAATATATAACTTGAATTTTCAAGGCATAAGGCTAAGTGGATCTTACTAGCTTATCACATGCAAACATACCAAACATTTGAGAAGACTCCTTAAATTACTCAATTAGTTGTGTTGAATAATGTGAGCTCACAAGAGAAATTAATTTACTAATATGATATACCTATGAATAGATAAATAGGGAATGTTGTGTACACATGAATTCCCTTAATAAATGTGAAAAAAATGCTTTGCCTTGATACCCTCTATCTCACCAAAGGGGGGTACATTATGAGTAGCTTCAGGGCATGATACATGTCCCTTACACCATGGTGAAGCTTTTAAATTTTTTCCCCTTGTAGGTTTATTTTGTCCTCAGCTCTAATTGTATGGGTCATGGGTTTTCTTCTTGAGCGTTGACTTGTTATTAACAGTGGTCGGTCGATTAAGTGGTGTTTTATCCCTTTTTGGTCATGACTTTACCGACCCCTTTTATCTATCCTTTCGATCTTTTGCGTCATGACCATATTATATTTCCATAGTGTCGTGTTGATGAATATTTTTAGATTAACCTCTAAATAATATTTTCGACCTCGAGGGTCATTTCCCTATCCACCTAGCTGGTCCCCTTCTTTAAAAATAACTTTTTCGTATGTGCAGATTGCGTGACCGTTGGATGAAGTAATTTTAATCTTAACCATTCCTTGCAGACCTCGCAAGCTTTCTGCTTACGTCATAAATATGGTGGGAGGCATGCAAGATGCTACCACCTGTTGCGTTTGATGGTGGGGACCAATTTTTCTCGCTGACCAATGATGGATCTTGATGTTGATAGTTGTTTCTTTACTGACGCATTGTGGTCGTCCCTCACTGACCTCGTGCAATTAAAAATTTAGTTTCAATAATGTTGCGAGGTGTGCAATTTTTTAACACATGGATGCTGATGTTGTACTCTAGATGACCAAGGTGGGGCCCATTCTATGTTGATGTGGTGCTCGATAGGTGAATTTCCTATCCGTTTGATGACTAGAGAATGGACGTGGCATTTTCAAACTATTTTGAATTAATCTGAGTTGTTCTCTTGGCCAACATTGCTTTTGATCAATGACTCATTTAAAATAAATTGATGTTGTACTATAGTTGTTTTATCTCACTCGAGTGAATAGTAATGGTCGAGTTAGACTCTACTCCTATAATTAAATGCTAAAAGATCAACAAACTTCTATTTCCATGTTGTATCTCTACATTGAGGAAGAACTGTCTAGTATCGAGTGAAGCAAGCCATTGTTGTGATTTTCCAATCTCATTGCCCTTGATGTTCTGTGAATGAAATACTAAGTAGCATGCACGCCATTTCTTGTAAATTCAGAAGATTTTATGGTTGTTTGATGAACAATTATTGATTGTTTCCCGTTTTGTTCCTGAAGAATTGTTTGAATTGATTTGCTTTTAGAGCTTGTCTAGATAATTGTTGGGGATTCTAGAATCATGAGGTATTTTTATGTTTAAAGATAAAGGGAGAAAATTGTAATTGCTTACCATCCAAAAATAAGAAAACCCTAGTTCGAGTTATCATCTGTCTAATATAAATGGCACCCAAGGCCCGAAGTTCTTGTTTTGAAACTACTACCAGGTCTTTCCCAAGATGTTATTGATTTTTTGAAGCCCTCTACTAACAAGAAGCAGGAGGGAAAGGTTTTGTTCTACAGACCCCTACTCTTGGAATGGCTAATAGACAAGCAGTGTGCAATTCGAGATGCCGAATTACCATATATCGGGTGGCAATTGTTCTCCAATTGGTTTGGGAACAGGAATTTGTCAGTCCCTTTGTGTAACCCATGGAAGCTAGACTTGGGTAAGTTGGTGGTGCCTAATGTCTACTTGGATGTAGATATTTTAAAGGATATTGCTGCGAGATATGACCCTGTAACCCAAGTTGTTAGAACTCATGATGGTGTGTAGATGATTAAGGTAAACAGAGAAGAAATCATAAAGATTTTCAAGTTGCATGAATGGAGTAAAGATATGATTCATGTCAACCTTGAGGTTTTCATAAAAGAGTATAGAAATACTAAGGGTTTGTTTAGAACATCCCTTTTGATACCTCATTTGGTTGTCTTGGGAAGAGGAAAAAATCAGAAGAAGGTAGTGATCGGCAGGAATGAGCCTGAACCTTTTCCTGTGGACTATTTCTCCAATTATTTCAAGAAGACTGTTTGTGCTTTATGTCAAGTTCTTGGAGTCAATTTAAAGACAACCTTGCCTACTGATATTATGTATATGGCAATAAATCTCCAACACTTGGGTTTCAACGTGGTTTATTATTTTTCCACTTACCTAGCAGAGAAAATGCACATGGGTCTGGTGGCTTTAAAGGAGGGGAGAAATTGGGTTGGATTCAGGTGTTTTTCCTTGTTAATCCACATGTTTTTGTATAGGGGTCAGGTTGTGTTTGAAAAAGACATGGAATTGCAGAAGAGGGAAGGTAGTATTGAAATGTATATCCACTATTGGACTAGGATTCTTGACATGCATGATCATAAATTTGATTATGTAACTTTCCATAATGTCTTTGGATCTAAATTAAGGAAGGCTCTGGTTCGTGACCCCCAAGGATTCCAAAGGAAATTCATGACTTCTTGAGGTCGATGGAGAGGAGACCTGAATTAAACATAATGCATAATTGGGGAGACATTATCCCCTATCATAATACAACAATTTTTAGGGTTTTTGGCACCAATGTCAATCCAAGGGTTCTACCAAGGGAGGTGCCCCTTAGAATCAAATTTCTAGATATCATGAGGAAGTTGGGAGGCGCTCAAGTACTACACTTGCCAGTTGAACAAAAGAAAGGTTCTTTCTTCCCTAAATATACAACATTTGTCAATTTTTTTATGGCAAAGGGAGGATGGAAGGAGTTACACATATTACTTGGGCCTTATAGGCTAAGGACTGTGTGCCCCGGGACTCATGATCCTGAGGGTTTTATCTCTCAAATGAAGGAAAAACATTGGACAAGAACCTTTGCCCACAACTTCTACTTTCTTGAGGACATCATCAAGAATATTTTTGATTTGGAATTACAAGAGGAGAGAAAGGCAATGTACATTGCCTATTCTAAAATGGTAAAAAGTAAGCAAGAAAGAATACTTGGTTTCAATCCCATACCTAATGCTAAAGATGAGTTTAGTAGGGCGATGTATGCCATTGATAATATTGAGATTTTGGTGGGGGTTTTGAAAGATGAAAGGGTTGTGGAAGAAAGGGTAAAATCACAAACAATCGAGGAGTACCCTCAAGTAAGGTTAGAGGAGAGGCCTACTTATCAGCTCCAAAAGAAGATAAAGGTTTTTTCTAGAAGAAGGAGAAGTAGGGCTGAAGATGCTGCTAAAAGTATTGCACCATCTTCTTCAGGGCAGTCAATGCCAAATATTGTTTATTTGGATTCTCCTCCAAGTTTTTTAGAGCAAGCTTGCCCACCATCACCAAAAAGGCAGAAGGTTGAAAGAGTAAAGATGGTTGATTGTGATGGTGATGAGAATGATGACATTATTGTGACTCCAAATGAAATGCATCAGGAGATGCCATTAGACCCAGTTGACACTACAACAAGTTCAGGGGCAATTAATTTGAGGTTAGGAAAAGATGAAATCAAAGGAATAACAAGTAATGATGACTTGAGAATAGATTCCTGCACAAAGTTCATGATGGATGACTATTTTATTCAAAATATTGCTTTTAAAGATTTTGTGTGGAGAGCACATACTACATTATATGCTGAGAAGGTGGCACATGAGAGAAGTCTGCATCTTGAGCTCCCAGAGAATGTAATTCAATCTAAGGTCAGAGAACAAATGAGAGACAAATTCAGAGAAATAACACCAAAGTAGGGTCGGGTATTGGTACAAAAAAGTGGAGTATTGCTACTTCCCGAATGGGATATGATTGATGTTGTGGTGTTTGACACAATAAGAAGGGCCAATAAGCCACTTCTTGATACTGAAGAGGAGGCTACATTGGCACTCAAAGGAGCAGCCTTTAGTGAGGAATGGGATGCTTTGGCAATCTGGTCTCTATCCAATGGCTCTAAAAAAATAATTGTTACAGAACCATCTGATTTCAATGGTCACTTGGTTGTGAGGAGATTTGTTGATACCCCAACTTTGGAATCTACCGATATGGTCGTAAATGTTGCCAAATTCACCAAGACAACTACAAGATTTGACCAAGGAATGGGATACTCTGAGAGGCCAATTTAATGACATTATTAGTGAGTATAATAAGAGTCAACAAAAGTTAGCAGAGTTAGAAACTGAATTGGCTTTATTGAAGAAACAAATGGATACCATGAGGTCTCAAAAGCAAGCCAGTTCTAGCCACACTATTTCCAACCCACTGAAAGAGCAGTCTCAACCTTCTGCAGAAGCAAGGTCTTTGGCTATTGTTCCATATAATATGGTACAAGTGCCTATTGCAATTGAGAGGGCTACTAGCCCTGGAGGGGGAATCTCTAGGGATAAATTGATTCATCAGGTTGAGGAGTATAAGGAGATGGTAAAGCAAATCCAAGATGCAATAGGTAGAAGGAATTCAGTGATAGTGGACACTGTTTTGAAACATTTAAACAAAAGGGTCCAAGGTAAGCTAAACAGTGTTCATGCAAATTATGTCCTAATGTTGCAAGCACTAAAAATGCTTCCAAGGGATAGATAATTGGCTATCCCATTTCTGAATAAATGGAGCCCTAGAATGGAAAAGTTGAAATTCATGGTAGTAGGGGCAAAAAAGTATGGGGATAAATATCCTAATGTTGTAGCAATATATCAATTTGTCAAGGTAATTGTTGAGCAGAAGTTTATTGGATTTTCCGCCCCTATGGAGTCCAAGATTAAATTGTTAAAGGATGTATATGATGGAAAGGACTTGACCCCATTGCTACATATTTTGCACAGTCAGGATGAAGTCAAACCCCTGCAGGTTTGGAAGGATCGGATGAACAATATAATGATGGCTCAAACACATGAGATATGCAAAAATGCTGACATCCGCATACTAGAGAATACATTGGAAAAGTTGTCTTTTTTCATTAGTTTCTTAGAAAACTTTGATAAAAAGGCCATATCGATAATGGTGAAATATGCACCCTATCGAAACAAAGTTGATCAGGTTGTGAATTTCAAGTGGCCCTCCGAAGAGGATTTAGAATTATGGAAAAAGGTGTTCACTGATGAACTTGAATTATGAATGTTATAGTCGAGAATTACAACATGGTCATGTATAATACAGGTCTGGCCTTAGATATTATATTTTAAAAATGCATTCTCCTTTCGACTTCAAGTACAGGGTGCTAAGGTGGAACAAGTACTATCATGGTTAAGCATGCCTTTGATGTAAAGTGAGTGGCCTATGGAATGATGTCTTCTTTCCTCCATATCAACTAATGATGATTTTTTTCTTATGCTCTCCACTCGCATAATAGAATTGTAACTGAATTAGGAGTTAGCAGTCCAATTAAAAATGGACATGTTTACTCTCCAGCCTAAAGCTTGTTGGCTCCCTTGTTTTATAAAAGGGAATTCTAGGCCAAGAGAGATGTCTGTTGAAAACTATCCAAAATATGAGAAATAAGAGATTAGTGATATAGAGAGAATGAATTGTAAGTCTAGGTTTTAAAAAAACATTTGAGTAAGATTCAAAAACTTAGTTGATCATGGGGTTCTTGAGCATGTTTGTATCAAGCTCGTGAATATTTGGAGTTTATTTTCTCTCCTATTGTGTTATGTTACATGGATTATTAATGAAATATTGATCCAAGATGATTTTCATTGATTTTCATTTGTTCTTTACTATGAATTATGTTTAACTATAGTTGTAGTTCAAAGGATCAGTTAAATGCTTTAGTTAACCAATAAGTTCATGCAATATAACAAATAGGATTCATAAAGAAGTAATAAACTCAGGTATAGATGTATGGATTGTAATGCAATTCATAATAGATCATAAGTGTTAAGATGAAATTTACCCTATAGTTCAGTTTTCTCTTTTGACTCCGTGCCTTGGGATATGGCACTGGAATTTTGATCATATTTTATTCTCGCATATTTTGTGTTATGGCCTCAGGATATTCTACTCAAACATTTCTTATCAATTTACTTTAAGTTGAGTTTGCTATTCTCTATTAAATGGACCCGAGCCTTTTCAAGGAATAGACAGTTTCTTGAAGGATTTCATCCTTTATCAATAATTGGGAATCTATTTGTTGCTTACCTATGTGCAAATGAATCGTTTAACTGTTGTATGTTAAAAGCACATGTTACAGAATACCCTCTTGGATTTTATAGAGTCCGAAATGTAGGAGAATTAGCCTTATTTCTTTTCTCATTAAGTTGGCCATAATTTTCCTAAACTTTTATTATTGAATGTGGCAAGTTCATAGGAGCTTCTAGGAAATACATGTGGGTTGCAGTAAAAAATGCCAACAGAATGGCAACTCTGCTAGGGAACTATCGAATGAAAAGTTTCTAGTGCAGAACTAGTTTTGTCAGAGTTATTTTTTATAATACACTTGGTTTACATTGTTTGCCTATTTTTTCATATTCAACGCATGTGTTTAGTTTTCCTAAGTTCTGTGTCAGTGTGTCAGGTAATGTGCAAACTCTTGTCCAAAGTCACGAGTGCAAAAGCGAAGTGCAATCACTTCATAATTCCCAATATTTTGGGTGGTGACTCTGATACCTTGAACACAAATATTCATATAAAGTACAAACAACAACATGCAAAGGAGAGTCCTCGTACACCAAAGACCATGAAGAAGACTAGAAGCTATGCAAAAAATAATCTAGAGCCAATGCTAGAGCTCAAACCAGGATAGGACAAGAAATGGGTAAAAATAAATGATACCCCAAGTAAGTCTGCTTCATCTCCTATCATCTCTTCTCCTACTTTAAATGCCAAAATGAATAGTGCTTTTATTAGTGGAGATTCCTCAGAAGTTATTGTGTCTCAAATGGATCATGGTAGTTTTCCTTTTGAAATGGCTCGAGAAGTTGAAGCTGATATCTCCAAAGAGGAGGAGTGATGGGGATTCTAGGAATAGGATAAGTTGTTCCCAGAAGCTACAACACCTGGTACTATGTCCTCTTTTACCGGACAAAATTTCAAACCACGAGGGACCTCTTTGAATGAGGAAATGCCTTTGCCTGAAGATGAAGATCAAGCAGAGAAACCTTACTATACTCTAGCTCCAAGTGAGGTAGGAGATATCCTTGAGAATCAAATGGATATAGACAAGGATATGCAAACCTCAATTGAAGAAGAAAAGAGGTTGCAGGAGGTAGAGGATAATAGGGATAAAATAAGAAGAGAGAATCTAGTGAGATTCCGGGCTAAGCAGTCTGAAACTAATGCCCAGAAAAAGAAAGTTGAAAAGATGAGGGAAGAAGCAGCTAAGAGAAAAAATTTTGAGGAAAGGGTGGGTAAGGCAACTACTGATAAGGCTTGAGAAGTCTCTAAAGAAATATTTTCTATTGGAACTTCTGCTACTCCCACATATACCCCTTATATATCAGCTACCAAAATTTTTGATCCATTTGTTGGATCCAAGAAGACAACCTTTGTAGATCATGGGAAAGCTTATGTTGATCAACCTTATAAAAATTCCTACAATTTCTCCAATTATAAAATTCATCTTAATAATAGTGATGAAAAAAATAATGAAGCTAATCCCAAGCCATTTGATTTTCCCCAAAACCCCGAACTCCTACGGTTGCAACTAATAAATGATCAGTTGCAGGTTGATCTGAGAAAAGCCGAAATAGAAGTTGTTAATGCCGAAATGGCAAGAAAGATAGCTTTCCTAAATATATCTATACCCACTCCCCAAGCTTCTAGTTTAGGAAAGAGTGAGAATGAATCACTGAGAAAGAATTTTGAGAAGCAAATACCTAAAGGTGGGGGTGGTGGTAAGCAAGGTGGTGGAGGTGGAGGTAGTCATAAAAACTCCAGTTCTTACTTAGAGGACAAAGATGGAAGCATTGGAAAGAATAAACAACAAGGTAGTGGTGAAAAGGATAAAAAGGGGGATGCTAAGAAAGATATTGAGCAACAAAGCACCCCCAGAAGTGGATGTGGTGGAGGAGCACCCCAAATTGATAGCTACAAACAATTGTGTTTTGGTAATATTCATGGGTATCCTAATCTAGTCCCAGATAATGCATGGAAGCGTCTCCCAAAATTCACTGGTAATAATTATTTTAGTGGGGAAGACCATTTGAAAGCTTTCCAAGGCTTTGTTGAAGACTTTGAGCTATGGGATGATGACGTAGCAATGAAATACTTTATGCAGTCATTAGTTGAAGATGCTAGGGATTGGTACAGAGGGTTACCTGATGCTAGTATTGATTCCAGAGATTCCTTTTGTAGGGTCTTCAGGGAACAATACAGGGATCAAACAGACCCCAGATTTAAATTAAATCATTTCAATAACATTACCAAGGGGCATAATGAATTGGTTACTGATTTTAATGCTCATTTTCAAAAGGCTATGACAAGAGTTCCTACATATTTGAGGCCTAATGAAAGTGCATGTTTGGTTGTGTAGTGTAATGCTTATGATGATAAAATGTGCTATTTATTAAGAGATAAAGACCCTTAAAATTTGAGGCAAGCATATAAGATGGCGGTGAACATTGAAATTAATAGAAGAGCTTCTGTTAAAGTGGGGAGAAGAGAAGATCCTAAAAATTTTAAAGGCACCAAGAATCAGACTGAAAAGGTTGGTAAATCTACTATTGCTGATGAACAGATAGATCAAGTCCTTACCCTGCTATAGAAACAAGCAAAAAATGACGAGCCTCATTTTCAAAGAAATGATGGGCCCCCTAGGCTAATGGAAGGTGTTGAATTATAGAGTGCAAGTGTTGAAAAATGTAAGCTCTGATCAATGGTAGCACAACTCTATACTATGGATACAAAATTTAAAATAAAGTATTTTACCTTATAAAAGAGCAAAAATGCACAAGTCAAAAGTGCTAAATTGCATAAAGACAAATAAATGTTAGAAAATTAGGAAAAATAATAAAAATAGAAAAAATAGTAATTAATATGATTAGTCATAACAAAAAAATCCTAAAGGCATAAACCCTAAAATATCAAAGTCTAAAAATTGAAGAAAAACAACAAAGTAAAATAAAAGTGTCAAATCATGTTGTGTAAGCACCAAATTTCATAATCATATCTTTGTGGATAATAGACATCAAAGCAAGATGGGTAGATACAAATTTAAGAAAACTATTAGCTTTTCTACAAAATGGAGAGATATAAGAGTGGAAGATAACATATAATAAATAAAAATGAACACAAGAACATAGAAAGTTAGTAACATGCAAGAAAGTAGTTAAGAAAAATTTAAAAAGCATAAAATAATAGTGTAATATCATAAATTGCTACCCCTAAAAATTGTACAGTAGTTTTAGCTCCCCCCTATGTGTTTGGACTTGATTATGCTCTTAAATTTCCCTTTTTATGGTCATTTTTGAGAAATTAGAATAAACTGGGAGTTAATATTTAATACTCATCAAATAGTAACAAAATCCCCAAAATTATTTTGGATGATGTGGGTACCACCATCATCCAACCTATTTTGGCTTAATTTTAAATATGTGATTTCCAATATTTTAACATTTACAAATCCAATCTCATTTGTTAGCTTTTAATAATTAATTTTATGAAAATCACGAAATGCATATATATACATGTCTTTTTCACCATTAGAAATCCTAGGAAATTTGAATATCAATTGAGCATTCTAAAAATAAGTTAAGATCAAAATACTTAGAATTTACAACAATTATTATCAATCAAGATTCATGTTTGCAATGCATCAAGTTCATGTGTGAGTTTATGCAAGTTTTATGTTCTTTTTTTTTGCGAGTACTGACATTTGCAGGATTTTCAATCAAACAACCAATTCTCCTTGGATGAGATGAGTACAATAAATTCAATCCATCAAAGAAAGTAGATATGAGTGAAAGTTATAACACTTGTCAATTTATCACTTTTTTTATCCATTTTTCCTTTACCCAATCGAGGGTAAGCACTCTTTACATCATCATAGTTGTTGTGGAAGTGGAAACACCAAAAATGGGGTTTGACACAGGAAATCCCAGGCTATACAGAACAACCCTTTCTCCCCTCTCTTGTGTGTAGGTGGCAGATCTGTAGTAGATTTGGGAGAAGATTGAAGACCAAATTACAAGATCAAACATTCAAGTTCAATACTTCAACGAATTAGGTTATTCCTTACTAATTCTTAAGAACATTATTAGAAATATGGTAATAGCACCCTTGTCCAAGAAAGTTGAACTCTAATTTCTATGCTAGGTTCTTTTGTCTATGTACTTTGTTGTTTTGTAGTCAATTTTTGTCTTTTGGTTTTACAATTTTTTGTATTCACATCAATTTTTTGTAGCTTCATAGTTGCTCTAGACATACATTTTTATAATCAAATAAAATTACTCCTTAATCAACATTGACCCCCATTTTCCAAAAGAAGGACTGAAACCTTGATCCATGATTTTGGCTCTTCCCTTGAGGTTAGTAGCCAAGTGGGTGTATGCGATCAATTTTGGTTCCTTCCCCAATGTGATATAGGAGAAAGTGTGATTTAGATCTTAGATCCCTTTTTCCCACATCACATTTTGGTGAATTTGATGTTTGTTACATTTGCAAATGCTTTTGAAATATTATTTTTTTCATTTTCAAATCTTATTACAATATTAGGTTGTTTTCATTTGTCAAAAGTGCATGCATATTTTAGTGAAAAGCATTGAAAAAGTAAATATTTTTATAGTGTTTTCATTTTAAAACATAAAAAGGTTTTACTTTTCAACATTTTCAAGAAAAAATCAATCAATTACAACATTTTAAATTCTAGAATTTTTTTCAACATATTACATTACTTTAAAAACATAAAATTTCATGCATAATTGTATTTCACTTAGAGAAATTAGGTTTTAGACATTTCAAAAAATATGTTTGCATCAAGACTTGAACCTCTACAAATTTAGATCCTTGGGCATATTAGATCATTTCCAGATTTTAAAATTTGTCAAAACTTACATCTCTGGTCTAGCGTGCCACCACTATTGTCCAACTAAATTTTGGCCAAATTTCAATCATAGTTCTAACTCTATGATTTCTATGTAGATTTGTGTTCTATATCTGAAAATATTTTCATTTTTTGTCATTATCATCTACTTTTCTTCATTATATGAGCAATTAATAATTTTGAATCTTGTATAAATTTATGAGTTTCACGACTTGGTGTCCCACACCTAATACCCCTATGAGATATAGTTTTAGTCTTATTTCTTATTGTGCTCTGATCACATCTGGTGTTGAACCTGAGCCTTATAACTATTTACTCAAGGATTTGCATCTACTTAATATTTCTTTGGTTCTCTTTCTAATCCTTTGTTTCTTATGTCTTCTTCTCACCTAACATTAATTTGGAATTTTAGGCTATTGTTTCTCATGTCCCTAAATATAAACTTAAACAATTGGACAAATACCTAGAAGGATTTTAACAATACTTAAGTATCAAGTCTTTGGCTGGAGAAATAGTTCCTCTAATGGATAAACTTAGGAAGTTAATAAATAATTTGAAAGGGATATAAGTGTTGTGTAGCCTAGCTCATATAGTGGATGCAAACATTACTACAATAGCTAGTTGCACTCAAGCCTTTAATAATGCTAAAACTCAAATAGGAAAAAAAATTCCCCTCTTGCAACCATGCCTTCTATTCCTACTTTTACTCCTCCAATTGTTGCAACCACCACACAACATAGTAATACAATATAAAATCTAGTTTAGGGTTTTTTTGTGGGAATCCTTATAGCTTTTTCCCTTCACCTACAATACATCCACGTTCTTCACCTCTTATAAATATGCAAAAAATAACACTCTAGTCATGAACAATATTTCACCACATTCAACACATTCTCAAAACATGTCACTAAATGATCCTATGATAAACCAACTCTTACAAAATATGTCATCATTACAATATTAAAAAAAAAACCATGAACCAAAGTCAATCCAATGCTAACCCTCCAACATACCTTACATGTATTTAATTATAATTTCCTATCCTAAAGTCACCCATACCACAAAACATTGAGATACCTCACTTTGAGAAGATGTCAACAAAGAAGATCCCAATAATCATTTATTGAATTTCACCACTCTATGTAGTGATTTCATTTTTGAAGATAAAATGTTAGCTAAAACAAATTCATGATTATTAAAGGATATTTCCTTAGATTGGTTTTTTTCATTGCCTAATAACTCAATTATGTTATTTACACAAATTTTAAACAAATTCCTTCAAAATTTTCAAGAAAACATTGGACCTCAAGTTATATTAATAGATTTAGTCCATTATAAATAAGGACATAAAGAGAAGGTGACTGATTTTATAGGACCTAAACAATTGGACTTTTTTGTAGTGTAGAAAATTGTATACCTTTACAATTTCACACTATTTTTGGGTCCCTTAATTTATTGAACTTAATTAAGATTCTAATTTTCCAAATTATGCATTTCAAAGCCTTATTCTTATTGTTTTCCAAAAGGGAAACCAACATTAAATAAATGCATTTAATAATTAAATTGCCTTGGATCATGTGTGTCCTAGAACTTTAGACAAGGGCTCATTCACCCATGGGTGAATGGGTCCCCTTTATGAGCTAGAACCCAAATTAAAATATGTTTTTGGTGGCATTTTAATGATCAAAATTCAAATTGTAAGTGTTGGATTTTGGAATCTAATTTTTGAGAAATTTATAGATACCTATAAATACATAGTATTTTTATCATTTGAAAGCTAAGAAATAATTTGGAGAAGAAATTATGATCAAGAATTATTTTCAAGAGAATAATTGAACATTTAAGAGCAACATTATCAACCATTTATAGTAGCAATCAAAATCCGAACATCATGTCAAAGTTTGTGTGGATTCATGTTGTCATGTGAAAGCTAACAAGTGTTGTAGGTCTTCATGCATTCAAGCATTCAAGAAAATCAATCAAGAAAGATCCAATTCCCTTGAAGTGATGTGTATTCTTCAGTCCTTCAAGGAAGCCATTGAAGGGTGGTGAGTTGCAGAAAATTGTTCATTCATAATTTCCTTTCTTTCCATTAATTTTTCATCATTGCCATTGTGAAAGTAGCAACACTATTCACAGAGTTTGATTGAGGAAAAACCTATATGGCACAAAATTTTTTCCCTCTTTATGTACGTGTAGGTTACAAGTTGAAGAAGGATTGAAGAGATCTTGAAGAGAAATTTTGCATTGTTTCAATTTTTGTCATCATTCTTGTCAACCTATGGAAACTAAGTTGTAAAATTCATTTTTGACATTTTGAAAAATTTGTTGTTGGAAAATAGAAGATCAGATCCAACACTAGAGGACAAGTTGATCAAGACCCTTTCATAAAGACTCCTTGTAGGCACATCAAAACTAATTTTTTTGAGCAAGTTTGCTATCCTCTACACTTCCCATATCCACTTGTAAACTATTGTTTTTGTCTATCAGTTGTCAAGATTTTACAATTTACATATTAGGTCATATAGAATCATTGATTTAATCATCCTAAAATATTTATGATCCATTCTAGAATCCCCCATTAGATGTAGATTCAGGTATAATTAGCTCACCATTAGGGTTGAAAGTCAATATTTTCACCTTGTGATCTACATCCTAATGAAATTTGGAAAAAGCCACCTTTGCATCCTAGGTTCTTTATACTTAGGACCTAGGATTCCTTTTTCCACCATTTCATTCTCGTGAACCTGACATTTGACATCATAAATTTATAATTTGGAAGTATTTCAACCCGTGGATCTATTTTTTGCATTCTTCCTATAGGGTTACATCTTGCATGTTTCCATCATTAAAACTCATAAAAATATAATATATATATAGACTACAAGAATCAAAATTATGCAGTGCACATGGTAAAAAAAATTCACATGACCAATGACGCTAGTGTGACACGCTCTCTAGTACCATGGGGATGGTGGGGAGACTAGAACTCGTGAGCTCTTTCCTAGAATAGGATGCTTTATCCAATCGAGCTAGGCCCACCGCCCCATAAAAATCCAAAAGTATTGCATACATTTTGTTGGTATTTTTAATTCCCAACCAAATCTCACAAATAACCTATGGTTTTGCCACTTCCAATTATTAGTTATCTGGAGGGATTGGCCAACAAACAATTGAAAGTTGAAATAAATTTCCCTCTACAGTTTGGGCTCTTCAAAACCCAAGAGGGTGACCCCTTACAATGTAATTAAGATCTCTTGTGCCAATTTATCTTAAATTATAAATGACATATATAATCTCATGTAATTTTCTTGATAAACAAAGAATTTAGAAGATATAGAAAATCCTTTAAAGAATTTGATAATCTAAAGAAGGATAATATGGAATCACATGAAACTTATATAAATAAACTTAACTAAAATGAAACTTTGTGATTGTTATTTTAAATATGAGAGGTCTTAGAGTTGCAACTTCAAATACAAATTCTAATCGGTGCTTTAACCTAGGGCATGGATTTAAATAAAATGAAAGCTATATGGTGTAATATAATTTCATCTAAGCATTAAAAATATCTACAACATTTCATTACAATGTCATAATCAAAATCCTTAACCAATTATACTTATCAAATCCTTGCTCAATGTTAAATAAACCTACACTTATATTAAATAATTTAACCTATTCTTTGAATACGAGCATCAATAGAAGCATACATCCACTGAGATAATAATGGAGAAAAATCAAATGATCTTTGGTCAATTTCATTTATAATTTGTGTAAAGAGTATAATAGGAAACAATTGGCTTTTGAATTGTGTCATTGTATTCATTCAAATGCTAGTAATGTTATACAACATATGAAAAAGAAAAAGCTATAAACTGAAAAACCTAGTAAAAGACTCAAACTCTATTCTCTATGTTTTACATTACAAAATTCTCCAATAGATCAATCATCCCATGCAAATGGTCTTGAATTCCATTTTGTAAGACAAGGGAGAAACAAGGTTTAGGCCAATTAAACATGTCACATTTTCATTTGAAATACAATATTACATTCCAAAAAGTGAGCTCAACTACTCATGGATGGGATATTCTTTTAAGGAAAATAAAGTTATATTTATTTGTAACAATCTTGGTCCCTCCAAATAGAATGTGATATTGATATCTGATTATTTTCCTCTCCCTTTCTTCAATCTTCTTGATGTGAACCAAAGAATATTAAGTTGGCCAGTGAAGAAAAAATCCTTATTGTACAAAAAGATAAAAAACCCTTTTATTGTCACTATCAAAACTGTTATTCAGTGATGAATGTGCATAAAATAAAAAAATGTGTCCACACCACCAAGAGGGAGCTCTAAAAATCAAGAATCTCATTATAATTCTTATCCCACGTGTCATAATCCCCCTCTTATGGCCAATCAAATGTCATGAATTCATCTAATTTGTTCCTATATGAACCATATCTTTTCACCATCTGATTTGATTCTTTATCAAAATCTTCTAGAAACTTACTAGTGAATGACAATTTGTTCATGCTATTATTAAACATATCAATATTAGCATCCTCACCCTCATAGAGTAAGAGGGTCTGGGTAGAAATAACAATCCATTTGTGATCTCCATTGTTCATATGTCTTCATAGATCCATTACTATCTAGAATGTTTGGTAGGAGGCCAAGATCACTCTCATCAAATTTCTAGAGAAAATATCTAACCTTTTTCTCCATGGGATCTACCATCTCATTGTAATCAAGGATTCCCTTTACCATTTTATATGTAGGAGCTATCTAAGTTGGCTTATTGAGTTCATGAGTGGACCCTTTAGTCATTCCAGCCAATGCACTGAGTTTGGGCACCCATAACTACATCAATGGGACTAGCATTGATTTGTCCCTCTCAAAAATTCCAATTGCATTGAACATTAAAGAATAATTGGAGTGAACATTGTAGTCACCTACAATTGACCAAATTTTTTGACATCATTTTTGACATCTTACAACACATTTTATTCTAAACCTCACATAAATCCTTTCATCATCCCTATTATTTAATATCTAGCTAATTAATTAAATTATATTTATTTAAATAATCTATTTATCCTTTAACCAATTAATTAAATAGATTTTATTTATTTAAATAATCCACATTCCCCAAATAATTTAAATTAATCCTTATCCTCTCACATCTCTTATAATTTAAATAATTCTAAATTATTTAAATTATTTCCCTAAATGACTTGATTCACTTTCTAAATCATCTCTCAAGATGACTTCATCACTTTCCAAATCATCTCATAAGTCAACTCAATCCCCTTTCCATTCTCCTCTTTAGTTAAATTTTATCCACCTTCCATTTCTTCTCCTGAGTTGCATGATCAACTTTCTAATTCCACTACTGCTCACAAAATGGAAATTTTTATCCCTTCATCCTCCCATCTTCACCTATAAATTAACCCACAACCAAGCCATTTGCATGGATGAGCTTTCAAGTACCCTTACTCTATCGAATTATCTCTACAATCTTTCATTCATCATCTTTCATCTATCTATTTTCAACTATCATTTTAATCTTAATCTTATGTTATTGCAATAGTGAGCAACCAATATTCCTCCATCAAAATCCTTCAAAATCTTGCATTCTCATGCGAGGTGGAGAAGAGCAATGGAGATCAATCAAGTTTTGCATGGAGATCAGTTTGCATTTGAATTTATTATTTTGATTTTCATGTTATCTTGTCCTTCATTGTGCATTGTTAGGGTTTCATTATAATTTGTTTATGCATTTTCCCTATATTTTTACCCTAACTACATTGGTGAACCAGATGATCTAGCTTGATTTTTGTAGGTTTCATTAACTTTTTTTGTAGGTTTATGTCATTTTTGGACAAAATCCTAGGTTTTACAAATTTCTTCATGACTATGTATTTTTCTACAATATTTTCACAAAATCTTTGCATCATCTCAAGAGGCTACAGTAAAACTTGTGGGATTATCACCATTTTTGTAGGAGTTATCATGATTTTATGTTTTTTCATAAAATTCACTTTCTGAGTGAAAATTAGCGAATTTTCCAAAAAAAAAAATTTTTTTGGAAAGCTCTTGAAATTATAATGGGGGTTTATGTTTCACAGATTTAATTTAAAGGTCAAATACAATGTGAAAAAATCCAATCTTTGTTTTCTATTGGTTTTTCATAAATCCACATTTGTGGGTGCAAAACAAGGATTTTTTTTGACTTATTTACATTTATGGAAAGCTCTCAAAACATTATTAGGGTTCTCTTCTTTGATTTTTCATTTTTTCAGATAAATAATATCTTCAAATAGTTGAATCTAATTTGACTATGTTAAAAAAATGTATCTAAAATTACAATTTTCTTTGTCTGATGAGCTTTTTTTTTATGGCTCTGCATTATAATCTTATTTTCTAATTTTCTAGGTGGATCTAAGGAGTTGGAACAGTGTTGGCCCAACATCTATAACAGATTTAATGATGAAATTAATTAGGTGCACACATTCCATCTTTCATCTCTAATCATTGCTTGTCAACACACTTCGATTTAGGGCTTAAAAAGAATAACTTATTTGATCACACACTTGGATTTTGGGCTTAAAAAGAACATATTGTTTGCTATCACATCATTGAATTGGGTTAAAATGAACAAATGTCTTCCTACACATTTGGCTTTGGGATCTAAAAAGAACAAGTGATTGAACTGTTTTACACACATTTCAATTTTCTAAAAGGAAATTAACAACTGCGAGTGTGAATCAAGTGTATGTGTGATTAAGCAAACCTCTCTTGGTTTGATTTTGTCATACCCTTCTTAGGAGGCCTGAGACACACCACTCCAAGGGATGACCTCAAATCAAAGTATGAATCTAAAGACACACTTCTTTGGAAGTTGAAATCTTGTCACTCTTGGCTAAGCCCCAAAGAACTTTATACCTTTGGGAAGTGAAGGTGAAGGGTGGCTTACCCCTTTCTTTGGGTTGTGTGACAATATTTTTATTTCAAATTATCCATATTCGACCTCATGAATCCTAGCTTAATATCTAATTGGCCATACCCTCTTGACTAGTTCTAGGACTTGTTGATGTCTCTTCTTCAAGTGTGTGCTTAATCATCACATTCATAATTTCAAATTCAAACTTTCTTATGTGTCTTGCATGTGTGATTCATGTGTTTACATGTGTAATCGTTTGTTTACAAATTTCCATATGAAGCTCTAAACACAAACACATAAATATACAATTCTAATCATCCTTTTTCTAATCACATTCCAATCAATTTCATCCTAATAAATCCAAGTCATCCAATCTAATCATTCCACATCATCATGATCACCCTAATCCTAGGTAAGCACTTGCTAAAACGGTCCTAATCCTTAGCAATCTTAGTCACAAGCCCAAGGTCATGCTTCGGGGAGCCCCTTCACCTAATCATGAAGATAATCCAAAACCATCTATCCTCCGAGGTGGGTCAAACTATTCTCATAGTGATGATGAGAAATTTGTAGATCCTAGTGATGATGAAAACTTTGTAGAAATCTTAGGTCATCTTAATGGTACTATTGAAAAGGAAAATACCACCTTAATTTTGGAATCATACACCACTCCATCTACTAGTCCTCCATCACCATCTAATAAAATTCCTATCTCAAAGCATACTAGTCCTACACCAACACCACCATCCAACTTCTGAAAGCTCTAATCCATCAACCGACAAAGAATCCTTTGAAAATTTTCCCCGAAGACTACTAGCATGAAATAGACCATCCCCATGTCAAGCACCCATTAATGAGCTTACCAAAGAAACTTTGAATGCCATGCCTATTCCTCCAGATCCATCATGTGGTCCAAAACCTATTGATCTTATATTTCTAAGTCAAGGTCCATCATGTCCTCATGTTGTTGATCATAAAGAGCATACCAAGCCTCTAGATCCTTCCACTTCCATTTCCACCCAAAGCTAAGAGCTATGTCAAGAGAATTATCCTAAGCATGAGGAAACAATAATCTTTCATTCTAATCAGGATCTAGGCCCTTCTAATTATACCACTTATAACATACTTGGTCCTATTCATGATGAAGCTTCCCTCTATTATCTAGATCCCACCTATGATCAAGAAGGCCATGATTATCCTCTTAGCCAAATATATGCATTCCATGGTCAAGAGCCTATCACTTCACCTATCCATGAGCAAGAAACCTCCATTGCTCCTATACACCCCCTACCTATTCCTATCCATGACCATGCATTATCCACTTGTCATGCTGAGACACATGCCTCCCAAGTAAATGTAGACGATCAAACTAATAGTGTAGATCTAAATGAACATAATCAAGATCCTAATGATCCTTCCACGCCCACTATCAACCCCATTTCAAATTGACCAACATGTCCTATTGGTCTATCCACATTTATTCATGAATGTTCCTCCTTAGGAAAGAAACAACCTTTATCCACTTCACCTTCTTCATCTAATAATAAACTCAAGTCTAGTATCCAAACTACACCTAGTCCCATTGTCCATCGCATGGTTCAAAACATGAACTATCAAGGTAAAGGCTTAGGCCTTTATGAACAAGGTATTTTGGAGCCAATCCATTTCAAGGTCCCTCCACGCCCTTATGGACTTGAATATACACCCCAAGGACACCAATCTCAAGATGTTGGTACTTCCTCCATGAATCCTAAGTCCACCTCCTTCTATCATAAGCCCTATCATACACCCAAAATAGATTTTTCCATTCTACCCCCATCATCCTACAAATTTCAAAAGCATGTGACCATACACCTTCCACAATCTACTCTACCACCATTGCTTCCAACTCCTAGTATCCCTCCCATTTCACAACAACTCCACATACCTCCATCTCCTCATCTTTCATCCACTATCCTACATATCTTCCCCATCACCTTCCTATGGTCCATGATTTTGGCTAAGCCTCCCATTCATCTTTTTCAAAAGTCCTACATAATCCACCATATTCCCTACATAATCCACATCATAATCCATCATATACTTACTCCATCTCCTTTTCATGTCATCCCTTACCAACATCTATGAGCATAATGAAATTTGACATGGTCCATGCAATGACATCCATTAGCGGGACTATCACCTTTCATGGAACTAGACACTTTAATCCCTCCTATCCATATTCCCCTTCTATTCAAAAAAATAAAAAAGAAAAAAGGAAAAAAAAGTAAAGAGAAATTTCTTTGTCCAACGGTGAAAACATGGTAAACAAGTGCCCTAGATAAGTACCGTGATGAAAACTTGGAAAAAAAAATTAATGTATACGTTGATCTTCTATGTCACTTACACTTGGTGGCATGTTTTCTCATCCTATTATATCATTTGTATCCTATCATGTCCTATCTTAGCACCTCCTATCTTATCATCCTTGGCCATAATACCCATATACTTATCATATTGATTCCATTCATCCTCTCTTCCTCCTTTTTATCTTGATAAAAATAGGGGAAAAAATGTTGAAACATTATTTGGATATCTTTCAATATACCTCATCCTTCTAAACAAGCCTATCACCATCCTATTGTTCTAAGCATTGTCATTAAAATCCTAAGTATTTTACCTAGAATGGGGTATTTTATTCCTATGTGACATAGTCTTTGGAGATCACATCCTACCTCTCCTATGATGCATACATCTATTCCATTCACTATGACCTATCCTTTTATCAAGCCATCTATCATGAGCCTTCTACCCCTTATCCTATCACCCATTTTTTCAACCATCAATCCCATCTATCTCCTTACACCTAGATTTGGTTTTCCCTTGTCATTGGTATCTAGCACAAAGGCTACCCAAATATTCATCCATTGACATCTCAAAACATTTCAAAAAAAAGTCGTGAAAAAATGCAAAAAAAATATAAAATGTCCTAAAAAAATCCCTAAAAATCATAAAAAGTGTCTTGAAAAAAATCCAAAAAATCAAATATTTCAAAAATCCAAAAATAAATATTCCAAAAAAAATCAAAACATTTCAAAAATCCAAAAAAATCAAATATTTCTAAAATCCCAAAAAATCAAAACATTTGAAAAATCCAAAAAAAATCAAATATCCATCAAAAACCTAAGCAATAAAATCAAATCATTTCCTCATCAATCCAATCATCAACAAATTTCATTCTTCAATCAAATCAACCCTTTAATAAAACCACTCCAACTTAAATCATTCCAAGCAAATAAATTCCTCAATTCAATTCATCAATCATGATCCAAATCTTCAAATCAATCATCTTCAATCATTCCAAACAATAAATCCAAATGCAAATTAATCCTTAAAACTATACCAACCAAGCTAATTAATCTTTCCAAATTATTCAATCATATCCATTGGTCTTGATACTAATCTTGTTGTAAACCCAATCAATCAATCAATCATCCTTGTGTTGATCTAGGGATATATTATTCCCCGCAATGACAACACTGTCATCATCATCATCAAAATCAATCAATTAAACATTGGTTTACAGCTTGACAAGGGCAATATTTTTCTTATTTTTGAATCATTTGTGCATGCATGCTTGATTTCTTGTTTGTGTGTGTTATCATTTTATCTTGCATTTAATCCATATATTTCTAGCTAATATTCATATCTTGTGTATGTTTGAATAGATTTTTGCGCTATCCTTTGCATCTAAGGTCACATCATACCTTTTGTGCATTAGGACTTTAATGCTCTAAGTTTAGTTCCTCATACGCTTAGACAAGGTTATATTACATTGGGGCATGAGACACATCATCACCTTGGTCCTTATACCTTGGTGCATAATGTCTAGTGCTACATCAAACTTCATGATTTCTCACTTTCTTGCAGCATAACGTATTATCCATCTCTTTATCCATCTTTTATCATTTCATCCATTTTGAGAGCATACCTGTGTTTGTTCAACCCACCTATCCTCTTGAGGGGGCATCATCATTCCATCATCATCATTATCCTATCTTTTCTTCATCATCCATTTTCCTTTACCCATACCTTAGCTTCTTTGATTGATGTTACTCGACACAAATCTCATCATCTCAAACATCATCTCAAAGAGGGGCAAAATGTAGTCACCTAAAATTGACCAAATCTTTTGACATTTTACAACACATTTTATTCTAAATCTCACGTAACCTCTTTCATCATCCCTATTATTTAATATCTTGCAATTAATCAATTAAATTATATTTATTTATTTAATCCATTTATCCTTTAACCAATTAATTAGAGTAAATATTATTTATTTAATTAATCCATATTCCCCAAATAATTTAAATAAATTAAATATTTATTTTAATTAATCCTTATCCTCTCACATCTCTTATAATTTAAATAATTCTAAATAATTTAAATTATTTTCCTAAATGACTTGATTCACTTTCTAAATCATCTCTCAAGATGACTTCATCACTTTCCAAATCATCTTGTAAGTTAACTCAATCCCCTTTCCATTCTAATCTTTAGTTAACTTTATCCACCTTCCATTTCTTCTCCCAAGCCGCATGATCAACTTTCTAATTCCACTACTGCTCACAAAATGGAAAGTTTTATCCCTTCATCCTCCCATCTTCACCTATAAATTAACCCACAACCAAGCCATTTGCATGGATGAGCTTTCAAGTACCCTTACTCTATCGAATTATCTCTACAATCTTTCATTCATCATCTTTCATCTATCTATTTTCAACTATCATTTTAATCTTAATCTTATGTTATTGCAATAGTGAGCAACCAATATTCCTCCATCAAAATCCTTCGAAATCTTGCATTCTCATGCGAGGTGGAGAAGAGCAATGGAGATCAATCAAGTTTGGCATGGAGATCAGTTTGCATTTGAATTTATTATTTTGATTTTCATGTTATCTTGTCCTTCATTGTGCATTGTTAGGGTTTCATTATAATTTGTTTATGCATTTTCCCTATATTTTTTCTCTAACTACAAACACTATTCACCCATTTTATTTATTTCCCCATACAATGTTCAACTACATTAGAGACAATGTGCATATTGTTTTCTTCATAAAGCTCAAGAATTTCCTCATATGCCTTCAACTGTTGAATTAAATATTTCCTACTAAATCTTTTCTTTGGGGGAGGAATGGTAGGAATGAGCTATGGAAATGGTCTTTCCTCATAAAAAACCATCTCCACGGATGGTGGGGGAGGTGACTAAGCTAGAGGATCTGGTGGAGAAGAAGGATATGGAGCAATAGGTTGCACTGGTTGCACTTGTGGCTATTGACTGCAACATTTCCACCATTAACTCCAATTCTGTAAGCTTTTATTTATCCTTGTTATACTCAACTAACAAGTAATTTTATTTATTTTTCTCTACATCATACTTCTCCTATAGTGAATCAGCAGTGGCCTTTGTGAAATTTTCAACATTTATAGCCAATGTGGTTACCTCCACTGTTGAGGTATCAGAGACTCTCTTAATTATAAGACCTTCCCTTAGGTCTCCTGAAGACTCTGCCACAACTGTCTTACAAGTATTAGGGGCCAAAGCCCAAATATAAAGTGTGTCCCATTTTGGACTAAATGATAAACCTTGCAATACACATAAAGCCTCTTTATTTCTTGCAAAATATTGTGAGCCATATTTTCTCACAGTATCAAAAGAAATGGAAAAGTCATATCCCATTCTGGAAATAGAAGTATGTTGCTTTCTTTTACCAGTCTCCTTCCTTGTTTAGGGGTCATCTCCTTTTACTTTTCCTTCATCTCTATGACTATCCTTGATAATAGAACCCCTCTAGGTTGTTTTAGGAAATTTCTCATTTCTTCCCTCAATATTATTTCATACTCATCTCTTTGAGTTCTCTAGACATTCCTTGAACACATCGATCTTCACAAATGCATCATATATCATGAAGTCTTGGTAGACCTTATCCCTTACATCATCTGCATTATCTAGACCTATCAAAAATACTTTACTAACCATATTATTAAGGGTTGTAAATTCAATATCCCTTTGAGGTGATGGAATATTCTACATAATATCATTGGTGGTGACTACAACCTCTTCATCAGATTTCAAAGGGTAATCAACAAGTCCTATTTCTTTAATTTTCCTCCTTTTTGGAGAATAATCCCTAGGAGGTCAATCAAGATCAATGATATCTTGTAGGGGTGGTGGTGGAATTTGAGGCATAGGGGATGAGACTCTTGACTCCTTAGATTGGGTAGGAGTAGCCTTAGTTTGTTCTTTCATGACAATCCCCTTTGGTCTTCTTGTGAAGACATATTATTTCTTTGGTGGCTGATAGGTTGGCCTCTCTTCAACCATTAGAGCTTTCCCCCTATCTTGTTCTTCTCTTTTCTCCTTAAGCTTCCCAATAACTTTGTCAAAATTATGTAAAATTGCCTCAATTCTAAGAATTGAGTCATCGATATCTATATATGTGCCCTTGAAAGTGGGGTCCTTTTGTCATTTTTCCTTTTCCAATTTCTCAAAGGCTAGCCACTTTATTTTTTTATCCTTATCTTTATCTACATCAAACTCATTTCTAATGATATCTTCAGGATAATCAAACACATGCCAAAATTTACCTTTATTTATTCTTACCCTTAAATCAACAATAAAACCTTCAGGATCATGGTTTCTAGGCTTGCAATTCTTCATGTTTAGGGGGTAAGCATCTCAATAATATTATTCTACCATTCTCTAGCCATAAAAAAATCAGAAAACACTGTATATTGAGGGAAAAAGAATCCCTTCTAATTTTCCAAGTTTATGTCATCCACCTTTAACAACTACCACATAACCTCAAGAAAACCTATTCTATGTGGCACAAACCTTGGAAGCACATGCAAAGCCACATTGGTCCCATAAACCTTGAGGATGGTACAATTATCATGCACAATGACATTTCCCTAATTGTGGTCAATACCCAAGTCAAGCCTCCTTTCTTTAGGCCTTAGAAAATCATGTAGTTCCTTGGGGATTCTTGGTACATATTTTCCAAAATAATCTTTCAACCTTGCTAAACATGTTTTTGAATGCCACAAAACTTGATTGTGTACAATGTTTGTCCAATAAATGGGTCCACATTTACACAGGGATACATTATTTATTATCACTCATCATTTTGAGTTTCAGCCATGGGCCCAACTCTTTAGATCCATTTTCCAAGAAAATTAGCAGAACAAAGAATACCAATAGAACCTTACACCACCCTCTCTAGCCTTAATAGCCACTAATGCTTTGTGAATAGAATTAGATAAATAAGTGGGAAAATCATACTCTTTATTGACTAACATATTATGTATGTTTGCAGCCATGAACATGAAGGCCACATGCATCTTTTGAGGAGGGTCAATTCTTATGATTTGGCATAGAGTGAGATAAGTTCTAACAAAGCAGAAATCAAAATAGTCAACCCTAAAAGGCTCCTAGTCTACAGTGTGAGCCTGATTGTACTTCTGCCCTTTCTCTTCACATATTCTTCTAACTTCCTTCTACCTCACCTACCACCTCACCATGTGTCACATGAATTTAAATATTTTTAATTTGTAAAATGAGAAATTCCATCAACAACTTGCAACAAATTTGAAACCACCTTGGACACATGGAATCTCCTTTCCTTTGATTCTCTTCAACACTTGGCAAGGTATTCTCTTAAAGGGAACCACCTCCATGATTCTCTCCAACTTCTTCTTCCTCCACCGTCGATTTCTCTGGATCATAATCCCGATTGTTAAATCATTCCACATCACAATCTATCTTGGAAATTCTATAAATACAATTACTTGCTCCAAATTTTGGGGGAGATCTAGAAGCAAACTTACTCTGCAAAAATCACTTGAGAGCATTAGAGAATTTTGAGAGTATTTAGAGTTTAGAGAATTTTAGCATTTAGAATTGTGGTTGTCATGTTAGTTTAGAATCATGTCTTAGTGTAGTAATTGCATTACCATTGTCATATTAATTTTCTTACAACAATTGAATCACAACATCTGCAACATAGCACCTCCATTTTCATCACAACAGTATATTCATCATAGCATCATGGCGTGTAATCACTTTAGTTTAGAATCATGACATTTTATAGCATTCGTTCTCTAGGTTGTCATTTTGCAATATCATAGTGCTGGAAAAAATTTGAGAGCCATTGTGATACGAAGAATCCTTGGAGATAGGAAACGATGGAAAATTTTTAGGAATTTGATTATGCTTTGAATTTATTTAATTTTTTAATTAAATTTCTAATGTAATATGTCTCATTGCTTGTGTGTTTTGATTATTCACTTTATTCACATATTTTCAATCACACATAAATTGGCACCCACCGTGGGGCCCCAACCCCTGTTTTTAATATTTTTTTGGACAAGTGTGTTTATAGGTTCAGACGTGTAAAGTTTTGGCATGGCCGTGTGATATTTTGGAACATACAAAACATTCTTTGATGCATATGTGCTCTGTTTTGGCACATCTGTCAAATTGTGAAGTGCATATGTATAATCATTTGGCACATACAGGGAGTTTTATGGCACATACATAATTTCTTTTAGTGCATGCATAGATTGTTTTAGTGCATTCATATAATATTTTGGTGCATCTATATGATTTTTTAGTGCATCTTTTTACTGTTATGGCACATTTGTTTTATTTCCTAGAAAGTTATTAGTCTGAAAATTAATTTGCTTCTCTTTGTTTTGCAAGAATTTTACATGTTGTTAGAGACTTTGCTAAAACCACAAGAACATTGTTAAAGAACAATGAACTGAAACTACTAATGGTTTATGTTGTATGGGCTAGATTTTATTATTATTTCTTTTTGTTAAGTTAGGAACATAGCCTAATTAGAAGAATAACTAAACACCATGCCTGCTATGTTTGTGGAGTGGTAGGCATGTATGCTCTCCCATTAACTAGGTGATCAAAAAACTAGAATCATTTCTTTTTATTGCATTTAATCCTTAGATGGATTGCCTTGGTGGGATAAGAATTAATCACCCCAAGGGAACAACCCAACAGAGAACACGCTAAAGCCAAGCAACTTCCACCTGGGATATAAGTGTGGGTACTTGAGGAAAGTTTAAGTATCACAAGGATTGTTTCGACAAGAAGGGAAGCAATGGTATCTTGTCGTATGGATGATCCCCCATGAATGGAATGCCCCTACTAGAACCCTTTGTTGTAGTGAGACAAAAATTCCTTTTTCTATTTGTTGTCACAAGAGGTATAACCTTCGAAGCCATCCCATGTTCTTGTGGCTTTTGGTAGAAATGAGAAGTCCATCATGGGAGATTCATGAGGACTGAGGCTTGGATGACCCGAGAATTGAATACAATGCAAGGGGGAGCCAATGTGGTCAAGCCTCTACTCATTTGCCAAAAGTAAGCACAACTAGAGCAATCTAAGTGGGAATCTAGTAAAAATATTGTCCTTCATAGCCATAGGGATTGTACATGCTTGAGATGTTTCACATGCATATTTTGAAGTAAATTTTGAGAAAACATCACACAAAAACTTTCAACCATTGATTCAGAAGAATATCCAAATCAAACAATCAGAATCTCTACTGGAAAACTAGAAAAAAATCTTCCAGACTATCAAAAACTAGAGAACATTTGCCACTTTAGCACATACATTGACTACCCCAGTGCATGCATTCTATCTTTTGATGCATACATTTACTATTCTTGTGCATCCTTGTCATGTTCTAGTGCATACATAAGCTTTTTTGGTGCATACATCCCCTATTCTAGTGCATTTGTATAATCCTACAATTCATCTGTACCATATTCTAGCACACACATAGCCTATTGCAATATTTTAGCTCATCCATCCGCTTTTTTGGTGCATCTTCCTTTTAGCACATCTATTCACTGTTATAGCGTATGCATAAAATCCAAAAACCAGAGAGCTAAAATCCATGTTTGTCTGAATTTTAACCTCACAATCCAGGATCGTTTTCAGTCTAGAACCTTTCCTCGATCATACCAAAATCTCAAACTTGTTGCAACTAGCATTTTCAAGTGAAAATCCTTGAACTAAACTTTGATCAAACATCCAAAAGTACCTCATCATCACACCTATTTCTAATTAGCAGCTACATTTCACCATCAAGATTCATCATCCTTCATCTCAAAATAAAGCTATCTTAATTAGATTTAAACTAGTCCTTTTGGTACTCCCAAACTTCGATCAAAAGCTTAGAAAATTTTCATCACTTGTATGCCCATTTTAATGAGATTGAAAAAGAAAAAACTTGAGCAAAAGTAAATTGAAGACCAAAACACCATGGCTAAAAGAGAAGAGAACTCCTTTTTCAGAATTCAATGGGATGAGATAGAAGAAATAATGGATGAAACCATAGAACAAGAACAACAAGATCCCAATTTTCATAAATTCATGGAGAGGATCTTTGAAAAGGAGGGTGAGAAATACCTTTTGATGCTAGCAAACAAAGGGGTCCAACTACCCGAATATTTTGACATCACAAAATTAAGGAGAAATCCTAAGAGGACATGAACAAAAAGGAAAATTGAAACAAGAAGTGAAGCAAGAACCAATGACCCCATGGATACTTTAAAATAACAAATACAAACCCTCCATAAAAATGAAAAACATGCAAACTAAAACTACCAAGAGATACTCCATACAAGATATATGTCCCTACTCTTTTGATCAAAGTGTCAACATGATACCATTTCCCAAACATTGTGAATTCCCTAAATATGATAAGTACAATGGGAAAACCTATCTAATAGATCACCTAAGGGAATTCCGAACAATGAGTCTTGAATTTTCCCATGAGGAAACATATTTGATGAGATTATATCCATGTATTTTGGGAGGGTAATGCATGCAATGGCTCTCACAATTACCTCCAGGGATCAAATATTTTGAGGAATTAGTCAACAACTTTATCACCTAATATTCATATAACATCCAACATGAGATCACAATGAAGGACCTTTGCAATGTCAAAAAAAAAAGAATGGGGAATCATTCCTATTATTTTTGCAAAGGTGGAGAAGATTATTCACAAGGTATCCTTGTCCCATACCAGAAAAAGAGAAGATAGAGGTATTCATTGACAACTTAAATGATGACATGAGTTATAGGCTTGAATTACAATGTCCTCTAACTTTTGAAAAATTGATCAAAAATGGGATCAAAATTGAAGAAGCTTTGGTCAAATGAGGAATTTTGAAAATTTATAATGAAAAAAATTCATCCAATTCCTCCAATAATCACAAACCAAAATTTTGGAAAAAGTAGAAGAATAATGGCAATGATACTTCAGCTGAAATGCATAATGCTAAACCAGTCTTCAATTTTTTAGGAAGTACCTTGAATACTAATCAAAAGAACACACACAATACCAATCAAAGCAAGAACCAAAATACCAACCAAGGAAATAATCAAAAAAATCAAAGTAACAGAACATCCAGGACACTACCATACCAAACATTGAACAACTGAAGAAAGTTCACACCATTGGGTCATTCATACAAATTCGCATTGAAAGAAATTATTGTAGAAAATCTTATCACTCTACCTGACACCCAAGGTTTTTAACCCAAAGCAAAATCATTTTGGTGGAACGAGGCCCACTATTGTGAATTTCACCAATGCAAAGGTCACCTAACCAATAGTTGCATGTAATTAAAACACAAGATACAAGACTTGATTGAGAATAAGATCATACAAATAGAAGAACCCCAAACAAACATTGATCATGAGGTATTCAAGAACCCCTTACCCAATTATGACAAAGGGGAATATTCTACAATGAACGACAAAGGAAAAAGTGTGAACTATGTTCATGATACTACCATCTATCATATTTCAGCCGTTGAAGATCATACAAATAACATCAAGATCAATCACACACAAGAAACTATTGTAGCTAATCATCCAATCAATGACATAAACATCCTCTCTAATCAAGTCCATAATATTCAACAATACATGGTTGCAACAAATAATTAAATTAATGTCATAAAAATCAATGAAAAACAAGACAGTGTACCCATAAACATGACAACAAGGGCACAAAACAAATATGTTTTAAAAGGAAGCACTTCCAAAACACTCGCTACTCCATCTTATCAATATAAAATTTTCAATCAGCTCCAAAAGATTCCCACACAAATATCAATATTGGAGCTCCTTAAAATCTCACCCACTCGCAAAGAGATCTTGGAAAAATCCCTATTTGATACAACAATACCAAATAATTTGGAAGTTTGCACTTTCCAAGCCATGGTGGGACATTTAGTTGTACCTCATTTCTTATCCTTTTTAAAAAATGATGATGTATCTCTCACCCACCCTCATAACACAACACTCCACATTGAGGTTCTAATCCATAAAATTTGTGTCAAGTGTGTCCTAGTAGATGGGGGAGTCAGTCTTAATATATGTACTTTAAAGCTTGTCTGTGCACTGGGATTTTCTGAAAAATGCAATAGATGCAAGGAAAAAGATCACCATCAAAGAATATGACGATGAGGAAAGGGCTTCAAAGGGATTAATTGTACTACCAATTCAGATAGGGCCAATTCAAAAAGATGTGATTCGCAAAGTTCTAGATGAAAAATTAACATATAATATACTCTTGGGTCATCCCTAGATTCATGAAATGTAGACAGTCCCCTCAACGTACCACCAGTGCTTGAAATTTCCTTGTAATGGGCAAGAAATTACCATTCCTACTGGTTCTAATAGCCCTCAATATTGCAATACCCTTAAGTCAGTCTAGGATGTATTTGTACCTCATAACTAAGAAGCTCCTAATTCCACCTCTGACATCCCTAGTAATTCAAGTCAAGACAATCCATTTTCAAAACTGCTAGCCACATCCTCTAACGAAGGAAGCCAACCAAGTTCCTTGTCCAAACAACTAGAGAAAAAGGAAGAAGCCACTCCTACTACATTTATCAACCTTGAAGCCCAGCTAAACACTTTGGCTAAAAAATTGAGAAGAAAGTCCAAGTCAAAGACAAAGGTGTGGGTGAATACTCCATTGAACAATCCCTCTACCTCTCACAATTAATTTCACCAAATTCCCATCATCAACTATCAACCTCATCACAACCATCCTCACAACTGGTCACACTTTTTGATGGTCAATTCATAAAAGAAAGCACCCAAGCAGAGGAATCCGATGAAAAAGATATTTTGAATTGGCTCTATAAGGATGAAACTGGTTCTCAAACAATAATAGCTAAGGTCTAAACCACACAGTATGGCAAAGGATTCTCAATCTTGGAAAAATTGGGATATGAGGGACAAGGACCTATTGGAAAAAAGGAAAGAAGGTATTGTATAACCCATCCAACCCATTATAAAAAATCCAAAAGACAAAACATGGCTGGGATATAAAGAGCATCAAAAGGACGAAGAAACAAAGGAAGACCCAAAGCAAAAGTTTGTTGAACAAATCATGCAGCTGCAAGAAAGTGATTACTATGAAACTGATTCCAATGAATATGAGTGGGATTCACTATCAGAAGAGTCCTATCACAATAAGGACATTGATGTTGTAGAAAAGTATACACCCACACTCGAGGAGGGATAAAGCTCAGGGTTAAAACCACTTGAATTAGGATCACAAAATATCAATGGTTCAAGTGAAGACGATCAGATTTCTAGCGAGACAAATCATTTGAAATAAATTAAAATCATAGACCTTGACCTTGCCATAGTATTTCTTGACAATGATGTCACCATTAGGACCCTTATGACCTCTGACTTGAATCCACTAGATGATTACCTACCATTGGTGCATCCTAAACTCATAGATTGGGACCAAACTGAGTCTATTGATATCCCCACATTTTCAAATGATGAGGCCATCGTCAACTTCCTCTATGCTATTAATCTTGAAATAGGTTCTACCATTGAACGTCATAACCAAGCTTCTAGACAGGGGAGTTCCAAATTTCCTAGTTGCAAAATGAGTAAAACAAAAAAAGGATCTGATGGTGAAAACCATTCCATGGCAGCATCAAATCAAGAAGAAATAAAAATAAAGAGTGCATCTAATGGTGGAAACCTCTCTGAGGCACTGAAGGATGGGAAATTTGACACCCTCCCAGAGAACTTCCAAGAAAATCCATAGTTTTGATCGAGCCAACGTAGTCCATCAATATCGATAATGCAAAAATAGTGAAAACTCTCCATTTAGCAAAATCCTTGACAGAACAAGAGAAGCCTAACTTTGTCAAGTTCTTTGAGGAGTGGCAAGTCAACTTTTCCTGGTCATATGAAAATATGCTAGGGATAGAACTAGATCTCATCATGCACCACTTATCCCTCCCTCTAGGAGTCAAGCCAATCAAGAAAAAGTTATGCAGAGTGGATATCCAACATTGTACCTATTTCAAAGCCTGATGGTAGCATATAGATTTTTACAGACTTCAGAGACCTAAACAAGGCTTATTTGAAAGATGATTTTCCCTTGCCAAACATTGATATCATTGTAGACTTAACAATAGGGCATGGGATGTTGTCACTCATGGATGGATTTTCCAACTATAATCAAATCAAGATATCACTTGAAGACTAGGATACAATAGCTTTCACTTGCCCTTGGGGCACCTTTTGTTGGAACATCATGCCCTTCGGATTGAAGAATACAGTAGCCACATATTAGAGAGCCATGAAAACCATCTTTCATGACATGGTGCATACCTTTATGCAAGATTATGTGGATAATTTTTTTTCCAAATATTACACTAGAGAAGGACACTTGGAGATACTAGACAAAATCTTCACCCAGCTAGAGAAGTTCAATGCTCACTTGAATCTAAAGAAATGTGTGTTTGGGGTGACATTGACAAAGCTAGTGGGATATATAGTGTTAGAAAAAGGTATTGAGGTAGACCTTGCAAAAGTAAAAGCTATCATGGAAATTCCACCTCTAAATAATATCAGTCAATTAAGGTCCTTTCAAGGAAAATTTTAGTCAATCAGAAGATTCATATCACAACTAGCTGATAAGACCCATCCTTTTACCCACTTTTTGCACAAGGATGTTTCCTTTTGGTGGGATGAGAAATGTGAGGTAGCTTTCAATCAAATGAAGCAATACCTAATGATTCCACCTATCTTAGCACCACTAGAAAAAGAAAAGCCTATCTTATTATGCATAGCCACAACTGATTGATCATTAGGAGCTTTGTTAGCACAAAAAGATTTAACAGGAAAATAAAGAGCAATCTATTATATTATTAGAACTCTAAATGGTTATGAAAACAACTATACATCCATTGAAAAATATTTTTTAGAAATAAATTTCACTACAAAAAAATTGTGACACTATATGCTGACTCATACAATCAAACTCATAGCCAAGATAGATCTGTTGAAATATCTCCTTAGCAAATCAAATCTGATAGGAATATTAGTCAAATGGGTGATGATACTCAGCGAGTTTGATATCCAATATGTCAAAAAAAAATCAATCAAAGGACAATATATTGTCGACCAACTAGCTAAGGCACTGATTCATGATGATCATCCCCCACACGTGGAATTTCTAGATGTTGATGTCTTCACTATAACAACAAAATAATGGGTATTCTATTTTGACAGCTCATATACTCAACATGGATCAGGAGTGGGAATTCTATTCATCACTCCCCAAGGGCATAATATTCCAAAATCATATTGACTAATGTTTCGTTGCACCAACAACGTGACAGAATATGAAGCACTTATCATCGACATCAAGATAGACGTAGAATGGAAAATCACAGAACTACAAGTCTATAGGGATTCTCAACTAGTTATTAATCATGTCAATGATTATTACCAAACAAAGGATGAAAAACTGATGCCCTATAAAAGGATGATTGATGACTTCAAGAAATATTTTTTTGACATTAAATTTGCTCAAATCCCCAGGATTGACAACAAAGCTGCTGATGTTATGGCTATTGTTGCTTCTTCGCTACAAATTCTAGAAAAAACAAAGTCCTCATGAGTTCATGGTGGAACAACTGTTTACCCCTGCCTATGATGATCTTGAATCACAAATCATATGCCACCTAATTTATGTCGATACCTCAATCTATGGGATGATCTATACCTACCTACAAGATAATACCCTTCCTCCTAATCTCTCCTAAAACCAAAAATGAAACTTCATTCACCAAGCTACTTGCCATACCCTTATAGCGGATGTGCTCTACTGAAGAGGTCTTGATAGAACTCTCTTACGATGTCTAGAATGCAACGAGTTTGGAACGACTTTACAAGAAGTCCATGAAGGTATCTGCGACACTCATTCAAGAGTTGCAACCCTTTGCATCAACATGACCATTCTGTCAATGGGGATTAGATATGGTAGGTAAAATTCATCCATCATCATCCAATGGACACAAGTTCATCATTACAACAACAAATTAATTTATAAAGTGGGTCAAATTCATGCCTTTAATCACCATCACAGGGAACCGGATCTCATTGTTCATTGTAAACTACATCATATGTAGGTATGTTATCCCTCAATCCATTGTCATTGACAATAGAAGACCTTTCAAGAATAAGGACGAACAAGAACTCTATGAAAGGTTTCATATCCAACATCAATTTTCTATGCCTTATTACCCTCAAGGGAATGGCCAAGCAGAGGCCTCAAACAAAACTATCCTAAAGATTTTAAAGAAAATTGTCAACGATGTTGGACAAGATTGACATATTGAACTGAGCCCTGCTTTATGGGCCTATCGTACAAGCATCTGCACAACCACAGGAGCCACACCATATACCCTTGTATATGGATCTGAAGAAGTCTTTCTTATTGAAGTTGAGATACCATCACTCCATGTGTCCTTGAAAGGTCTCATTTCAGATGAAGATTACTGAGTGTCTATACTACAAGAGTTGGAATTGTTGGATGAATGTCGTCAGCTTGCAGTGGATCACCTAAAAGCATATCAATAGAGAATTTCTAGGAGCTACAATCACAAGGTTAAACTAAGGACATTTCAAGTAGGTGATTTAGTATTGAAAAAAAATCCCCGTAATCAGCAAGATCGAGAAAATAAGGAAAGTTTGAGCCAAATTGGTTAGGCCCTTTTGCTATTGCATCAGTCTTTGGATCGTGCGCATATCACCTATCTACACCAGAAGGGGATCTATTTGAAGAACCAATGAACAAATTTCATTTGAAGAAGTTATATACATAATGCATTGGTGCATGCTTAAAAGTCCTAAAAAATCAGAAAAATCAGAAAAAGTCCTGAAAAAATCATAAAAAATAAAAAATCCTAAAAAATCCATAAAAAATCAGAAAAAGTCTTTAAAAAATCATAAAAATCAGAAAAGTCTTGAAAAAATCCATAAAAATGAGAAAATGTCCTTAAAAAAAATTCAAAAAAAGAGAAATACAAAAAAAGGTGAAAAATAAAATAAAATTGTTGTCTTGATGAAGACCTGGCAAACAGGCATCTTTGGAACAGAAAAAAAAATCATAAAATTTGAAAAAGTGCAGTAAAAATAAATGATGAAAACCTGGAAATATTTGTTGTTTGTGATAAGTCGGCCTCTCCATCCATTTTAACGTGTGTTGACCATTCACTTTTCGCTATCATTACGCATACATGCCTATCATATAATGAGCTTCATATCCATTTTTGGTTACTGGGGTCATATCCCACCTTGGCTTGGTTATCATTGTGCATATCCATATTAATCTAGTTTATTTCTCACTGGAGGAAAAATCTTGAACTCATTGGGGGCAAATGACGTTGAGCTTAAAATCAAAACAACAAACAAACAATAAAGAAAACTCAGAAAAAAAAAATCAATCTAGCCATCAAAACTAATCATCAAATTGAACATCAAACAACAATCAATCCAATCAATCAACCATCCAAATCAAATCAAACATCAAGACAATCAAATTAGTTCTCACTAGATGATCATATTCTGAATCATGGTTGGATCACTTTAGCCCGAATGTTCAATGGTTGTATCTTGATTGTTGTTATCATTTCTCTGTAGTACCTTGATGATGTCACAAACTAGAGGGGCTATGATTGAGAATGATATTTTTCTATGAGTATTGTCTTTGAGTCAATCATTACTACTATGCAAATTGTCGTGGGACATGCTCTATAAAGTATCATTGATGACCTTCCAAATTTGCACGGGAAAATGATTAACTCTTGTTTGTTTATAAAAATGATGCTTAGGTCATCTCGGTCCAATTATACCTAGATGCTTGTGTTATCTTGCACTATCAAATCTCAATGGAAGTTGTATGGAAGTTGTAATCAGGTCATCATGGTCTAAATATACCATTGTTGTTTGACTAACTTTCAACATAATAAAACACTCAATGATGATACCAAGCACAATAAATTAGATGGCAACATTGCATAGCTAGGATTGCATTCATATTAGTTATGCATTTTCATTATAGATTTTTCCAAGGCTGACAACTTTCAATATGATGTTATCTCTCATTTAAAAGATTGAGTACACTTGACACAAACAAAAAATCATTCATTTGCATTAGCATTTCCATATCATATTATTAGAAAGCATTGTCATACATCCATCCATACATCCATCATTATCATTATCATATCATATACTTGCATTCACAGAATCCAACATTATAAAACCATTCATGCATTCATTTATCATAATATTTGCATCACAAAAAATTCCAAAAATAAAGAATCATCCATAATAACATTCATCACACATAAAAGCATAATCCATATCATATTAGAGCATAACATAAATCCATCCATACATTTCCATTCATCATACATCCATGCATTTATACTTATCATATCCAACATCAATTCATTCATTTATCATACATTAGAAATCATAAATCATTCACATCCATGCATAAAATCATATATTTGCATTCCATAGTAAGCCATTTTTGCATTTGTTCATTCATCCACATCACCGATACATACATGTGAAAAATACAAAAATATAGTGCATTTCATATCTTCTACATAACTGCATCCATCTCATACATTAAAAATAAATGCATCATCCATCCACGGATAAAATAATACATTATCATCACATTAATGCATCCATACATAAAACATGGCATAATCATATAGAACATAGAATAAGATATAACACATAAAATAACACGCATCTATCATAAACATCCATCATAAAAGCATAAACACATCATACATCACTAATCATCATTGCATCTCATATATAGCCTCAAAATAATAATGTCAAAGTGTACAATGATGTCAAGAAATGAGAAATGATACAACATCAAAAATGTGGCAACATGAGGTCTCAGAATCAGTATACAATGTCTCAATGGTATATCAAGAGTGACTATGGGGTCTTGAGGTACTGCCTCCAAATGTTGCAGGCCTCTTTGATCCTCCTACACCTCCTTCCCTTGATGGACCTACTCCTAGAGCTCCTCCTAGTGGGTCCCCTGAAAGTGGCTACGTAACACTCCTGCTGGTGGTTTTGGACTATGTCCTCCCTGATCGTGACTGGACATAGCTAACCCATCGCTCTACAGACACTACCTCATAGTATCTTTCTCTATAATACTCTACCTCCTTTATTGACTCGTGAAGCTCTTTGAATAGATCCCCTATGCTAGTTCCCTCAACCACTCTCTAGAGCCTATTAGCTACATCCACTACCTAGTCTCGAGTTGTATCTCTCTCTGCTGTCAATATGGTAATCTAGGCTTGTGCCTTCCCCTGTACCTACAGTTGCGCTTGGGCCAAAGCTAACTGACCCTGTAAAAAGTGACAATCTATCCTTGGGCCTAAATAGCTGTGCCTGTAAAGTAGTGATCTATGCTTGTTACTATTGAGAAGGCACCCCAATCTTTACATGTTGTTGTGGCAAAACCACCAATGATCTCCTCCTCCGAGGTATCATTACATCTTGAACAACAAAAGCTGATCTACCTCCTCTACCTCTACCACTATCTCTACCACCTCCTCCATCCCCATCTCCATCGTCGTCTCCTCTGTCATCCCCACCCTCAGCTCTCTCCTCCTCCTCTCCATCACCCTCACCTCTCCTCTATTTGAGTTCCCTCTCCCCATCATCATCCAAGGTCGGTACCAACTCATCTGGACTAGACAGTCTAGGAAATAGATGTGTAAAGAAATACTATGAATAATCATCTGACATAATGGCATTTGATGAGCCTAGTTTTTGGTCCAATTTTGGGTAGAATATATTATTTATTTGCTAAGGTTAACATGGACTTTGATCTTAAATGATGATATTTTTATATAGTTTCCCTCAAACCATAGACATTGGGTTTAATTCTATTTCTTCCAGTTTTAATGATATTAGCCAATTATGTGAACTATCTATATTAATTTTTCATGTGGTTAATGAATTTCCTTTAAGGTGGTTATAGATGTGCAATTATTATGCATACTAACATTTCCATGTAGACATACATGAGGATACTAAATTGAGAAACGCAGCCACCAGCTAGTCATGCAAAGGAATCGTTCAAGGGTCAATTGAAAGACGACGATAGGAGATTCCCCATATCATTCGCATGTAACTTCCTCATATTATTCTTTCATGATGATTGAGAAGTTGTGGGAATTACTGCAGAGTTGAGTCTCTATTTGGACATGCATGTCTGACCTGATTCCCTACATGTGTAACCACCCTTCTATTCTTTTCTCCATTTTCCCTAAATGGCATCCTCTCAGTTAGTGGGAGTTGACTACCTTGTTTATTTGATAGTATAAATAAGGTTCAGACCCTCCTTCTTTGAGGTTGCTGAGTTATTGATGTTTTATGATCTGATAATATACTAACATTTCCAGACAAGCTACTCTTTTGTGCTTGCATTTCCCAATGAATAAGATGACATTTTGAGTTGAGAATTTGAGTTTATATTAGTTTTAGAGGATACTCATCCAAGGGGGACCACTTGGTGAGTAATCCATCCTTTATTTTAGCTAGATTAGTTACTATTTTTGGTTTATTACTTAGTTAATAATTTGGCACTGATTGTTTCTACAACCACTAGAATTTCATTCTGTGATTGTTCTTGCAGCTAAAGCGGATAGAGTAGTTTCTTGTTTGTTGCTCAGATCTTTATTCCTATCATGCATGTTCAACTTAGTTTAATTATTGAGTGATGTTCAACATTTACTTTGTTCCTTTCCATGCAATTTACTTTCAGTATTGAATCTTTCTTAGCTGTAGAATGAAGATGACTACTTTGAGTTCCTAGTGCACATACTATGCTGACCCATTTCAAGTTCACGTCCTTGGGTTGAAAATTTAAATGCACCTTCATGATGGTTAAAATGGATATTCAGGTTAGATGTCCAACTTCTGAATCACAATTGTAAAGGTTTATTTATTAAAATCATTGTAGGAGGCCAATATTTTTGGTGCTGTTGTCGGGGATGGTGTCAAACCAGGAAGTTCTTTGGAGTCATTGCTATTTTTTCATGTTGTACTATCTCTAGAGTTGTTCTTAGTATATCCCTCATTAGAAGAGTTATGATCCACTATTCTTTTACCAATTCTTTGTGTGAGTTGGTTGATGTTGAGTTAATACCGCATGCATAGAAGAAGAAGAGATGCTTATGGGAGATTCCTTCTTAATAATCCAAAACCATTTCAACTAGTAGAGCTTCCAAATCTACCTAGAAAAGAAGAAGAGCCACACCCCTTTGTTGATACATTTCTTGACTTAACCAGTTCTAAAGTTTCCATTGAAGATCAAAATCTAGTTGAAGAACCCTCTACTTTAGAATTTCATCAAGCGGGCATGGGTGATGCAAATGGAAACATGCCTAATAGGTAGAAACAACCACAAAAATATCCCTGCTTCAGTCCTTCCTAAGTTCTATGGACTTGTCATAGAAGATCTTGATACATTCTTGTTTGAGTTTGATATACTTTGTAGAAGTTATGACTATACTACTGCCCACAGGCTTAAGCTATTTCCTACCACTTTGAAAGAAGCTGCATTGAGATGGTTTATGAGCCTTAGCAGAGATACTGTGGAAACCTGGGAGGACATGAAGACAAAGTTCCTTGAGAAATACAAAGAGTATTGCACAGGAAATGATATGAGAGGAGATGACATTTTCAGAATGTAGCAAAAGGAAGATGAGAGCCTGGAGGATTTTATTTCAAGGTTTCTATTTTGTTAGCATAAATCTCCCCACCATACACTCAATGAAGACTCACAAAAGCTTCTTTTCTTGAGAGGAATTAATGAAATTTGCACGGATGCCTTGAACCTGGTGGCAAGAGGAGATATGACTCAAGTTCCTTGGGAGGATATCAAGAAAATATGTCAGAACTATTCTAGGGCAGCTTCAAAGAAAGGGAGAGCTTACCAATCCTCTATGGGTAAGTCATCCACCACTGGAATTTCAAGGATGGATATTATTCATTTGCTAGAAGATTTAAAGAAAGATATCATAAACAATCTGGCTACTCAGCTGGATACACTTCAGGCCAAGAAGAAACATGAGGAGGCAGAGGCAATGCTGACAGAATATTGTCCTCATTGTAGACAAAAGAAGAGGGACTGCAGATGCAAGATGGTAGCTAACATTGATATCAAGAAAATTCCACCTGAGTTCAAAAAAATTTAGACTAAGGAAGATCAAGTCTACTTTGTTGCACAGAGAAGGCCATGTGCCCCAAGACAAGGTATGCCACCAGATCCACTATCTTTTGTTGGGCCATATTTTAACTCTTATTCATTTGGTAACTAGTGGCAACCCCCATGTCCATCCAACTATGGAGGATATCCACCATAGTCTTGGGGTAACCCTCCAAATGCTTGGCCCAATTATCAAAATTATTCACCTTAGTGGTAGCAACCTTAGGGGAATTGGCAATAGTTTCAAGGACCTTAGCAGCCACCTCCAAGAAACTGGCAACAAACATCTCAATGGAGAGGTGGACAACAATCACCAAACTAGACAATTAATTACATGTAACCACCTTCTCAACCCTAGCAACCTGCTATAATGCCTCCCCCTACTAATCCAAGTTCAAATGTACCTAAACCTACTCAGCTACTAGCCCAACCTACACCTAACCCAAATAATAAACCACAACAACAACCTATATATTCTGTTGATCCAAATCAATTTCTTCAATATGCTGTGAGTTTAAGTGAAATATTTTTGCATTCAAGAACTAATTTTCCATTTCCTTCAACACCCATCATCATTGAGATTCCTATGGAAGAGCAGGAAGAATCTCTGAATGATCCCATTCAGCCTAGTACACCTAAAAATCTTGAACCAGTTGCAGACGACACAAGAACCACCATTCCCATAGAGATTGGAAGTTTCCAAACAAAAGGAAGACAAGGAGGACACCAATTTTGACATTCTAGACCAACTGAAGCATATATGTGTCCATATACCCCTATTCCAGGCCATAAAAAATGTTCCTATATATGGAAAAGCAATCAAAGAAGCATGCCTCAAGAAGTCGGTCAAGAAAAAGAAAGACCCAACTACAATTCATGTAGTGGGACAACTAGCTGGAATCATGCTTGGAAAAGTAACCATCCCCAAGTACAATGATCCAGGTAGTCCTTTGGTTGAAATTATTATAAATGGGATACATATAAAGAATGTTTTGATTGACTTGGGTGCAACAATAAATGTGATGACTAAAGACATCCTGCAACAACTAAATATTGTAAGTATGATATCCACTCCTAATGTCCTACAACTTTCTGATAGTTCCACTATTAAGCCTGATGGCATAGTATAGGATCTTGTGGTGATTCTAGACTCTTGGGAGTATCCAACCGACTTCATGATTCTTTCTCCTAAACTTGCACTAGGTAGGTATCCTATTATCCTTGGAATGCTATGGTTAGCAACAACATACACTTATATTAGATGTCAGTCAGGTGACATGACCATTTATGCTAGAAGGAACACCAAAAATCTTGTTCTTTATCCTCATGCTCATCCATTCCATGATGAGGATAAACCTGTATAGCCACATGTAGATGAAGAGGCTGAGGAAGTTAACTCTGTGGCATAGCTTATGATGTTGGGTAGAAGTCCTCTCTTGCAACTTCAAGGTAAAGATGAAGTGTTATCTAATATAATTCAGAACCAATGTTAGGTAGAGGAGGTATCACCCTCTCATGCCTCTAGTACTTCTAATCTTGTGAAGACACTTATGCCTTCTTTTCCTGATCTTCCTGCAACCACTATCTCTACAGAGAAATTTTCTGTAGACAAACTTCTTGCAACCACTCTTCCAGCAGACAAACTTCCTACAACAATAGGTATGTTCCACACAATGCTAACACATGAACTTAAGGTACCATGTATTAATGAAATAGCTATGATAGAGTTAACTACACAAGTACAGGTGTCCAAAGGAAGATATTTGAATATCAACAGTAAATTGACTGAAGAACAACAGTTGACATTGAAACATTTGTTGAAGGCCCACCAAAATGCATTTGCATGGGATTATCATGATATGAAGGGGTTGGATCCTAAAATTTTCACTCATAGAATATATATAAGCAATGATTGTACACCTGTAAGGAAGCCACAAAGAATAATCAACCCTACATTGAGAGAAATTGTCAAAATAAAGCTACAAAAGTTGCTAGATGTAGAAATTGTCTATCCCATTTCAAACAGCCAGTGGGTGTCTCCATTGGTTATTATGCCCAAGAAGGGAGGAAAATGGTGATTTTGTGTGGACTATAGGGAACTCAATGTTGCTACTAAGAAAGACTATTTTCCCTTACCTTTTGTAGATCAAGTCTTGGACTCACTTGCAAGAAAATAATACTTTTATTTTTGGATTCAATGGATACAATCAAATTCAAATTGCACCTAAGGACCAGGAGAAGACAACCTTCACATTTCCACGGGGGACATATGTTTATTCAATACTTCCCTTTGGTTTATGCAACACACCTGCAACTTTTTAGAGAGCAGTCATCAATATATTTTTAGACATCTCCCTTGACTGCATGGAAATCTATATGGATGACTTTACCACCCATGGTGCTGATTTTGATGAAGCATTGGAAAATCTCAGGAAAGTCCTATAGAGATGTGAAAACCAAAATCTATCTTTAAACAGTGAGAAGTGCTTCATGATGATGCAAAAATATGTAGTTCTTCGCCACTACATTTCCCACCAAGGAATTCAAGTAGATCCTACAAAAATTGAGGTAATTACTAATCTACCTACACCTACAAAACAAAAGGATGTTAGGAGTTTCTTGGGAAATGTAGGATATTATAGGCATTTCATCAAAGATTTTAGAAAAATGGCAGCACCATTGTATAGTCTCCTAACTAAAGATGTTGAGTTTCAATGGACAAAAGATTGTGACAAAGAATTTTCTAAGTTAAAGGTAGCTTTGACTCATGCTTTTGTACTTAAGGGACCTAATTGGTAAATTCCTTTTCACATCCATATAGATGTATTGGACTATGCTATATGATTAGTCTTAGCATAGAAAGAGGGAGCCATTGAAAATTCCATTTATTTTGTTAGAAAAAACTTACAAGGAGTTGAATTTAATTATATAGTAACAAAAAAAGAAATGTTGGCAGTGATCTATGTCCTGCACAAATTCATCCACTACATAATAGGTTATTGGATCTTTATGCACACCAATCATGCAACCATTAGATATCTCATGAATAAATCCTTGATCTTAGGAAGGTTAGCCAAATGGTTTTTGTTGATGGAGGAGTTTGACATAACCATTGTGGACAAACCAGGGAAGGTCATTGTTGTTGCATATTTTCTTTCAAGACTGACCACATTAGAAGACAATCAAGCCATAGATGACTGCTTTCCTGATGACCATCTATTTTCCATTAGTGTGCACACGCCTTGGTTTTCTAACATAGCTAATTAACTAGTGATAGGGAGAGTTCCTCCTCACTTCTCTTCAGAGAGAAGAGTGCTCATTGAAAAATCTTTTCCTTTTTCATGGATTGTTGGATGCTTGTTTTATACTAGACCAGATCATGTTATGAGAAGATGTGTGAGGGAAGATGAGACATATGAAATTTTGCATGCATGTCATGATGAACCTTGTGGAGGAAATTTTATAGCCAAGAGGACAACAATGAAGGTGTTGAACACATGATACCATTGGCCTACACTCCATAAGGATGCAGGAAGATATACAAGGAAATGTGATAGGTGCCAAAGAATGGGCCAGCCAACCAAATCACATGAGATGCCACTTTATCCCCAAGTAGTAGTCACTCCCTTTGACAAGTGGGGATTGGATTTTATGGGACCCATTGATCCCCCATTAAATGGTAAGTCTTATATCTTAGTATGCACTGATTATGTAACTAAGTGGGTAGAAGTCAATGCCATGAAGAATGCAAGAAATAACAAGGTTGCAAAATTTCTTTATGAAGAAATTTTCACATGATATGGAGTCCCAAGAGAAATAGTAATTGATCAAGGATCTTAGTTTACCTAAAAATTTGTTACAACACTAGTTAATGAATATAACATAAGGCACAAAAATTCTACTCCTTATCACCCTTAGGCTAATGGACAAGTTGAGGTGACCAATAGAGAAATTGAAGCCATTCTAACCAAAATAGTGGCTATTCATAGAAAGGATTGAGAAAACAGATTATTAGAAGTAGTTTGGGCCTATAGAACCACGTAGAAAACAACTACAGGCTTCACTCCATTTGAGCTATTATATGGGAAGACAACCATGATGCCGATTGAATTTGAACATAAGACTCTAAGAACTACAACAGACTTAGGGATGGATATTTCTAAGGCACAAAAAGAAAGAATCATGCAACTGAATGCTTTAGATGAGATGAAGAAAATATTATTGCACCACATTGAGGTCATGCAGAATCAAAGAATCAAATGTAATGACAAATTTATCAAAGAGAAGAAATTTTAGCCAAGTGATTGGGCATTGCTTTATGACTCACCATATCAAGACAATGCAGGAAAATTGCAGACAAGGTGGCTAGGACCATATGAAGTTTCCGAGGTCTTTCCCAATAGAGTTGTTCAACTCACCACCATTGACCTTGTCAGATTCAAGTTACTAGTCAATGGTCATCATCTCAGTTCATATCACAAGCCAGCTTCCAAAGAAGAGTTCCTACAACAATTCATCCAACATGCAACACCCAAGCTTCCTGTAGCCGAAGGAAGTGAACCTAGTGTACCTCCTTCTAGCTAATTAAGGTATGTACTTGTCATAATAAAGACTTCTACTTTTGTAGAAGTCCATTTCTTCACCCATCCGCCCACCCGTCACCACCTTTCTCTCTCTTCCATAACTTCATTCCACCTCTCATCATTCCACTTCATCATCACTAATTGCTTAATTTATTTCCTAAAAAGGTGAACAATACTTTCTCCACAATATTTTCAACGTATCCTCCACACATTTAGGTATGTGCGCATTAATTTTTCTCTTAATTATCTGCTTAGTGCATTCATTTAATCATTGTATGTTAGTATGGACGTTCATATAATTTTCATAACTCCTTATAAAATCACTACTCCCATCTTGCATGTGTGGACACATGTCTAAATTTAGGCTGGGGGGGAAAGGAAAGATGTAGGTACATTTCCCACATGTCAGTACATGCTTGTCTATGTCAGCAAATCTAGCTGAACTGATTTAAAATTTGAAGTGAAGGACATCTCGCATATGTGATGTGACACTTAATTACCATCCCTATTTCTTTTCATCATAACTCCCTTTTATTACCCCTTCTTTTCCATTATTGACCCCATCATAATATTGAATTGCAAGTGGTAAAAGGTAAAAAAGAGAGAAGGGAAATTCAGTCAATAGTGATGTAGGACAATTCAACTAGCAAGTGTTGCAAAAGGGAATTTGTTTTCAGATGAGAATTATAGGAAGGGAATTTTGCAGAGTGGCAGTTGATTGTAGACAATGGGAGGTGGACTAATTCGAAATGAGCCCTCAGTTCATAATGCCTTATTGCAGGATGCATAGTGCCTAGCCAAATTTAGAAATTGTGGCTAGTTCGACTACTTCCTAAATCTGGACAGTTTTGATGAAGGCATTGCACTAGAGTTCACCCAAAAAAATTCTAAATGAAAAGCCACAGTAAAAGGGTTGAAGGTTGTGGAAATTGAGGAAATAATTGTAGAAGTTATAGGGTTACCTACTAATGGCGAGCATTACCCTATTTCTAGAGACTCCAGGTTAGCTAGGGTCGTATTCATAATACATGGTGACCCTCCAATCAATATAGACAAATAGGGTGCCAAAAGAACCTCTCTGCCCAAGCCATGGAAGTAGACAACCATCTACATTATCAAGTACATCACTTGTGAAGGTCGATTGCCAAACCTACATTCAATACATTTCAAAATTTTGAGTCACGTGAGGCATGAGAGGAGGATGAATGTGCCCAACATCTTATATAACCTTCTCTCCATCATGGTGGCTGAAACTCAAAAAGGTTAGGAATAATTCTATTTCCCACCATTGCCTGATTAAATTTTTGGTTGAAAAATCATTGCATGATCTAGCACCCAAAATGACCTGGGAGAAATTCATAAATGTTGATCAATTTAGACTTGAGTAGCTGCAATCTAGGGCTTTACCTCAACCACATAGGTCTAGCAGGAGATTAAGCAAGGTTGAATCCACTCTTGGTGCTTCAACCTCTGGTGATAGCTCTAGTATGAATCCTTCTACAATAGAAAAGACCATAGAGATTAGTTCCTTTGAAACAAATCACTCTAAAAAAGAAAGTTCTTCATTAGATTATGATGATGATGGTGTTTAAATTGAAACCCTAATAAGAACTAGGGAACAAAAGAAGGAGACAAAGGTAGGAAAAGGAAAATCCAAAACACAACCTATGGAAAGAGAGGTGCCAAGTCCTAAGAAGAGAAAGACTGATACTATTCATCCTATAGCCAAAGGAAAATGTGAAAGCACTCTTAAGAAATCAAAACCAATTGTTGATATGCCTTTGTAAAAAAATCCTAAGCATGGAGGGACATCACATTAGAGCACAAAATCCCCAATGGAGCAGACAAATATCAAAGAAAAGAATATCTTTGAAGAGGTAGAAAAAGTGACCCTAGCAGATCTTGTTGCCCTTGCAGAGGAAGCTAGAATTCAAGAGCATGAAGAAAACCAGGAGTTCCTATAGCAAGACCAAAAATTAGATTAGGATTTCCTCTAACAACTACAAGAACAAGAGGCCCTACATCAGGAAGTGGGAAAAGATATTGTACCTCTATAGCCTGAGCCAGTTGGACATCTTGAATCTATGCAAATGGTACTATATGGGGAGCAACCATCAACAAAAATTCTGGTAGGAATTCATAACCCTCCTAATTTTTTAGTACATATAGAAATTTTGAATTTATGGAAAGAGATACAAAGGAGGGAGGAAGAATGGAAAAAGGAAATTCAAGAGAGGGATGACATTATTGAAGACAAGAATAAGGAGATTTCCTCTTTGAAGGAGAGGGTGGAAAACATTGCAACCTTGATACCACAGATTTTAGAATGCATAACCCCTCCAAGGGTTTATGCTCTGCACCTAAAGGAAAAATATCTCTCTTTTAAGCTGTGAAGAAATATCTCAGGTTTGAATACATCAGTTGAGACTCTCACTGAATTTTTCAATGCTTGTAGGATTGCCTCCCCTGAAATGAAGAATTTGTTACATGAATTTTATTTACATAATTTTGTTGTAACTCAAGACCAAGATCAGAACCCATTGTTGTGTGTTGGAGATATCCAATTGAGAGAATTCATGTCTAGGGTGTAAAATGAGATTAGCTGGGGAGAGAAATATAATGATTATAGGAAGAAGGAATCCAATATCCCCTTGGCCATTAAATTGAATCAAGAAACCCCAAGGATATTTATAGAGTTTCCCTCAAACCATATACATTGGGTTTAATTCTATTTCTGCTAGTTTTAATGAAATTAGCCTATTATGTGGACTACGTATATTAATTTTTCATGTGGTTAATGAATGTTATTTAAGGTGGTTATAGATGTGCAATTATTATGTGTACTAACATTGCAATGCAAACATACTTGAGGATACTAAATTGAGAAACACAACCACTACTTGGTCATGCAAAGGAATCATTCAAGGTTCAACTGAAGGACAACAATAGGAGATTCCCCATGTCATCGACATGCAAACCACCTTTAATTGTTCTTTCATGATGATTGAGTAGATGTGGATGTTACTGTAGAGTTGAGTCTATGTTTGGACATGCATGTCTGATCGGATTTCCTACATGTGTAACAACCCTTCTATTTTTTTCTTTGTTTTCCCTAAATGGAATCCTCTCAGTTAGTGGGAGTTGACTACTTTGTTTAGTTGATAGTATAAATAAGGTTCATACCCTCCTTCTTCAGGGTTGTTGAGTTATTTATGTTGTACGATTTGATAATATACTAGCATTTCCAGACAAGCTACTCTTTTGTACTTGCATTTCCCAATGAATAAGATGAAATTCTAAGTTGAGCATTTGAGTTTATATTAGTTTTAGAGGATACTCATCCAAGGGGCCCACTTGGTGAGTAATTTTTCCTTTAGTTTAGCTAGATTAGTTACTAGTTTTTGTTTAGTACTTAGTTAAGAATTTGGCACTAACTGTTCCTGCAGCCACTAGAATTTCATTCTGTGACTGTTCCTCCAACCAAAGTGAACATAGTAGTTTCTTGTTTGTTGTTTAGATCTTTATTCCTATCATGCATTTTTAGCTTAGTTTAATTGTTGTGTGATGTTCAACATTTATTTTTTTCCTTTCCATGCAATTTACTTTCCATATTGAATCTTTTTTAGCTACAAAATGAAGATGACTACTTTGAGTTCCTAGTGCACATATTGTGCTGACCCATTTCGAGTTCAAGTACTTGGGTTGAAAATTTAAATGCAACTTTATGATGGTTAAAATGGCTATTCAGGTTAGATGTCCAATCTCTAAATCATGAATATAAATAATTAGTTATTAAAATCATTGTAGGAGGCTGACAAAATCTATGATATCAGGATGGTAGTCCCATGCCATTGGTTGTAAAGTATAGTAATCTTGATAAGCTACTTCATATGATAATAGGGGCCCCCAATCTAGTATATCTTGATGTCTGCAGGCATAGTGGCCCACTCCCTGTGGCATACCCTATATCTTGCCATACTGCCTATGCACTCTACCCACAAGAAATTTCTTGATAATGAATCGAGTCCACCCAATCAAAATTCTAGTAGTGCACACATAGGGTATCTCTAGGTGATCCTTGGCCCATTGCTCACAATCCAGGTATGGTTGCCATGTAACTGTATCAAGGACATCTAATACCCATCTCCAATACTCCAGTTTTCCTAGTTTATGTTGGAAAAATGGACCACCATATCCATAAACTTAAGGTCTCCCAAGTGACCAATATCTGTCAGCAGCTAGTTGAGTAACAACTATGTGCTCCCATGCCTAGATCTGAAGTAATGTACCCCGACTGATAGGCTGGAAACTCCAAGGTAGACTACCTAATGTAAATCATGATAAATATGGGAAAACATGCATGAACCCCAAGCATATCGGGTCCCCTATAATATCATCTACTCTAGTGTCCTACCCCATCCCACAGAAAGTCCCTTCAACCTACGATCAGGACATAGGAAACCACTCATGAATCCAGCAGTACATAAGGTAATGGGGCATAACTCTCAAACAACTCCTGCCATGGTAGCTCATACTCACTGATCTAGTCATCATGAAAAATCCAACGTAAGGCATCTATGCCTCCCTGATCGGTGGCATAATACACAACAACCTCTCCAACCACGAGAATCTGAAGAATCCAGTATATGTCCTCTTGTGTGACAGTCATTTCGCTAGTAGCCAAGTGAAAAGTGTTATGGTCACTATACCACCTCTTTGCTAGTTCTATCAATAATGCTCAATTAATCCTAACCTGGGGCATATGAATAAGGTAGTACAATCTGCATCTCTCAATCACATCCATGTTAGCCTATACCATCTATGGGATTATATCCCATATCTTCTAGAATTTCTCCTGAGACATCAGTACTCCTAAATTAGTCTCCTATCATCAAAAAAATTGCAAAATCAGCACTCAATCAATCAATTTATCAATCTATCATTGATCCTCACCTATCATGAGGTCAATCATCATCAATCAGTCATCGAATCTCACCTATCATTAGATTTATCATCATCTAATCTATTAACAACATCAATCAACATCAACTCAAAAGCTGACATGATAAAAAACTATCGACAACAAGTTGAAAAATAAAAAATTCTCCATTCTCAAATGGATACGCCAAAACAACATTTCTATGCGCTAAAACACAAATGTGATAGAAAACCTAATCTATGTGCCACAACAGTGCATCTATGTGCCAATTCTATGAATATTCCAAATTTTTTCACTGATGCACCATAACAGGCCATTGATGCACCAATTCTATGAATGCACCAAAGTTTGGCACCGATGTGCCATAACAATTCATCGATGTGCTACTTTGATGGATGTGCTACTCCATCAAATGGATGTGCAAATTTATCTAGCCTAAAACCCAATGAACCTATGTGCTAAAACCCTAAACCAATGCGCTACATCGAATCATGGATGCACTAAATCCCTAAAACTATGCGCTAAAATAGGTGACCTATGTGTTATTCTATCCTATGGAAGCGCTAAAACTTTTGGTGTATAATTTTTCAAATTTCAATAAAGTGGGAAAAATCATTTCAAAATTCACAAAGAGAGGTTTTTTGAAGTTCGTACTGAAGGTCTGTATGCTATCGAGTGGTTGTGCTGCCTCACATGCTCGAATTGATGAGTCTGGATCACGATCACCATTTTACTTTGCATGCTCAAACTTGCTCAATCTTAAAAAAATTCAAAGGTTAAATGCACAAATGAGCTTATTTTTCACTTTTTACCTATTAAAAGGGCTATTAAGGAGGGTAATTAAGTGGCATGGATTTATTTTATTTTTCAAAGGGCCTAAATTCATAAATTCATCAAAGATTTCACAACAATTTTTGAGAGATAAATTGCTGAAACGTATTGAAACCTTCAAAATCATCGAAATCATTAAAACTTTCCAAAAAAAAAAATCCTAAAATTCAGAAATTCACCAATTTATCTCCCGAGGGGGCATTTATCAATCATCACCTGAAAAATCAACGTCTGGGGCATGTCAATTTTTTTCTTTGAAGCAATGTGTAAACACGTCACTTCAAAGAGGGGAAAAAGGTATGCACATAAAAATGGTTTGGAGCATAATTAATTAAATACTAGTTATTTAATTAATCCATCTTAATTCCTCTACTTATATAAATAAATTAATAAATTTATTTATATAGTTCATCCCTTAATTCTTCTATTTCAAAAATCACTTTCCTCTAGATTTAATTAAAAAATAAATTTAACTAATTTGTTTTATTTGATTAATTCCCCTCTCATTTAAAATTGAATTCTTAATTCAATTTTGTCATATTTCTACATATTCTTCTAACTTCCTTCCACCTCACTTGCCACCTCACCATGTATCACATGAATTTAAATATTTCTAATTTGTAAAATGAGAAATTCCATCAACAACCTGCAATGAATTTTAAACCACCTTAGACACATGGCTTCTCCTTTCCTCTAATTCCCTTCAACACTTGGCAAGGTGTTCTCTTAAAGGGAACCACCTCCATGATAAACTCCAACTTCTTCTTCCTCCACCGTCGATTTCTCTGGATCCTAATCCTGACCGTTAAATCATGCCACATCACACCCTATCTTGGAAATTCTATAAATACAATTGCTTGCTCCAAATTTTGGGGGAGATCTAGAAGCAAACTTACTCTACAAAAATCACTTGAGAGCATTTAGAGTTTAGAGAATTTTAGCATTTAGAATTGTGGTTGTCACGTTAGTTTAGAATCATGTCTTAGTGTAGTAATTGCATTACCATTGTCATATTAACTTCCTTACAACAATTATATCGCAGAATTTGCAACATAGCACCTCCATTTTCATCACAACAATATATTCATCATAGCATCATAGCATTTAATCACATTAGTTTAGAATCATGGCATTTTATAGCATCCATTCTCTAGGTTGTCATTTTGCAATATCATAGTGCTAGCAAAAATCTAAGAGCTATTGTGATACGGAGAATCCTTGGAGATAGGAAATGATGGAACATTTTTAGGAATTTGATTGTGATTTGAATTTAGTTAATTTTGTAATTTGATTTCCAATGTAATACATCTCATTGCTTGTGTTTTTTGATTATTCACATATTTTCAATCACACAGTATATTATGAAGAATTTTTTTTTTAGTTCATTTGGTAAAAGATTGTACATTGCATAGAATCAAAATTTGCATTAAAAAGTCATCATTTTAAGGTCTTTGCATCTTACAATTAGTCTATTATCATATTTCAAATCTAAAAATTGCATTTAAATTTTCTCAAATGCAATTAACATTTTTGCATACATGTATTTTGCATCAAATTGGGAAATAATAAGAAAAAATTCATCATGGATATGTGTTTTGGTAAGGTGTATATGTCAAAATCTTTGGTTGATGTTTCAGGTTGTGTGTTTGGTAATGATCATAATGCATTTGAGGTTGTTCATGATCTTTCACCTCCCAATGTATATCCTCATGAAGTAGACATCTTGGGTGAAGATGAAGAGAGCATGCAAGAATTTATACACAAATCCTTACATAACCTTGAGAAAAATACAAAATTTTACCCCTCAATGAAATGGCCTAATAAACCCATGTCAACAAACAACACCCCCCATAATTCCACCATTTGACATTTTCAATTTGTTACATCCTGAAATTGAATCACAAAACAAGTCTCAACCACCAACCATGGAGGAACCTATTCATAATGAATACATATCTATTGCTACATCTCCATCCTATGTGAACAAATCCACCAACACACCCATTAATCTAGAGTGGTGTTATGGCCAAGGCTTTATAGTTTTGACAAAAAAAAGGATGTGACATGAGGAATGCACATGAGATTCATCAATTTCTAGAACACATAGAATTAGAAGAAACTAAGGGATTAAGATATCAAGACCCCCTGCCTTCACATCAAATAGTTTCTCAATCAAGTAAGAAAAACAAGCCCTATAAACTTAGATTGAATGAACCTTAGATAAATTTCTCAGCTTAGGACTGACTACATTACCACCTATTCAAAAAACTAATAAAGGAAAAAGTACAAACATGTCTTAGGTGTATTTATTATTGGGATTCATACCTATCTCCTTAAAACATTAGTGTAGTGAGTACAATAACATTTTAAGGGGGGAATATAGTACCTTGATTATTGTTTGTATGTTCCCTTCTTAGTGATGATGGCATAAATCTCCTAGGAAGTGTGACCATATTAATCAAAGTGTGTCTTTCTTGATCTATGTGAAGTATCACTTTTGTGGTAATATTAGGCTTAATGTCCCATAACACTGTGACCCTACTTGGCATATGATATTCCTCTTAGTGGTAATGCTATGGTTTGCATTCCCTAAAGCGTGAGTATTTTATTCCTTGACTAGTCCTCCATTGGTAGTGATGTCAAGTGTGATGTTCACTAAGGTATGAACTTCCATGCATTAAGTAAGACCCCTTTGATTATCTTGATTTTTTACCTTTTTTAATTTAAACTTTGTCATAATAATGGTCACCGAGCATAATACAACTTTCTTTCTAGTGGTGCCATGTATTCCATGAGTGTCTAGCATAATGCAAATTTCTAGCCTTGTGAAGCAGTTATATTCCATGAGTGTCTAGCATAATGCAGCTTGCTAGCCTTGTGAAGCAATGATAATTTTGTGGCAACATATCAAAGTTATCAAGGAGTATAGATTTTGGTATGGTTTGACAAATGGGTACACACCTATAGACTTGGTGCGTCCTTCCCATTTATGCCACCTTTTTGTGGGTACACACTTGTAGACCTAGCGCATCATTCCCACCTTTTTTTATGAGTGTACACCTTGTAGACCTAGTGTGTGTTTCTCATCTTATCCTTGGGGGCTCACCTAGTGAATATTGAACTTCATTAGTCCTTGTGATTATATTTTATGGATGCATAGCATAATACAACTTGCTAGTCCATCTTTTTTTCTTTTTCACATTAACTTTGGCATTGAATGTTTATCTACCCAGTATCATTGCTACACATGTGTTTGTTCTTTTGTGCCTATGTTGGTTTTCCATGAGATCATAGATCTTGGATCTTGATCACTCTCCTTGATCCTTTGTCATATTATCCTTCTAATAGTTGTAAAATTAGACCACCCTTGACATATATTTCTCTACTTTAGTGTGAGTCTAAGTGTAAGTTCATACTCTCACTAAAGTGGGGGCTAAATGTAGTGTATAAAATTGTATAAATTTACAATTTCACACTATATTTGGGTCCCTTAATTTATTGGACTTAATAAAGCTTCTAATTTTCCAAATTATGCATTTCAAAGACATTCTTATTGTTTTCTGAAAGGGGAACCAACATTTAATAAATATATTTAATAATTAAATTGCCTTGGATCATGTGTGTCCTAGAAGTTTAGGCTAGGACCCATTTTCCCATGGGAGAATGGGCACCCTTTATGAGACAAGGCCCAAATTAAAATATATTTTTGGCGGCATTTTAATGATCAAAATTCAAATTGTAATGATCTTGAACTCTAAATTAAAGTCCAAGTTTCAACATAACTCCAATGAAGCATTTATAAATACATGCAAATGCAATAAACATAAAGCTATACTATGAAAAATAAAAACATGTGCATTTAAAGGAAATATAACTCCATTGTCATCCTATCATCAAGATCTAATTTTCAAGCATTTTGGTGCTCTCAGATTTTGCACAAGCACAAATGCTACAAGAGGCTACGATGAATTGATTCGAATGATTGAAAAGTCCCCTTTTTGGTGAGAAGAGGGGGTTTATATAGATGAATGCATAATGTGAAAATGAGAAATGAGTGGAGTGATTTATGCCATGATTCATGTTTGGAAGCTCAAATGTGTAATTTTGAGCTAATTCCATGGAAATGGTTTATGAGTTTAATGTGCAATTTTGAGCTAATTTCATGAAAGTTGATTTATGAATTTTAAATTATTTAATGAAATATATGAATGCATTTTAATGATTAATGCAAATGAATAATCATGCAAATGGTCAAAGTGAAATTATTTATGCAAATGAATGAATTAATGGATGTATAAAAGATATGAATATGATGATGAATCGAAATATTTAATTTACGATTATAATGATTATGTATAAAATGTGTAATGGATGTATTTAAATGATTATGGATGAATTAATGATTTATGAAATGGTTAAATGATTTATGAATATGTTGATGATTAATGAAACGATAAATATTTATGAAATGGGATGATGAAATATGCAAATGGATAAATGACTAAATAATTATGTAAATGGATTATGGTTATGAATGAATGCTTAAAAATTCTTATAATATTTTAATGGTATTATGGAGATATGATTATGCAGATGATCAATTAAAATATGCAATGGATAAAAATGATTAAGAGGACATTTTTATGCATCTACATTTTACCCCTTTTTGAGACAATGCAACCTCTCATGTTGTTTCAAAGAGAAAAAGATTGATTAACTAATAAATGACCTAGGGATATCCTAGTAAGGATGATGATGAATATGATATACCCCCTCGAGAGAATAATCAAACAAGTTGTGATAAGATTAATCTTTTGATAGATCACAAGGAGAAAATTTGATAATTGATATTGCACGAGTGATTAAGAAGAAATGTACATTTGATGAAAATGCATAGTTGATGGGCATAACTAAACAATTGATGTAAATTATCAATATATCTGGATTGATAAGCTGATTAAGTTGATTGAGATTGATGCTAGTGCAAAAAAATGATTGATACAATGATTGAGTGATCAAGGAGCAGATTGACTGATTTGGATTAAAAGACATGTATCAGTTAGATAAACTGACTAATCATTCTTTGAAAGAAGGAGCATGAAGAAAATGAAATGATGAAGGAAACAAATGATAGAAAAAGAATGATAGATGAGAAAGAGATATGAATGAAATGAAGGTGATGAAGCTTTGTGTGATTTTATCATCATAGAGCTTATTATGTCGCAAATTAGTATAAGAATCTAGATAACATGAGCATCTAGATGACCTAAATATTGTTTTCATTTTTATTTAGTAGTGAAGTATAAACATCTAAGTATAAAGACCCTAGATGACCTGAATACTTATTGCATGGAAGACACTATCAAACAAGGAATTCTCTCATCCATAGTATGACTCATAGGTCCTTGATGATTTTAGACAACCATGTCCTAAGATGAGTCATCTTGTGAATAAGAACAATCTATAGACAATAAACAAGTGAACATGCCCCATCCTCGCCTCTCTAGTCCAAGACATCTAGGAGAAGCTAAAAGACATGCCACAAAAGATAAAATCATAAAATAATCAAAGGCTAACAAACAAACAGGCATCATGTTTCAATGTAGAACTGATTCTTGTTACAATTTATGCGTTTGGTTGGATCTAAAAGATGGATTGATAGGTATTTTGCAATGTCTGCTTGATTCTCAACCGTGGCTTATTTTGATTATTTAAAAGTTCAAAGCTATGTGGCGATCTAAAAGTGCCATTGTTTAGGGATTTTTAAGGTTACTTGATTTTTTGGATTTTTGGTAATATTTGATTTTTTTGGATTTTTCGTATATTTGATTTTTTTGGATTTTTGGGATATTTGATTTTTTGGATTTTTTTGGAATATTTAATTTTTATGGATTTTTTCAAGAAATTTTATGATCTTATAGCTTTTTTCAAGACATTTTATAATTTTTATGACTTTTTTCAAAATTGTTTATGATTTTTAATGATTTTTAAGACATTTTTTTGATTTTTAGGGATTTTTTTCAAGATATTTTATGATTTTTATGGTTTTTAAAGGTTTTAAAGATGGAGAGATGAAATGTGATATATGACTGATTAAAGGAATAAGACCTTCCATAGTAGAGGTAATGAAACCATGGATAAATGATAGATCAAAAGGAAAGATTCATTGTAAAACATGTCACACAAGCAACATATCTTTAGTCAAAAGATGATAATGGTTGATTGGTTAAGATGCCAGGAATGATTGATTCCATAAGGCATGATGATAAGTACTTAAGATCACTGATTCCTTAAGTATGATAAGGTTGATGATTGTTGATGTTTGATTGACAAAAGATATGAGGATTGGATAATGTTTTATAGCTAACCTCAAATATGATTTGCATGATAAGGTTTGAGGTTGAAAACAACATGATGGCCCACCCCGAGGTAGTGTAATCATGGATAAATGATAAGGATGTGAACTATGATGAGATGGTAACACATAAGGATATGAAAGGAAATCCAAAGAATGCATTTATAATTTTTCCCCTAATCTCATCAAGAACAAAGGAACGAAATGGAACATGGATTTTGATAAGCTAGGAGATATGTAATGGAAGAATGCAAGGATAAGGTTAATGAATAGGATGATCAAGATCAAATAGATAATATAAGGACACAATACCTAATTATTTTTCCCCTATTCCTCATCAAGACCAAGGAAGGGAAGAAAGGATGTATTTAGAAAGAATGGTGGAACATGGATAAGGTGAAGGATATGGTATGGAGGATATGGATAAAGTGTATACGATAAGATGTATGATGTTCAAGAAAATCCTTAACCTTTTCAAGATCAAAGGTGGAAAGGTAAAGGATGAATGTAAAGAGGATCATGGATATGAATGATAAGATTGACAAAACTTTCCCCCAAGTGTAAAGTGCAAGAGGAATATGGAAGATAGGATATGGATAGGGATAAATCAAAATGGAAGATAGTATATGCATGATAGGAAGATGGAGGGAGGACTCAAGAATCAATTTTCATGGCTAATATCCCTCAAATATGTGTTATAATAAACTATGGAAATGAGTATTAGACTCATAAACATTGGTAGATTAATGGCATGATGGAAGAAGCTAAGGACTTATGCAAAGGTTTGGATTAAAGGAGGATAATGGGGGATGAATGTTGGATAATGGATAGGAGGTTGGAATGATTGTTGATGGATAGATGGAAATGATGGAGAGATCAACATCGACACACACCTTGAAGGGTGGTGGAGTGATGGAGGAAAAATTGATTTGGAAGGTAATAGGTTTTTAGATGGAATATTGGAGGAAGCTTTTGGATTAGCAAATTCGGATGCCAATTTAGATTTTATTGCTTCTATGAGACTTTTAGGAATCCACATAGCTTTTGAATTTGATTTTTGATTCATGGGCCTTTGTGGCCTTTGATATTTTTCTTTTGATTTGATGGGCCTTTGTGGCCTTTGAGATTTTTATTTTGATTTGATTGGCCTTTGTGGCTTTGAGATTTTTCTTTTGATTTGATGGGCCTTTGTGGCCTTTGAAATTTTTATTTTTTCTTTGTGGGACTTTGTGGCCTTTGAATTTTTTCCTTTTGATTTATGGGCCTTTGAATTTTTTTCTTTCGACTTTGGATCAGATTTTATTTTATTTTTGCATGTCTCTTCAAGGAGACATGTTGATCCTTTGATATATGTGGATTTTAATATGAAATCTTTTGAAATTTGGCACCCAAATTTCTTCCAAGAGAAATGGGATGGGTGGATGAAGATGAATGATATGGAGGTCTTATAGATGGGTTAATGTAGGTAGAATTTTGAGAGGGTATCAAGGATGTGTTCCTTTGTTGTTCTTGATGAATATGAGATGGAGGGATGTAGGGCCCCAATATGGAGGAAAGGGTTGGTGAACTAGGGTTTGGATGATAAGGACCAAGGATAGATGGAAGGTTTCATGGACTAGGATACTTAGGTTTATTTTGATGGAATATGGATTTTCTTGGATATAAAGGGGTTATAGGATACCTTGTTCATGAAGGCCTAATCCTTTGCCTTTGTAGTTCATAATTTGACACATTTGTTTGCCAATGGGATATATATTGTTTATGAAACAAGATGCAAGTCCATTTTGGGGAGGATATGATAAGGATGAAAGGATAGATTTTAGAAGTAAACTAAAGTGGATAAAGGTGGAAGAACCCATTTTATAGGTGTGCGGTTCATGGATAGCTTGAATAGGGGTGATAGAATCTTGTGGGGGATTGTGATCATGAAGGGAATTAGGGCAGGTGATAGGATCTTGACATGGGGATGATGGGGTACTTTGAACTTGACTTGGAAAAGGATCACGAGGTGTAGGAGATGGAGTAGCTTTCTCTTTATTAGGTATGGAACCATCATGAATTGGTGTGAAAGGCATATCTTGATCATGAGAAAGATGAACATCATCATGAAATTAAAGGGTATCCTTGAATGGAGGTATATCTTGATCTTGATGAGGAAGGGAATCGTGAGATTTTGTGGAAAGCATATCTTTATCATTAGATGGTAGGATATAATTGGATATGCTGGAAGAACTATCATGCTCTTGGGATGCAATGGAATCATGAGATGGTATAGATTCATTAGATGAGGTGGAAGGAGGACTTGGAAGGATAATTTTATCTTGAGATGGAAGGGGATCATCTTGCATGAAACAAAAAGAGATAAGGAGATCATCATGAGGTTCTTGAGAGATGGGATCTTGGTCAAAGATTGGAAGGGCTTGTGAAGTTTTGGTATCACTAGATGAAGTGGAAAGAATACTTTGATCTTGATGTGTAAGGGGGTCTATTCTAGCATTATTTGGACTAAGAGATTGACATGAATCATTGGATGTAGATGATATGATAGGAGGGGATGGTTGGATGGATTTGTTAACTTGGGTGAAAAAATCATGAGGTTTATTTTGACTTATGGGGGATGAAGATAGATGCATGACATGGTAGCATTGCACAATATTATTTGTGTTTGAGGAATTAGATTTGGGTTTCTCATTTAGCCTTTGTAAAAAGTCATGGACATTGACCTTGGATGATGTAGTTCTGGGCGAGGATAAAGGCTTATGAGATGATTACATCACTTCATTCAAATGTTGGGATTATAATTATGTTTCAAGCTCTTTCAAATGATGTTCAAGATATTCAATCCTTTGGTTTCGTTCATAGGTCAGGGGTGAATATGGAAGATAGTGGTTAGACATGTTTTGGGAATGTTTTGAGGATGTTGTAGGATGATTAAGTGTTTTATTTGGTTGAGATTTGTTTTAAACACACACAAAAGACACAAGAATATAGAATTTTTTTCAATTTGTTTTTGAAAATTTTGGATTTTAAGATGAAAACAATCATGCACAATCCTAGGGTTGGCAAAGAAAATATTCACTGAATTCCTTCTTGGATTAACCAGTCGTGCTTATTCTTAGTGGACGTGTAATACCCCTCCATTTTGTCTTTTGTACGAACAGTATTGGTTCCTATTTTATGCTTTAGTATTGTGGTGTACTTTGACATTGTATTTGGTTATAGTTTATCTCTATGTTATCGTGATGTATCTTGACTTGATGATCCTACTTTTGATGTGAATTATTTTGGCATGTATGAAATTAGCATAAGTGGTTATTTAGTTTATGATTTTTTATGCTTTGATTGTGTTGATATGTTAGATGCATCAGTTAGAATGATTGTATTGGTGAAGAGGACGACATTGCATCACTCACTTGCGAGCGCCCTACGATTCCATGATCTCCTCTTCATGGTGTATTTTAATTATGACATGTTTATGTATATGGATATGCTCTTCACTACAGGTTGACAAGTACAGGACAATGACTCCACCTGGTTTCACAGGTTTGAGCATGTCCAATGCCCAACAGTATTCGATTGGGAGATAGTAGCTAGGATTTTGTGCCAAGTCGTCACCCTAGCCCTAGTGTGTCGTTTGGTGTTAGTCGGGTTGAGTTGTCTTATTTGGGTCTTCTGGCTTTAAATTTCAAGTTTTCTGTGCAAGTTAGGAAAATTATAAAATATATGCTCTAATAGTTAAATTGGCAATTACCTTGTTTGATTATGTTGCAACGTAATTTATTTTATTGTTAATTTAATCTAATTAATAAATAATTTAATAGTGGATTAAATTTACGTTGTTAATTGATTAAATTTATAATGTTGTAATAGTTAAATTTCTCATTCTAGGAATTTTATGCATATGTGGGCAAAATTGAAAATTAAAGGGAAATGAATTGTAAAGTCAAATTTGAAAAGTTGAAAATTCAAAAAAATTGAAAATTCAAAAAATAGATATTTTTCATTTTGAATTTATGAGGGTTGTTGAGTTATTAGGGTAAAAATCCTTATGGTTTGAATTGGCTTCTCAATTTTTGGATCTTGAGTTTTTGCATGAAAATTTGAAATTTGTGAGAGGTGAATTTGGCAAATTTGTGGGTTTTTGGATTGGAGTGGAAAAATTTTGAGGAATTGGATTTGGAAGCAAGAGGAAAAGTTGAGCATCATCTGGTCTTCTTCAAACTCAAGTTTATCAGGTTCTTGTCTTTTGTTTTAATTGATTTTGACAAATTTAAATTTTAAATGTGTGGATGTTTGAAAACCTGGTTGCATATTGTTTTCAATAATCTAGTTGTGAATTGGAAGGAAAAAACCCATATAGAAAATTGAATTTATAGTGAGAAATATCATCAAGAAAAAAATAATAATAATTTCTCCAAGAAATCAATGGAGTTTTTCTGTTTGAGATTTAAATGGGCTTTAGAATAAAATTTGTTATTCCGCTCAATTTAACTTTGCAAATGGGTGTTGAAAAAATATGTATATATATTGCTAATTTATTTGGGGTGAGGTTATACCTCTATTTTCATATGGTTTATTTTTCATATGATTTATTGTGAAAATAAAACTTTATTTTAAATAAAACCACCTAAATAAATAAATAAATAAAATAAAATTTCAGCAAGAAATTTCAGACAAAAATCACTGTCAAAATTTTTGGTCAGGAAATTTTTTAAAAATAAAAATAAAATGAAAAAAATTACAGAGGGGAGACGCAGGGGGCTCGACCCCCACCGCGCCCCCATGGGAGGCGGGTGAGGGGAGCCGCGCCCTACGTGCACCCACTCCCCACTCCTTCTGCTGCTGTCGACCAGCTGTCCCTTTGGACGACTATGGTTACACACAGTCGCCCCATTAATGGGGTCGGTTGTGTGTAAACACAGCTACCCAGGGAGGCGCGGCCAGGGGAGGCACGTGCCCTCTAACTTAGGTCTTTTTGGCTGTTTTAAAATTTTATTTTTTTTATTATTATTAATATTTAATAATATGTATGTATTATTATATATTTAATATTAAATATTATAATATATATGTATATATATATATGTTATTAAAATATTAATATAATATAATATTTTATTATTTGTTATAATATTATAATATTAATAATTATATTTTTATATAATTAATATTTATAATATTATAATAATAATATATCTTAGGTTAATATTATGCTGATTATTTTGGGTTAAGGTGGGAATTGATTAATTGATTAAATAATTAATTAAATAGTTTTTAATTGCTTTTGCAAGGGAGCATTATTTTCTTGGGGAAACTAATTGTGCAACTTTATTGTTATTTTCCTATGGCGTGTTTCTTAAAATATTAATATTAAATCAATGACATTTTGTTATGTTAAGCATGATTTGCCAGGAAATATAATGACGACATGATTAGTTAACAAATGATTTTTCCATAGACCCTTTTTAATCTTCTAAACGTTTATTCTTGAAACGTAGATATTAAACAATTCCTGATATCATTGAACAATAGTTAAATTGAAACGAGTTGAATTTTATTCCTTTCCTGATTTATTAAATGCAGCAAATTATTGGATATTAATGAGGAAATGGGTTTAGTGAACCCAAAGTAGGATTGCATGTTTGCCTTGATTATTGACCTGTTCGTGTCGTCATTGGGATATGTGGGCATGGTACTTGTAAGTCTTCCAGATAGGGTCCATTCTTATGGTGGGTTGTCGTGTCAGGTTGTCAACCTATTTTGTACCCTTGGGAAGCATGTTGTATGTTGTCAATCATTACCTAGTTTCCATGAATGGGAATGTATTGTGTTTCTGGTATTAGTGCGGATTATGGGATCCGTGTCTCCTTGTTAGGAGTGGCCTTGTTCTATGTCATGCCTCCTAGAGTTGGAGTGGTTGGAACACCTTTGTTGTGTGTCGCATTGAGTATCCTTGGGATTGTGGAGTTGTTCCACGTGTCGTCATAGGGGAGTGGCTTGTAACGAGGGCCGACACACGAAGTGGTGCCAAGATAACTCATTACAAGTTAGTTAATCCATTGATAACTAAATTAATCTGTTGGGAGCACCAAACACTTAATAAGATAATTATGCCTCGCTCATGCATGCAAGGGCTTGTAAAGGCTTGGGTCGAGATGGGAAGGCCTGGAATGGCAAGATCGTTATCTTGTCACCACGAAAGATAATTGATTCCACATTGGTTTACATGAGGGGCTGGGAGTCGTTAGAGGTTACCAAGATAACCCAGTTTGGGGGCCGAGGCCTAGGAAGACTTACTAGGATAACCTATGAAACAATGTGATGACACTCCTCCTAGGTCGACAGTATGTTCGCATCAGTGATGCAGTTGATTGTTTTAATTTTGGAAGCAATGTAACCTTTTGGTTAGTGATGTTGTTGTACTCATCCATGTTGATTATGTTAGCCTATGTTTAGAGGTAGATGTACTTGGTTAGGTTTTCTAGTTAATATCTCCTAGCATAGGGGGTGGACCTTTGGGTTCCACTTGGTTAGGTGGCATGCACCTTAAACCATTGGGCTCTTTCTTCATGTTCTTGTGGATGAGATTTCATGTTGGAGAGCTTGTGGTTTCAGTTGTTGTTCTTCTTGTTATCTTTCCATCATTCATGTTATCTCTACCCCTCTTGTTATTGAGGTGGAAATTGTAATTGTAATCCTATGTTGTTGGACTTGCCTCATTCAGGGAATGAGAGACTGTAACCTTATGGTTTATTGAATGGATTAATGGAATCGAAAGTCTTATCTTATGCTCGTTCTTAATTTATCTTAGTTGGAATGTATGTGTAAATTTATCAATTAAATAATTGTCATAGTTTTATTCGTGTTTTGTTGAGGTTCTATATAACCTCTGTCTCGTAACCTTAGAGGTTGTTGGCATTAATTAATTAACTCACTTCTTATTTATCCTTTTAAAAAAATAATAATTCTGTTTAAGTAGTTAAATGCAACTTCCTCTAGGGTTGTGTGGCGGGGCGTTACAAGATGACTTAGAATCTTGGCCACACTAGCTCCCCTCCATGACACTCACTTCTCTGGGTCAACCAAGCTTCAATTTCTCATGAATCTTCCATGAAAAACTCTTCATCTCTTCTAATAATCATGAGTATGTGGGATGGCTTCAGAGGTCCGACCTCTTGCACAAGCAAATAGAAGGATTTTGGCTTCTAAAAAAAGAGGTTTCTAGTAAGGGAATCTGTGAATAGAGAGCCCATCTATAATAGCCTAAGAGCTGGGAGCCCACTCCCACTCTCATCACTAGAAAGTCTCAGTGGACTGAGGGTCTCGTGGCTTGGCTTTGAATGACGCTAGCCACTTCTTGGGGTACAACTTTCATTCTCCTCCCTTTGATATAGCCTACTAGAAAATGTGCTCAAGGTCAAACCATGAGGTGATGAAATCCCCAGGTAAGCCTCTCCTAAAAAAGGAGACCAATGTGTATTTCTCCTCACCCAGGATCGCACAAGTGCACAAGGGAGAGGATATGTACACACTAGATCGGGTAACACAGAATGTGAAAGTGCACTAAACATGACATACATGGTTCTTTTTAAGCACCAATTGAAATGTTATATAATCTAAAAAGACAATCAATTTCAAAATCAAGTCTTCAACGAACTTCCTACACCAAATATCATTAGTAGTTTCTGATTTGCAATCTTTGAAAAATATGTGTTTATGTTTCTACTTTTCAAATCTCTAACATGTGAATCTACAAAGAGAAAATCAATGATTAGCCACATAATCAATAATTAAGCTATGAAAGAAAAACTACATTAATCTAAATTAAAACTAATCTAAAATTAAAAATTAGTCTAAAATTTAAAACTAATCTAAGTTAAAAGTTAATATAAATTTAAAAACCTAATTAAAAACTAATCTAAAATTAAAAATTACTCTAAAAAGATAATTTAAATTAAAAACTAATCTAAATTAGAAATTAATCTAAAATTAAAAACTAATCTAAATTGAAATTCATCTAAATTAAATTAAACCTGCATTCTAAATTAAATCTAAATTAGAAATAAAATCTACATTAAAAAGCTAAGTCTAAATTAAAGACTAAAAGCTAAATTTAAAAAAGCTAAATCTAAATTAAAAATTAAAAGCTAAATTAAAAGTAAAAATCTAAATTAAAATCTAAAAAGTTAAATTAAAAGTTAAATCTAGGGGAGAGGATCCCAAAGTAGGGTAGGTCAACTTTTGAGGTCCATGTGGACCAAATTTTTTTGTTTAATTTTCCCACCATGTCACCCTACCACTTGTGCATCGAGCCCAAATTATTTTTTTAGAAAAATCAATCACACCACCACCTGTCAAGCACCATTTATGTTGACATGTCCAAAACAGGCCCATTTTTCCCTTTGCTCGAAAGTGGAGCCCATCCAGCTCCTTCATCAACATACACATCTACGTACACTGGATTAGAGGGTTGTGTGTCCACGACAACCTCACCATCCTGAATGAACACTTCAGAGCATTAAACACTTGTCGCCTCCTTCATTTCCTCCACTGACCAACTTGTGTTATGCATCCCTTCGCATTTACTCAATCCGTCGGGTGTGTTAATCAAAGATCAAGGTTCATTCAATACTCCACATTCTCGCATATCCCACTCACTCTCATTCCTTTTGTTTGCAAACATTCTCGAATGTTCATTTTGTTTGGTACCAAAATTGGTTTAGCTCTCCATGCTTCATTGTTCGGCTCTTCGCGCATCTTCGTTCGGCTCTACATTGAAAATATATCCTTTTCTCTTTCAGGTGAGGTTTCTAACCTCACTCAACCCATACTGTTGTCTTTGAATATGACGGTATTCTGCCATGCCCTTTTTTTTGCAAAATTTTTTGTTGCAAACTTTTATCTTTGAGAAAGATAGCCTTAAATGAAATTTGGGGAGGGTTTAACTAGATTTATTTTCATATACATCTTCTAATATTCATTGCACCTTTGCATTGTGCTTTTCATATTTTCTTCCTTATACAAAATATGAAATGGGTTTGACTGGTTTAAAATGGTTTTTCATTACTATTAGACTTGTTCGATGAAATATTGAAAGGGTTTGATTTGTTTTCAGCCATGCACTTGTATTCATTTTTTTGTCATTGCACAAACTTTAACTCTACAATTTTATTTTTACATTTGTTTGTTATTCCAAAATATGAAAAATGGATACAATATATTTTCTTTTTACTAGAAAATATTCAAAGGGCTTTAATGTTTATCATTTCGAGGATTTCTACCATGCACTTGCATTTGTGTCTTCCTCATTGCACAAACTTCATCTCTGCAATTTTCTTAAAATATTCTCATGTTATTTCGAAATATGAAAATGGTATGACTGGTTTTCATTTCGAAGATATTTTGGCATGTTTATGTATTATTTTTTTCTTCCATGCATAATACTTATGTCTACGAATTTTTTTTTTCATTTCATTGTTACTACCAAACATGGAAAGGGTTTCACTGATTCAAAATTATAGGGTTTTCTCTTTGACAATGCATAAACTTTAACTCTGAAATTTTCCTTCAATATTTGTTTGTTAATCCCAAATATGAAAATGGATTCACTTGTTTTCATTCCAGAGTTATTCTTCCATGCAATTATATTATTCTATTCTTATATATGTATTTGTCTTTCCATACATATATATACATATTGCACACGGAAGAAAAAAATAATACATAGACATATTTCCATACATATACAAATATATGTATATATATTCGAATATATATATATATACAAATATATATAAATATATATTCAAATATGTGTATATTTTAAACTTTTTATGTGATTGTTACTACGAAATTTGTTTTTTATATTTATGTTCGGCTCTGCACTGAAGAAAGCTCCCTTTTTCTTTCACTTGAGGTTTGATACCTCACTACGCATGTACCATTGTCTTTCGTTTCAACAATGTTTAACCAATGTTTGTTCATGTCTGACTAAAAATATCAGCTCTAAGCCATTTTAATTCAAATAATAAAATTGAAGAAATTGTCATCATGCATATATTGAATAAAAACAAATTGTTCATGCACATTAAAGACAATTGCATTAAAAAGTGTCACCAATTGCATTACAAACAATTCCTAAAATCCAAGCATTGAATTGTAAACTTTTAAGATGCATATTAAAGAAAATAAAACTGTATATTTATATATACAAGTGCATGGCTGAAAACCCTGTAATTGTGAACTAGTGAATCCCATTCCATTTTTAACCATTGCATGGCAAAAAAACCTATAATAACATGATATAATAAGGTTGTTGTTTCAGGGAAGTGATTCCTACAAGAATTGGAGACAAGTCTGGAGAAATAGAGATATGATGTACCAAAGCACATAGAATGTTGTTAGAGAAAACTAATGCCTGAATGAGAAAAACCTAAAAAGAAAACATGAATTTAGATTGGGTTTTATGTTGAGGGTAAAACATATGATTCTATTCATGTTTTTTGCTTAGGTTCGACTCACTCAATCTGGTGTATTGCACAAGAGGGAATGTGTTGTTGAGCAAGCAATAGATGTATATGATTACTAAGTTTCCCCGCCCTAAACAACTAGTTTAGAACAATAATCGCTTGCCGCCTCCTTCGTTACCTCCACTGGGAAACTTGCCTTACAAATCTCTCCATACTTACTCAGACTATCAAGTGCATAGATCGGAGATCAAGGTTCATTCAATGCTCCAAATTCCCTCATATCCTTCTCATTATCATTCCTTTTGTTTGCAAACATTCTAGAGTGTTCATTTGGTTATGCACCCATACATGTTTGGCTCTCCATGACTCATTGTTCAGCTCTACACGCTTCATTGTTTGGCTCTATACTCTCGAAAGCTTCGTTTTCTTTGAGATGAGCTTCTTTACATCACTAGGCCTCTATGAGTGCCTATATATATTAAAATACACACACACATGCACATATATATATATATGAATACATACATATATAATGTGTATGTATGTGTATGTATTCATCTATATATATATATATGTATATGTATTTATTTGTATATATATAATGTGTGTGTGTGTATGTATGTATGTATGTATATGTTTTCATATATATTTATATATATGTATATATATATAAATATACATACATTCATACATACATATATATAGATTCCAATCTCTTGTATGATATGCATATGTTTTCCACTAATCTATAAATATATGGGGTTTCTGAATGATGCTGATCACATTGGGTTTTTCATTTAAACTTTGTAAGCCATGGATTGCAAATATGTTGTATGTGATGTCAACGTTTCTCACAATAAATTGTAACTCAATATCTAGGGTTTACACTTACACTATTTATGAATGTCAAGACATTTCATTTCAATTTTATGTTTTTTTAAAATTTTGTATGACAGGGAACATATATCAGTTCTATGCACTGTCAATGTTTGTCACCCACCACCCTCTAACTCGATATTTGGGGTTTCATCTTGCATTGTTTATGGATGTCAATGCATTTCATTTCCATAGATTGTGATTGTTACACCCTATCATGTTCAATTTGATCATTCAATTGCATTTCTCAATTTGATTGTTCAATTGGATTGTTCAATTTGATTGATCAATTGTATTGTTCAATTTGATTGATCAATTGTATTGTTCAATTGCATTCTTAAAATTTATTGTTCTATTGCATTGTTCTATTGGATTGTTCAAATGAATTGTTCTATTCGATTGATCAATTGGAATGTTCAATTTTATTATTCAATTGCATTGTTCAATTGGAATGTTCAATTTCATTGTTTAGTTGCAATGTTCAATTTGATTTTTCATTTCGATTGTTCAATTTGAATGTCATATATGTCATGTATATTCGTTAGCAATTATTTGTTTCATTGTTTTAGACATGTTGGTATATTTAACTGACACTTGTTGTTAATTTTTGTCATGTTCAATCTTCTTCAATGGTGTGCAATTTCAAATCATTATTGGCTTCATGATGGTGAATTGCATGTCAAAGGTAAACACAAAAGGATACTATACATTCTTATTGTAAGTTAAACACTTTCCTTACTACACATATCTTATTAATGACTATTTTCATATATGTTTTCAAGATTCAGTTGGAGAAATTCACCATACCATTGGCCATATCCAATTCATAGAGGTGAGGTTTATAACCTCATTAAAGATGCACCATTGTCTCCTCTCATTCCCTTTTCTTTCTTCTTTTCACTTTTTTTCTTTGTTAGAAACCAAGATCACCTGCATGCAATCACCTGTCACATGCAAAAGACATGCAAAACCAAAGAAGATGTTTTGTAAACCTCAAAGTAAAAATGCATTATTGAGAATCAATTATTACAAAGAGATCAATCCTTATGAAGGAGATCAAGAAAACCTAAAAGGGAAACCCTAAATGAAACCCTAGTGTGCACACTTAATAATTAATCAATTATTAATGTGCCTAAGTTTAGCTTAAGCAACTAAAGGAATAAGTGACTTAATTAATTAGCCAGTATGATATAATTAATTAAGTGTAATAACTTATTACTCTAACACCCCCCCTTAAGATGAAATTAGGAAGAAGCTAAAACACTAGAAAGAGATGCATGAAAGCAAATATGGGTCCCGACAACTAGGCCTGATCAGGTACCCATTTGCAAATGCAAGAATTGTTAGAGTAATAATTTATTATGCTTAATTAATTACATCATACTGGTTAATTAATTAAGTCACTTATTCCTCTAGTTGCTTAAGCTAAACTTAGGCACATTAATAATTGATTAATTATTAAGTGTGCACACTAGGGTTTCATTTAGGGTTTCCCTTTTAGGGTTTATTGATCTCCTTCATAAGGATTGATCTCTTTGTAATAACTGAGATTCTCATAATGCATTTTACACTTTGAGGTATATAGATCTTGTTTTGTTCTGAATGTCTTTTGCATGTAACAGGTTATTGCATGCAAGTGATCTTGGATTCTAACATGGTATCAAAGCTCCAGACCTGTCGCTGCCTATTCGTGATCTGAAGATATGGCTTCTCAGTGAGTTTCAAGTGCAAGGGTTTCCACAGGCATCTTTTTTTGCAAGATCTTGGGGTAGCCGAATTTTCAGGATACTATGGGCTCAAACGGACGTCGCTATCACGTTCGCAGCGCCCCAAAACCCTAGAAACGCCTGTCAAATCATCCATTTTTGAGCAGTTGGTTTCTGAGGCAAAATTTTTTTGCTAGAGAGGTCGTACGGCCTCCCCGACACGCTTCACGAGGCACAAACTTCGAAAAAAAATTTTAAAAATGGAGTTTTTGGGAATTGGGCCGATGCTCCCAGTTATAAGTGGATCTACCACCGGGCGGCCACCCAGCAACCACCCCCGCTGGTGGCTCTGCCACCCAGCTCCGCCGACCGCCCGCCAGCCCTTAAGGGCTCCTGCACTGCAGCCAGGGTCACATGGGGGACCGGGAGCTCTGCGCCCGGCCCCCGCCCACGGTCATATGGCGACCAGGGGCCAAACATTTTTCTACAGGGAGTGTTTTTTTGCCGCGATGGCCTGCAAGGCGTCAAATTTATGCCCGTGAACTGCTGACGTTAGCATGACGTCAGCATCTGTACGGCCACTCCTTGCCCCTCCTAACCCTAGTTTGCCCTAAAAGAGCAGTTTTTTTGTTTTTGGCATAACTTGGGCATACGGTATCGAAATCGGGAAAACGAGATATTGCTGGAAAGCTAGTTCCGAGCACTTTCATTTGGTGTAGTTTATTTTTCAGTATTTTCCTATTTTGCTACATTTATTGCTGGTTGAAGTCAGATGTACTTTTTATGCTTCCGAGCTCATAACTCTTTGCCACAATCTCTGATTTTCGCTATCTTTGTGGCATTGGAAAGGTATTGAGGAGCTCTATGTTGCTGTCCATGCACTCTTTTCTATATCTATCCCAGGTTTTTCGTTAATCCAGATTTGGCCCGATGGGTGTTTTGGAGATTACCTGGATATTTTGGCAGTTGGGAGAGTGCATCTTGCATCTTTGCACTTCATTTTCAGTGATACATCATTCAATAATCGATTGCTACTTCATAGATTCCAGCGTTGTTCCCGTTTGGAGTTTTCGAGTGTTCCGTGGCATCGGGTCTGCTGTTGCATCATTATGATTCCGATATGGTTTCGTGTAGACAAAAGTATCTTTCCTTGCTTACCAGATTGCGGTTCCAGTGTTACTCTACAGTGTTCTTCCAGTGCTTCTTTGCAGCATGTCAAATCATTGTAGGGGGGTTTTGTCCCACTGGGTTTTCCTCCTCTACCTCTTTCTTGCATTTGTAAATGGGTACCTGATCAGGCCTAGTTGTCGGGACCCATCTTTGCTTGCATGCATCTTATTCTAGTGTTTTAGCTTCTTCCTAAGTTCATCTTAAGGGGGGGTGTTAGAGTAATAATTTATTACACTTAATTAATTACATCATACTGGTTAATTAATTAAGTCACTTATTCCTCTAGTTGCTTAAGCTAAACTTAAGCACATTAATAATTGATTAATTATTAAGTGTGCACACTAGGGTTTCATTTAGGGTTTCCCTTTTAGGGTTTCTTGATCTCCTTCATAAGGATTGATCTCTTTGTAATAACTGAGATTCTCATAATGCATTTTACACTTTGAGGTTTACAGATCTTGTTTTGTTTTGAATGTCTTTTGCATGTAACAGGTTATTGCATGCAGGTGATCTTAGATTCTAACAAGAATGAGGTAGAGAAGGAAAACCCAGTGGGACAAAACCCCCCTACAATGAGATGACATGCTGCAAAGAAGCACTGGAAGAGCACTATAGAGTAACACTGGAACTGCAATCTGGCAAGCAAGGAAAGATACTTCTGTCTACAAGAAACCATATCAAAATCATAATGATGCAACAATAGACCCGATTCCATAGAACACATGAAAACTCCAAATGGGAACAACCCTGGAATATATGAAGCAATAGTCGATTATTGAAATGAAGTGATACTGAAATGAAGTTCAAAGATGTAAGGTGCACTCTCCCAACTACCAAAACATCCAAGTAATCTCCAAAACACCCATCGGGCCAAATCTGGATTAACGATAAACCTAGGATAGATAAAGAAAAAAAATGCATGGACAGCAACATAGAGCTCCTCAATACCTTTCCAACGCTGCAAAGATAGCGAAAATCGAAGATCGTGGCAAAAAGTTATGAGCTCGGAAGCATAAAATAAACATCTGACTTCAAATAGAAATAAATGTAGTAAAATAGAAAAATACTGTAAAATAAACTACACCACATGAAAGTGCTCGAAACAAACTTTCTGACGATATCTCGTTTTCCCAATTTCAATACTATATGCCCAAGTTATGCCAAAAAGAAAAAAAATTGCTCTTTTAGGCAAATCAGGGCTAGGAGAGGGCAAAGAGGCCGTACGGCCGCTGACGTCATGCTGACATCATCAATTCGCGAGCTTAAATTTGACAGCCATATGGCCGTCGCTGCAAAAATTTGTCCCCCCTGCATAAAAAAAATTGACAGAGCCACTGGTCACTGATATGACCAAGGGCTGGGTGTTGGAGTTAGTCGAGGACCGGGTGCGGAGCTCCTAGTCCCCCATAGGACCTCGGTCGAGCAGAAAGGGCCCGCAGGGGCTAAGTAGGCAGGTGGCGGAGTGGAGGGGAGCCATTGGCGGCGGCGGTGGATTGGTGGCCACTGGGTGGCGCCTCCCTCTATGTGAGCAGCGCAATTTTTTTTTTCAAAAAAATCAATTTTTTAATTTTTTTTTTTTTTAAATGAGCCTTAGAATGTGTGTTGGGGAGGCCGTACGGCCTTCCTGGAAAATTTTTTTGACTCAGAAACCAAATTTTCAGAAATCAACCAAACGATAGGCATTCCTAGGGTTTTGGGCCGCTCCGAACGTGATGGTGACCTCCATTTGAGCCCAAAGTGGCCCAAAAAATAGGCTACTCCCAGATCTTGCAAAAAAGATGCCTGTGGAAACCCTTGCACTTGAAACTCACTGAAAGGCCATATCTTCAGATCATGAACATGTAGCTACAGGTTTGGAGCTTTGATACCATGTTAGAAACCAAGATCACCTGCATGCAATCACCTGTCACATGCAAAAGACATGCAAAACCAAAGAAAATGTTTTGTAAACCTCAAAGTAAAAATGCATTGTTGAGAATCAATTATTACAAAGAGATCAATCATTATGAAGGAGATCAAGAAACCCTAAAAGGGAAACCCTAAATGAAACCCTAGTGTGCACACTTAATAATTAATCAATTATTAATATCCCTAAGTTTATCTTAAGCAACTAAAAGAATAAGTGACTTAATTAATTAACCAGTATGATATAATTAATTAAGTGTAATAACTTATTACTCTAACATTTTTTGTTATGGGTCTGTTGTGTTACTTAAGGTGAATGTTATTATTATTATTATTTTGATTCTGAACAAAATATTTAAAGTGTTTATTTTATTTTCCATAGATAGAAGGTTTTCTTTTATTATGAGTGCATCGACAATGTGCTCCATGGTGTTTATATCGTCTAGGGTGTTTATGAACACTTCCAATACTTGTGCTCATAAACACACTCAATTTGTCAATGAAATATAAGGTTCTTTTCATACATCACTGTGACTTTAATGGCTTTAATTTTTTCATTTAATTTCTATCTATACATACACTATAAATTTCAATCTATAAATCAATGTATGTATGTATAATTCTATATATCCATGTATATATATTTACATGGCATATATATGTATATATGTACATACATATACATATATATATATATGTATATGTACATACATATACATATATATATGTATATGTATATATATGTATATGTATATACATATATGTAGATACATATATGTACATAGCTATATATATGTATAGATACATAATGAAAAATATGTAGGTATATACATTGTTCAGTTGGAATGAAGATACATGTGGATACACATTGATATATATATATATATACATAGTTCAGTTTGATTGTTCCATTGCATTGTACATAAATATACAGGTAGATAAACTTCGATATATATGTGCATACATATTGAAATATACATACATGTGCATACGTATGCACATAGATATATATGTACATAATTATTGACATAGACATACATCTAAATACGTATGCACATAGATACATATTTACATCCTTATGCGCATACATATATATCTACATATGTATGCACATTTAAGCACTACATATATCCTCAAAATGAAAACCAGTCAAACCATTTTCATACTTGGGGATAACAAACAAATGGTATAACCAAAATGCAGATTTAAAGTTTGTGCAATGATGAACATAATAACAGGGGATAGCTAGAATCATATAGTTCAAATAGGTCACATCCATCTCTACCATTCACAAAACAAGAGTGAACTGTAATGTACCAAAACAAATAAACTTGAGAAAATACATACATACATGTTATCTTTTGTATAGGTATTGTATGAAATGTTGTATAAGATTATCAACATTGAATTATTTTTTCACAAATGTAGAATAGATATTATAAACATAGTAATTATTTTAAACAAAATTGAAATAGTTTATCTACATAGAATATATTTTCACAAATGTAGAATAGATATTATAAACATAGAAATTGTGGTAAACAAAATTGAAACAAAATATTTGCTTACAATATATTTTATAAAATGTAGATTATAAGACAACCATAAAAAAATTTATTGACATAGTCGTCAATGGGCTCGACACTAGAGTTCCTTAATATGCAATTGTAAAATAATTTTCACCCACTAAGTCTACCAGGGTACTCATATCATATTAATAAACAAATTTAGTTCAAAATAATAAACAGATTTAGTTCACATTTATAAATAGATGCAACACAATAAAAATGGCATCCCCAACTACAACCCCAAAAAAACCAAGATAAAAGGCATTGTTTCAGTTGGTCCCTCCCAAACTCAATCGAATGCTCCAAGGAATGAATCTAGAGATGTGTTCTCATCTCTTGTTGCTGCATTTAGACTTGCCATAAATTGATTTGCATTTTCATTTTTCAGTTGCGTGCACCTTACATTTGAAGGCATTAGTGGTAAAGAAGTCAGGCCAACTGGAAATTGAGTGCAACTAACTTGGGATGAGCTAGGACTAAAACACACATTTCCTGTAGAAAACAGAGGGATGTTATTATTGGTTATATCTTGAAAGTAACTATGGTTATTAGAAAAGGGAGTTGCAAGACTTCTTAAGCATCTATCTCACATCAATGCTCTATGGGAAGCCTCAATCTCCCTTTCCTTATTCTCTTGTTCTTTTTGTATCCTCTCTTTCTCTTTCTTCTGCTATTTTTCCTTTCTTTGCAACTGTTTCAATTGCTCTCTATCCTTGTGCTCAATTTCCTTTTCAATTTTATTTTGTTTCTTTTGCTCCAAGGCCAAAATTTGTGCTACCTTTTTGTCCTCAGTTTGTTACCTCTTTTTGATTTTTAATTCTTCCAGTTCTATTTTTCTTTGTTCCTGCTCCATTATGAGAGTCATGTAGTTTTCAACATTCAACAACTGAGACTATCGACTCACCTGAAGAGCACCACTAGTAGAATTTCTCGTTCTTCCATTCACTCTGTCACTTGGAAGCTTAAGGAAGTTACTAATCCAAGAACCACTTTTAGTTTGAATTTTTTCATTGACTTGGGAGTCAGTAAACTCTACTTGGTCTGGTGTACCTTGACTTTTGTTGTTGCAATCTACATAATAGTGCACTATTTCTTCTAGAGGTGTGGGTGTTAGAGATGGGCATGTGAAATCCCCCATGAATTCTTGTGTAGGCTAGTTGTCCATGTCCTCAAGTTTTTTCCCTGCACCTTCATGCACTTGACTATCCATTGGATTATGTAATGTTTGTGAAAGTTCATCTATTGAAACATCAAGTGCCAAAAGAATAATGATGTTTTGCATTGCAGAAGCATTGTCGGTGTCAAAAATTTCATATGTCTCGCTAGGGCACATGTCACCCACAAGTGCATTAGAATTGAGGGGCCATATCCTCATTCTTTTAAAACCAACTTTTATGTTGGTTGGATTCAAAGCTCTTCTTAGTGCCTTGCTGCCTAACTCTACCAATTCTACCCTTCTGATATCAATATTGGGGAATCTAGTGAGAAAATATGCTTGTTCTAATTTGAAATATTGCTTGAATGGTACAAACACGCTAAAATCCAAAGGTTGTAGCACATGAGAAGTATGATTAGGTAGTGTAAGGAGGTCAATACCTAACCTCCTTTCCCTTTGGATAGTTGAAAATGCTACATGATTTCCATGGTTGTCAAAAATCAACAGGTGCCTATTAGTAGGTGAGACACCCCCAAGAACTGACATACAAAAATGTTCCACCCACTCATAGAAAAGATCCTTTGTCATCCAAGAATGTGCTTGGGTTTCCATAGTTGCACGTGGTTCACAATTGACAATGTAATTCTCTATCTTTGTATTTCCCTTGAACAAATAGAAACTAGGTATGGTCTGGCCAGATGCATTAACACAACATAGAATTGTTATCCATTCTCTACTTTTTGGAATTATGTATGAGACATTCTTGCTACCTCGTCATGCCAAAACCCTCATAGTTCCATTTTTTCCATCTTGAATGCCCTTTTCATCACAGTTCCAAATTTTTTCAGGACTGGATGGGGCACTTTCATAAGTTGTTGTCAACGTTCTATAAAATTCAGCTACTATTTCGGGTCTAAGGTTTACCACCCTGTCTTTGTCAAGACATTCAACTATGTGTAAGGTCAATTTTGGATGACACCTCTTGAATCGAGTCCGCCATGATTTTCCAAGTAGCCCCTCCATGAAATGATTGGGTCTAGTCTGGAATATTTGAGCAACCTCTTTCTTGAGATTCATAATCTCAAGCCCATGGCCAATATCTGCCATTTTTGTGCACCACTTCACAATCAGACCCTCCTCCTCTTCTATCAGGACTGTGGGTGGACCCTTCTTTGAAGTAGTTCTTAGGCTACCTAACCAATTGCTAAGAGTTGTAGCTGGGATTTTCCACTTCTTTGCAACACCTATCATCAACATCCCATTTGTTTCAACATCCTCTAGTGCCCTCTCCATGTCCTTTGATGACCATTCCCTTTCCTTTGATGCTCTTGCCTACTGGATTGGTGGTGCAACAACCTCTTGGACAACCTCAATAGGTTCTGGATTCATGTTTACTTCTGCAACCAGTTGTTGGACATTGGGGACTATTACAGTGTCTTTCCTTGTACGCGATGATGTCTTTGTAGTCGTGGTTTTAGTTTTTGACCTCATTTTACCTTTAGATTGCACCTATAGATGTTAAAAAAGAAGTTTGGAGCAGTTAAAAAAACAACAATTTGAACGCTGTTGAAGTCATAGTGATGCATGAACAATTTTCATTTATTTAATATGCATCTTGACATTTTGAAATTTAATGCTTTAGTTTTTATGAATAGTTTGTAATGCAATTGTCCATAATTTGTAATGAAATTTTCTTTACTGTGCATGATCAGTATGTTTTTATTGTCTTTATTTTTCTTGGTTTTTATGAATAGTTTGTAATGCAATTGGACTTATTGTGCATGTTGACATATTGTTCAATTTTATTATTTGAATTGAAATTACTTAGGAAAGATTTGTTTAGTGAGACATGAAAAAACATTGGTTAAACATTGTCAAAAGGAAATACAATGGTATAGGCGTAGTGAGGTAGAAAACCTCAACTGAAAGAGAAAGGGAGCTTTCTTTAGTGTAGAGTCGAGCAATGAAACGTGGAGAGCCAAACATAAATATATAAAACAAATTTCATAGTAACAATCACATAAATAATTACATCTTTATATATATATGTATATATATACATATATTTGTATATGTATGGAAATATGTCTATGTATTATTCTGTTCTTCCATGCACAATATATATATATAGAAAAATACATATATAGGAAGAGAATAATATAATTGCATGGAAAAATATCTTTGAAATGAAATCAAGTGAATCCATTTTCATATTTTGGAATAAAAAACAAATATTAAAGGAAAATTGCAGAGTTACTTTGTGCATTGTCAAAGACATGAATGGAAGTGCATGGCAGAAAACCCTGTAATTGTGAACACCATAAACCATAAAAATGTTTGGTAGTAACAATGAAATAAAATTTGCATTTGGAAAACATAACTATTGTGAACGGAAGAACACAGTAATATGATTGCATGGCATAATATCTTTGAAATGAAAACCAGTCATACCATATATATATATGGAAATATATAAGTATGGAAATATGTCTATGTATTATTTTTTTCTTCCAAGCACAATATGTATATTTATGTATGGAAAGAAAAACACATATATAAGAACAAAATAATATAATTTCATGGCAGAATAACTTCGGATTGTAAACAAGTGAATTCATTTTCATATTTGGGATTAACAAACAAATATTAAAGGAAAATTGCAGAGTTAAAGTTTATGCATTGTCAAAGAGAAAACCCTATAATTTTTAACCAATGAAACCCTTTCCATGTTTGGTAGTAACAATGAAATGAAAAAAAGCATTTCATAGACATAAGTATTGTGGATGGAAGAACAAAATAATACATAAACATGCCAGAATATCTTCCAAATGAAAACCAGTCATACCATTTTTATATTTCAAAATAACATGAGAATATTTTAAGCAAATTGTAGAGATGAAGTATGTGCAATGAGGAAGACACGAATGCAAGTGCATGGTAGGAACCTTTGAAATGATAAACATTAAATCCCTATGAATATTTCCTAGTAGCAAGAAAATATATTGTATCCATTTCCGTATTTTGGAATAACAAACAAATGTAAAAAAATAAAATTACAGAGTTAAAGTTTGTGCAATGGCAACCACACGAATACAAGTGCATGGATGAAAACTAGTCAAACCCTTTCCATATTTCATCAAACAAGTCTAATAGTAATGAAAAACCATTTAAACCAGTAAATCCCATTTCATATTGTATATAAGTAAGAAAATATGAAAAGCACAATGCAAAGTAAACATTGTGCAATGAATAACACAAGATTAAGAATAACATAATATATTGAAATGCACAATGCAGGGTAAATGTCATGCATGGACGAGTATAGAGGAAAGGAAAACTAGTGAAACCCTGAACCTGAATTGAAATGACTTGCTATTCATATAAAGTGTAAGTTGAAACCTCGAATATTGAGTTATAGGTCAATGTGACAAAAATTGGTATCCCATACAACATATTTGCATTCACAGGCAGCCTAAAGTTGTAACAATAGAATACCTATAGCTTGCAAAGATGGTGGTGTTTTTGCCTCTAGACTTTCTTCATATTCCTAGACCAAATTGTATAACTAATAATGAAAGTGGGATATGCTAAATGGAAATTGCAAGAGATTGAGTAATGCATTTTTGAATTTGAAAATATGCTTATATGTTCAATGTTGGTTTGGTGTGGAGTCTTTAATTATTTTCCCTTTAATTTCAAATTTGAAATCTTCATTGGATGCCTTCAATTGTAGTATTTGTGTGTATTAATGGCGTGCATTTCTTGTTTGCTTGACAAGAGAGTTTGGTGGCTTTAACACCATTGTTTTGGTGGTTGTAGGTGGGAAAAACAGTAGGAAGAACCAATAGTAGAGAGGTTTGATTTGACACATGAGACACATATGAATGATTGCTACTTGTTTGAGTGTTGTGTTGGTGGGAAAGTGGGATAGGGGTTCGGCTGGAATTCATTTGGTGATGGGACATCCTTCGCTCTCTGTTCTACTCATGGCATCCCAAGTGCTCAAATTTGGATGTGATGTAATGCAAGTGGTGACATTATAGGGGAGCTTGGGTTATGCTAATTTTATATTTTGGCCTTTCATTTTAAAGCGAGGGGCGAGTAAAAAACAATATGGCTTGTATGTTTGTAGTGTCAGATGTGCTTTAAATATTATCTAACATGTAAGACTATGAATATCTATTTGTGTATGGGATAAATATTCTTCGATTATAATGCAATTTTGATGGTACAGTGATATGTGTACCTTTGTTGACTTTGTGGTTGAAAATTGATTTACATTTGCCTATTATTTAGCTCTACTGTAGGGCCCGCATGGGACTACTTCATTCCCTATATAGGCTCCTTCCCTACTTTGGGCCCTCTCCCCTAACTTGAAAATTTAAATCTAAATGAGACTAAGAAATCTAACTCTAACTGAAACTAGAAAAAACAAAAAATCCATATTCTAAAATCTAAATTTAATCTAGCAAACTTAACCAAAACTACATTTTAATTTAAAATTATTTAAATCTAATCTAATTTAAAACTAAATCAAATCTAATTTAAAATTAAATCTAATCTAATCTAAAATTAAATCTACCAAAGTTGATCTAAATTTAAATTTAACTTAGAAAATTAAATCCAAACATCAGTGAATATCATGGAGTCAAATAATTCCAAGATTACGAAGCCAAACCATCATTTACGAGTAGTACATTTAGTGCCCTCAATACTAAAAAAGCCAAAATGCATTTCTTATAAGATTTAAGCAATGCTAGAATGAATGAATGCACTCCGAGTGAATCTAAACACCACAAGTTTTACTGAATTGGGAGGGGTGCAATAAAAGCAATGACAAAAAATGTAGAGTAAAATATGGTGTTATTCATTACTCAAAGATTCAAATCAAATATTTGTGTTGCAATCTCATAAATCACTGAAAACTTAATCATGCAAGTGATACATTTTTAAATTATGCAGTGATTTTTTAAAATTTGAATTGAAGTTTTTATTGTGTTTTGAAATGCTTTCACAATGTAAATCGATGCAAAGAAATTGATATTAGATTTTTCCTTTCAACTACAAATTGAGACAATGTATATCATATCAGATCTGATGTTGTTGATCCTTTAAAACATATATCATATTCAGATGTGAAGAAATCAATATGTTGTAGATGTGAATAAATCGATGCTCTGCAAAATATAGATCATATCAAATGCAAAGAAATTGATGCAAAATGTAGATCATATGAGATTTTCCTTTCATTTTTTTTGCAGATCAGTGTGTATGAAAAATGTGAAAATATTCATCCAGGTGTTCACATTGGGTTCACCATAATGTATATGCTGAAAACTCATCTTAAACTATAAATTCAAATCAAAATTTCAGCATAACTCCAATGAAGCATTTCTAAATAAACGAAAATGCAATAAACATAAAGCTAAACTACGCAAAATCAAAACATGTGCATTTAAAAGAAATCTAACTCCATTATCATCCTATCATCAAGATTTGGTTTTCAAGCATTTTGGTGCTCTCATATTTTGCACAAGCACAAATGCTACAAGAAGCAATGATGAATGGATTTGAATGATTGAAAAGTCCCCTTTTTGGTGAGAAGAGGGTGTTTATATAGATGAATGCATAATGTGAAAATGAGAAATGAGAAATGAGTGGAGTGATTTATGCCATGATTCATGTTTGGAAGCTCAAAATGTGCAATTTAGAGCTAATTTCATGAAAGTTGATTTATGAATTTTAAATTGTTTAGTGAAATATATGAATGCATTTTAATGATTAACACAAATGAATAATCATGCAAATGGTCAAAGTGAAATGATTTGTGCAAATGAATGAATTAATGGATGTATAAAAGATTTGATTATGAATATGATCATGAATGGAAATATTTAATTTATGAGTATAATGGCTATGTATAAAATGTGTAATGGATGTATTTAAATAATTATGGATGAATTAATGATTTATGAAATGGTTAAATGATTTATGAATATGCTAATGATTAATGAAATGAAAAATATTTATGAAATGGGATGATGAAATATGCAAATGGATAAATAATGGATAAGTAAGTAAATAATTATGTAAATTGATTATGGTTATGAATGAATGCTTATAATATTTTAATATTTGTATGGAGATATGATTATGCAAATGATCAATTAAAATATACAATGGATAAAAATGATTAAGAGGAAATTTTTATGCATCTACAAGGTCATATAGTTTAATTAGTTTCACCATTTCAAATTATTTCTAGATAATTCCTAATCATCCTAGAAGACCCTAAAGGACCACCAACCTAGGTCTTATTGACTCATCATTGAGGTTGAAGGTCAATCGCTTGACTTTGTGGTTGGTATTCTAATGGAATCTTGTAAAAGGCCCCTTACAACCTAACTTCCTTGAATTTAGGACCTTGGACCCCCCTTTCCCATCATTTCAATTTAATCTATTGTAATATTGATGTCACACTGGTTTTGCGTGAAGTTAGATCACCCATGGCTAAGCTCCATGAGCATAGACTCATCAGTTACTCATAAATGTCTTAAATTATTGTTTGAAGAAAATATAAATATCATTTATCATAGTGGATTTAAGCCTTTAGCCTCTCTTGGAAAAATTTCATTAGATTAATTTTAGCCTCAACCAACCCAACCTACTAGGCCTCGTGGAGATTATTTATTTCTATCATATCAAAATTTTAAAGCTAAGAATATATCCAAATTATCCCTTACCAACATTCTTCTCAATGCCCCTCTATCTCCAATGTCTATGATGGTTCTTCCTCCTACTTCATAGGTAGTGCATAAAACTCAAATTGAATTGAATATACTTCTTTGACCTTTTGGTATATATTACATAGTTCCCCCTCTAGAATCCTATAAAGGACAACAAGATAACCATTTTGTGAAGCATTTGGGGATTAAATTTATGCCTCCTAAAGGAAAAGTAATTTTTGTACCAAAACCTAAGAATCTTGTGGTTTCTCAATATTTTATAGTTCCTCTAATTCCTTCTACGAAGGAAGAAAAGGAACCAATATTGGGAAATGCCTCAATTCCTCTTTCACAAGTTGAATCTTGTGTAAGATGAAAAAAAAGTAAAAAACAATACAAATGAAGACGTCAAGCTATGGATCATCAACTTGCTAAAGATTGCAAACCCTTACCTAATGATCTAATCCATCTATGCAACCAAATTCTAATGAAATACCTCCCACCCATCCATCTTTTTCACTTCCTAACTCCACTCTACCACTCGCACTGAACCATGAAGTTGCACCTAATTTATCCCAACCAAAACAAAGAATAACAATCTCACTAGTTACAATTATGGATGTTAGTGCTTGCAATCATGTTGATAGTACTAACATGCAACATATTGTGATACATTCTAATAGTTATTCAAAAGGTGACACATAAGAACAAAAATAATATCATTATGAATAATCTCTTATATTTGAAAAAATAGTGAATATAGATGGGGATGACCATGATGATCCTCCTAATATGAGTGACCCACAATGTGTTGAACCCAATACTTCTTGTACCATAATTTCTGTAGTTACTTTAGCCTATTTTTCACCTTTCATTTATCATGAGAAAGATTGGAATGTGGATGATTTTTTATAGATCAACTCACATGTGTAGTACCTTTCATGTCTTTGTGTTTTCTTGCATGTAATGTATTTCTTGGTGTGTCTTGGTGTTTTTTAGTTTTCTTTAGATGATGACCCTTGCTATTCTTGTTGACACAAACATACAAAAAAATGAATATATTGTGACATTCATCTATTTGCATCTCTATTCATGTTTATCTTGTGAACATATTGTCTTTTTTTCCATTTGAGAAAAATGCAAAGTGTTGAGATATTTAGGTCTCTTCCATGTTGACCAAAAATCTTTTATGTTGTCTTAATTTATTATTCCTCCATTGTGTTCATAGTTCCATAATTATTTGGGAAATGATGTCAATTCCGAGCATGATCATATTATACATTATCTCTTGTCTATACTAACCTAAATCTATGGATCCCTCATGTGTTGTGTTTGTTTTTTTAATTACGTGGCTTTATTTTAGGGGAAACCCCTTATCATAAGTAAACTTTGTTGGGAACATATCATTTTATTCTACCTTAAAGGAAATTTCTCTCGGTCGATGTTAGCAATTAATTTAAGGTGGGGCCTTGCAATTCATTATGTGCTTCACTTTGTTCATATGACTTGAAATTTGTGATGCTTCTATGGAATATTGATCATATTTTGTAGGGCCTTATTAAAGTTATTTTGTAAGAAATTTTTTCTTATAATTCTAGTATGGTTAACATTAGAACTTACCTAGTAAATATCAGACCTCACTAACCATTGTGTGTCTTCATTTTCTAATATGGTAGAAATTCACACAATTAATATCATACTTGACTAGCTTGTGTTATTTCTTATCAAGATCACCTAGTGAATATCAGACTTCACTAGCTTGTGATGCTTTTATAAAATATCAAAAATTTATATCCTTGTGATTCATGAATGCATTGGGCATGGATCCTAGTAAAAATTTTATGGAGCTTGCTAGTCAATGACATCATACGTCCTTTTCATGTTCGCATCATGTTTCAATTGTGTTTATTTTGCATTATGTTAGTTTATGTCCTCATTATGTATGCTTCATGTTTGTCATGTTGCATTGCACCTCATGTGTATGTGTGTGTTCCTTTATCTTTTCATTTTTTTTCTTTGGGATCTTGAGTCTAGGGGCTAGCACATCCCCTCTATTTGATGTAATCCTACCTCTCTAATGTTTGGATAAAACAACCCTTCTTGGCTTATCCTTACTTTAGTGTGAGAATGAGTGTAATTTCATATAGTGGGGGATAAATTTAGCATTGTAAAATGTCACCCTTGACAATTTAACACTAGATTTAGCTCCCTCATGTGCCTAGACCTAATTATGCTCTTAAAAAAAAAATTGTGGTTATTTTCGAGAAATTAGAATAAAATTGGGAATTAATATAAATACTCATCAAATGATAACAAAATCCCAAAAATAGGTTTGGATGATATGGGTACTACCATCGTTTCACCTATTTTGAGTCAATTTTAAATATGTCATTGTTGACATTTTAATATTTAAAAATCCAATCTCATTTTTCATATTTTGATAATTAATTTTGTGAAAATAAAGAAATGCATATAAATACATGTATTTTTCACCATTTGAAATCCTAGGAAATTTGAATATCAATTGAGCATCCTAAAAAGCAATCAAGATAAAAATGAGTAGAATTTACAACAATTATTATCAATCAAGATTCATCTTTGTAATGCATCAAGTTAATGTGTGCATTTATGCATGTTTTATGTTAATTTATTTTGTGAGTACTAACACTTGCACAAATTTCAATCAAGCAACATATCATCCTTGGATGAGATGAGTATAATGACTTCAGTTCATCAAGGAAAACATATATGAGTGGTAAGTTGTATCACTTATCTATTTTTCTTCTATCGACTGAGGGTAAGCACTCTTTACATTAGAATAGAAATTATGGAGGTGGAAAAACCAAAATGGGGTTCAACTTAGGCAAGCCCCTATATGAAACAACCCTTTATCCTCTCTCTTGTGTGTAGGTGATATATCCAAATTGGATTTTTGAGAATATTGAAGACATAATTACAAGATCAAACCTTCAAGCTCCATACTTCAACAAATTTGGGAAAGTGGAATTAATCATCAACATACAAAGTTTTGAAGTTGATTCAAAGAAGGAAGAACCTACAAATATAACAATTTGAGATTGCTGATGGGTGTTTTAGAACTTTCTCAACACAGGAAATGCATAGGTGCATCACCTCTCTTGAAAGGAAATCTCCAACAACAAGTTGCTGAAAATCACTTCAAGGTATTTTGGGTGTCAGGTCATGACTTGCTTGGAATGCCCAAGTTGTTTAAAATATGATTTTGCTAGTAATCATAGAGCAGACTTATGCAAGTTAAGTTGGGAGGAATTGGTTCATATAATGGAGTTTCGAGATGGGAATTTTGTTCCACAAGTGCTGTAGTTTCAAACAATAGTTTAAAACTCCTATTTTAGCTTCAGATTTGGTTTTACAATGTGCAATGAACCTTGTTCAAAGTCACTATTAAAAAAAAAAGAAAAAGGGCAGGGAAGTGAAGAGGTTCTTGGACCTAAGACTAGTAGTGAACAGTGATAATGGAGGTTGCTATAGTAGGCCATCCTTCCAAAAATTAGTTCCACTTAACCAAGAGAGTCTACAGTATCATGAAACTAGTGCAATCTTCTAAGAACTACATATTTCATCTTTTCATTCACCATGAACATGAATAAAGAGATGAGATTTAAGTGCATAAATGAAATAAATTTCAGACTAACTTTGGATAGCTGTATATCATCAATATGCATCCAAAAGTATGAACTAGGAAGAGTTCAACACCATAGCAATCTTCATCATCAAAGAACAACATCTAACTAATCTACTAAAGCAAACTGAAATACATAGAACAACAAAGAAAATTTACTCAAATTCACTAACTAAGAGGAGAAGAATCATGCAACATAAGTTGGAACTCAAGAATCCACAAAATTAATGAACTTCTATTAACATTCCAACAATATTTCTTTACAACAACTCAACTCTCTCTTGAAAATGAGAGGAGCCCCCCTATTTATAGTTTTCAAAAAGTGAAATGAATTGCCAAGATTTTGCTTTCATTGTGTGGACCAAATTCATTTTACATTAGGGTTACAGCTACCCCCAAATATATAGGAATTTAAAATATAACTTTGTCCTATTCCAATTTTGTCTTCTTGTGGCAGCACTATAGCTCTTTGTCTTCTAGTTTATTGTTGTTTTCCCTTTTGGCTATAACTACACTATGAGAAACTCACCATCTATAATAGGCTTTCCAGCCTCCTTTTGTAGTGTAGCATATTCCACAATTTTTTTGATCAGCGGACAAAGCTTATCCTATTCCAAAATGTTGAATTGAAGCACTTGGAAGTTCATTTTTTTGGATCAGCGGGTGAGTGTGTCCCAATCTTTGTCACATTTGGTTGTATTTTCCATTACCTGTTCAGATTGGGCGAAGAAGGCTCGGGCAACAAAACCCATGAATCTGCTATAATTTTTCCCATAGTTCCATTATCCATCTTCTTATGGAAGTAGGATCTTATCTTTTCTGGATCCATCTCAGTAGAAGGTATTTCAAAAATTTTCATTAACTTCAAATATTCCCCATAGGCCGACCTAGTTTCTTTAACCCAATCAAGATCTTTCTCCACTTCATGGAACACTTTCTCTAAGATTTCCTTCCTATGATCGAGGCCCAATCTCCAGTTCTGCACAAGCCAAAAATCATTCTCCACCATTACAAGCTCTTTCTTCACTATTCTTTTAGGAAACTTGAGGATTGCCTCAATTTTAGGATATGTAATCTTATATATCTCCGAGAAGTCAGTACAAAGTTTCCTTATATATCCAAGATACTTCTACACTTCCAAGAATTTGTTTTTTGTCCTAATAGCACATCTAATACCCATTTTTCCATTGTAAAGGACCTGCCAGAACCAATCTTCAGTGGCCTTGGTCCAACTCTTTCTCTTTTCAAGTGTGTTGATATGCTCCTCCGATAACAATAGTGGGGCAGCCATTGACATGGTAGGGATCTCTTTGGTTGAGGACCATTGTTGAATATATGTCGTTAGATCTGCCACTTGTTCCTTTAACTCATCCTTGGAGGTCTTATCCTTATTCATTTGGTGCACAATAGTGGTGACAAACCCTTGAAGATGATTGATCTTTTGCTCCCTTTTTGTTGTCCCTAGGGAAATGGTAGAAATATTGTAGTTGAACCCTTCTTCACCCATTACTGGGGTGGTGATTTGTACCATTCTCTATTCAGATGCATCCATGGTCAGCTAGGATCTGACCTTCAACTTCTTCTTCTTCTTGGTGCTGATTTGGGCTTGAGCCAAGATGGCCTCTAGCCTTGCATTCAGATCTATTGGTGTTGGGGTCTTATTTTCTAATTGCTTCTCAAGCCACCCGAGCATCTAAGCTTCCCCTTTAGGTGATTCGTGATCACCTTCCTCTTCATGGGTGTGCTAGATTTGCAATGTCTTGTCACCCGAGGTCTCTTTTTCTGGCTTTTCCCCTTCTTTGTCATATGAATCCTGAATAACTACTATCACTTTCCTTGGGGACTCAACAACCATATTCTTTTTGGGGTTGTCTTCGTTTTTAAAAGTCTTTTCTTCTTCTTCTTGTTCATGCTCGTGTTCTTCATGATGTTCCAATTCTAGACCTTCTCTCATTTCAGCCTCTTCTTCAAGCTTGTCCTCTTCTTTCTTCTCTTTCTCTCCTTCTTCTTGTTCTTTAGGAAGAGGCATCTCTTCATCACACCTAGAACCTTGGTCTTGATCCCTTGTTGGAGGTTTAGTGTCCTTCATTTCTTCATCATTATTTCTTTCTTCCATGGTGGTTTGTTTTTCAATTCCTCCCCAACATCCTTGACCGGTTGAGCCAAATCCTTCTTAAGCTCTGGGTCAATAGTATCCACAATGTATTTGGTGATTTTCTCTTCTTCATCCTCCTCAGAGGATTCTGCTTCCTCTTCTTCATAGACTATCTCATCAATCACAAGTTGCTGATATATGTGTTGCTCATGGTAGTCATCCACTTCTTCCTCCAATTTATTGGTGGCCTCCTTTTGTTTCCTGTCCAACTCCTCAGAAATTTGCATTTTTGCTTCTATCGAAGGGGGCTCAATAGGAGGAGGAGGGATGGGAAGACCAGTTATAGCATGAGCTAGTGTGGCTTTCACTACAGTTTTTGCAAACATTATAGAGAGCTTTGATGGCATATTCTACATTTATTTGGTGAAATTTTCTGGGAGGACGAGAGTGGGGATCATCATTGCAGAAATGGTAGAGGGAAGAGACAATGTGGTGGACATGGATGAAGAGATCAGGGAAGTAGTGGTAGAAGAGGGATCCACATTTATAACTTGGGCCATAGGAGAGGTGGAGGCAAGGTGAACCGATTTTTCCACCACAAGTGGAGAGGTGGAAACCACTATTTGTGAGATAGTTGAGGGTGTAGCAGTAGTACTAGTTGCAGTTGGGGCAAAAAATATAATAGGAGGGGACCTTGGTTTCTCCTCTCCCTCATGGAGTAGGTCCTCTTGAATACTGGGCATCCCTATGAAACTGCCCAACCTCTGAAGCCTTCCTCAGAGAGTCCTTAGATTTGGGTTGTCATTCAACCACTTTTCTTTTCTTTGATCATGTGTTCAAGGGAGACATCGAGGTTTCTCTTGTTGAGGAAACATTAGAGGCACTGTTAGTTTCACCCTCCATTGACTCTTCGAGTTCACCATATGTGAGGGCTACTCCTTGCTACTTTAATTTGGCAATTTTTCCATCAATCCATTGTTTGGTTCTTACCTCAATAGGATTTTTAATAATATCAAGGTCATTGAACTCCTCTTCGTTCCAATCTATCAATGGTAACAACAAGTTGGTGATAGCATTATACCTTGGGTCCATCACCATGCTTTGTTCTTCAACCACTTGCTTCATTACAGGAAACAACTTGACTACCTTGACGAAGTAGGATGTCATGCACATGTATTTCCGCATATGCACCTTCTTTTCATCCTTGCAATTATCCCAAAAGTCTTCAACATTATGTAGATGGGCATACTCCAATCGAACCATTTTCTTCATCTTGCCATATGGGTCCATTCGCGACTAAGTAGTGTGGAACTTCAAGTTATATTCGATCAGCTCTTTGTTGGAATACTCTCCACATTGGGATGTGTGGAGCTCATACTGTCCTTGGTTGAAGGAGAGGGGATAGGGGACCCCTACCCTATGTTTTTCGCTTAAGAGGGTGTGTGATCATTGCAGTTGTCATGAGAGTTCAAGTAATACTATCTAGTCATTTGGGTATTGGGGTAGCTTGTATGGTTTATCAAAGAATCCCTCGGCTTATATGTAGGTGAATTTTGGAAATTTTCTAAATAGAAATTCAAACCGGTAGATGAAATAATTGGCACTATGTGAAATTCTCCTTTCGGGGTCACCCCCAAGCAATCTGATGATGTGGCCTATGAAGGCATTAACTTTGCAGTAGTCCCCCTTGAAATTTTTGTACTGAAGTTGGGGGTACTTGTCATACACTTTTAGTACTATTTGTGGATTTTGAAATAGCGCTACAAATAAACCCATATATTGGGCATGGTCAAAAAACAAGTATACAAGGTATGATGTCATGTAGAACTTTAATGTTTTCTTCACTACTACAAACTGCTCATGCAAGCATTCGTTGATCATTCCAGCCCATAGAAATATGTGTCTCCTCGAATGATCTCCTTAATGAATTAGAACATCCACTCCTAAAAGAAAGCCAAAGTCGAAAGGCCCATAACTCTACTTGGAATAGTTACCAAGTCATGGTAATCTTTGAAAAAGTCACTTCGAAAGAGTTCTTGGGACACCTTATTGGTGCTACTCCTCTTGTCCTTCAACTAGTATTGATTGATTAACTTTTTGCATCTAAGTGGATCAACATCTGACATTTGCTTGCCATATTCCTTGGACGTTTGTTCCATCTCGTTGAAGGTAGGGATGGGTAAGGTTTTCCCTATTGACATGGAGGACAAGTCAGCTAGCACATTTCCATTCCTATCTACTATTTTCTTGGTCTCTTTTCGGTATTCCTCCTTGCAGTCCATTACAAGTTCAGAGGCTATGAGGGCTTGCGGGAATTCTGTAGCCTTGGCCAATCCACTGCTTCTAATTTTTTTGGCATTTTTTGTTTTGGGATTGAGCCTGACCCTCTGTTTGAACTTATCAATATCTATGTGTCCAAGGTTAGTGTCTAAGATCTCCTTCCATTCTGTAAGGACCTTGGAGTTGACGGGTTCCCCTTAGAACTTTTACTTCAATTGGTCTTTATCCTCCTTGCCTTGAGGCAGCTTAGTGATCCTTTTCCCTTTATCCTTTTCTGTAGCCACCCCTGAGGATCCGACAACTAGTTTCATATATCTTGCAACCAAAGGAGCAGTAGATTATTCAAGCATAGAATACGAGGAATGTTAACCAAAATCCTACAAAACAGCGTTAGATCGGACAATCCATGCTTTAAAGATCATAAAAATCCTCCAAAAATCACCTTCGTCTTTTGTTTGGAAGAAATTGGGCAATGCGGGCCCAAGGTTGTGGACTTCCCTGGGCTAGTAGCTATTTTGGAGTCTTTGCCCTTAAAAAAACACTAGCAGGTTGACATTCGATAGATGGAGTCCTGCAATACAAAACCTACGGTGTCGGAGGATGGTAAACATATGTGGGCTAGAAGGTGTGGAAGGATGCGAGAGCTCAGTCGTTTGTAATGATTTTGGTGGGATGATAGTCTGACAAGGGAGACCCACATGGTTGGGTTTGGAAGAGGGAATGGGTCATCCATTTTCATTTGATCTTGCTTTAATATTCTAGCGGTGAAGGGAATGTTGGGTTTCGTAGTGTGAGGAGATGGAGACTGAAAGCCGTTTGGAACGACAAAACCCAAACGGAGTCCCGCAGATGGAAGTTCATAGGACTACGCCTTAATCATTTTCGTGAATTTCAGATAGTGCTTACATGGTGGGACTTGATGGTCAAAGGGATGGGATGCGACGACCACTCGAAATGGTGGTCACCAAATGAAATTTTTGGATGACAATCTGCAAAGCCCCACTCACAAAGGACTCAAAACTCTAGCATTAGCTTAGTTTTAATCGATCGTTGGGAGTGTTGGGTCCACCCATTGGGGAGGAAACACTGAGTGGCCATTGGAGATGGTGGGGTCCAGGAAGAATCCTGTAGGTAGAGGCCTATGACTACGAGCTCGAGAGGGTCCATGGGTCATCCTTTAGACTTATGAATTTTACAAGTTTTCCCTTAAACGATGGCTGTGAGGGAGGGGCCCGATAGGTGGAACAATGGGTTAGAGAAGCCATTTGGAATGGTGGAGCCTATGAGTGATTAGCAGGAAGAAGCCCATGTATTCGGACCCAATGGGGCCGAAGGTCATGCCATTTTGAACTCATAAAACTTTAAAGTTTAGCAACATCGACCAAGAGGAGGGAGCATCCCGCGACAGAGGGCCTGAGAAAGGTGGTGGCCATTTTTGAAAGTTCATTATTTGCATGGGAAAGGATGGTGTCAAGAAGGATGCAGGCCCAAAGGGTACAATTGCCACTCCCAAGAATAGCAGTGAGGGTAACTAGTTCTATCATCTCTAGATCGATATTTCCCAAGGTTTTTTCAAATTTCTAACTCATGGGTTTTATAGGGAGATCATTTCTTTACCTAAATGCATCATTTTTTGAACAAACATTTAATCATCTTGAAATTTTAGGGGAAGCAAAGATGATGAGGGATGATGGAAAACACACCTCACTATCCCACATTGCTGATGGTGAAAACACCCTTTGATCATAGCTCAAATTGATGAACAGATATTGCGGACGTGATGGAGGCGATAGTTGGAGCTCTGACACTTATTCTGCAAAGGAATGTTTTGAAAATGATAGCTCAAGTGAGGTATTTATAGGAAATACGACATTAAATTCCCATATTAAATTTTTGTATGGTTGTGTTGAGGGTTCGTGAATGGTCACTTCGTCAACGACATCATAAATGGAAGAGTCCACCCAATGGGTGATGGTCAAGCACCAACAGTTCAAAATAGCCAACAACGAAAAACAACAAAGGTGACAACGGGTCTCATGGAGTGGGAGGATGTCAAGTGTCTATCATTTGGAATGATGAAGGTGTGAAGGAAACTAGCTAGGAGAATCTTGCAGGGACTCGGGACTTAGAAAATTTTGGGGAAGCAAAAGATGGTCAACTCAAGATGCTTCTTTCAAATTTCCTTGACCATTTAAGACTCAAAATAGAGGGGGTAGGAAAAATGAGGTAAAAAAAAAGCGACCCGACACTGGTGAAAAAAGAGGGTCCTCATTCCAAATGGGACATGTGTGCTATAGGCACAACAAATGGTGACTCTATTGGGAGAACACTCTTGGCATTCCAAGGATAAATATTCATTCCAAACCCAGAGTCTCTGGTTTCACATAACAAGAGTTAGTTTCCATGAGTGAACTTAAAAGTTGGTTAAGGATGGGATCCTTGGTTGAATCATGTTACAAGATCATCATGGAAGTGTGTGCAAGGTGAGTTCATTTCCTTTCCTTGGGAATTATGAAGACAAGTATTGATCAAGCAAGGACAAGCTATGTAAATTATCTGACCCCAAAAGTAACCTGGATAGTGCTCTGCTACTAGTCAGGCATCCATAGCCCCAACAAAGTTATCATTGTGACCCCATGAACATAGCTCTACTGACAGTTAGGTTTCCATAGCCCTAATAGAGTTATTTGTACACCCATTCAGTTTCATAATTTTGACTTTTTTATTCTTTTCCTTTTCATATTTCTTTGTAGTACTTTATTTTCTTTTGCTCAACTATGTAAACATTGAAGCTCACAATGGGTTTGGGAATCACAGTAGTCACTAGAGTAGACTTAATATTTTTCACTTGTCTAACCTTCCTAGCAATTACAACAAAATTCTCTGGAAACATTTAAAGTGTGCTTTGTGTATGATCCATGATAAACATAAAAGGATTCAAACAAGGGTGCAATCCTAGGTTAGTTCAAAGTTCAAAGAGGGAAGACAACTCTTGGAAGTGTTCAGAAATTGATAGTTGGGAATGAAGGATTATCTAGAGAACAAACAAGAGCGAGCAAAAAAATGAACCGTTCGTTGAACTGGGCATGGCCACCGCATCGGGACCAAAGGACACTCTCAAGAAAGCAAAAAAGTCTAGCAACGAGCAAAAAAGGGAGTAGAACAACAAAGAAACGGGACCTAGCTTAACCTATGTACAAACATTTACAAGGGATGAGCTACAGTAGCTCAGGGGAGGAAATAATGATTAAGGTGCTGCCCATTCACAGGCAATGAGATGTCTTCACTAGTTAAGGTCTTTAAACAGAAAGCATTATCTCTGAGGATTTCAGCAATCTAAAAGGGGCCAAGCCATAGCTTGTCGAATTTTTCATATCCCCCTTCTTCTCATGGGCCTTGTCCCAACATAGGACCAGATCAGTGTTTCTAAAGGCCTTTACTTTGGCTCGATGATCAAACCATATTTTGACTATGCCTTGATGTTTGGCAAAATTTTCAATAGCATGGTCATGCACTTCTTCTAAGTGGAGTAACTTGGCTAAGTGAGCCTCCCTTTGATCCCCTTATTCATATAAATTGTTGATGAATTAGAGGGTGGGGATCTTTAGGTGAATCAGGAACATAGACTCAAGGCCATAGATGAGGTGGAATGGGGAATCTCCCAAGGCAGCCTTATGATGTGTACAATCTGTCCAAAGGGAAAAACAGAGTTGGGTATGCCAGTCCTTGGGGTTCCTATCAAGCAACTTCTTTATGATAGTGATTAGGTTCTTGTTGGTTGATTCAACGAGGCCATTTCCTTGGGGATAGTAGTTGGATGATAACCTAAGGGAAATACCATGATCAAAATCCCAAATAGAAAATTTTAATGAAGCAAAAGCAAGACCATTGTCCCAGATGAGAGCATAAGGGCACCCAAAATGATTTACAATGAAACTTTCCAGAAAATCAGCAACTACCTCTGTAGTACACTACCTACATGCAATAGCTTTTGTCCATCTAGTCCAATAATTAGAGGTGGTTAGAATGTACCTATGACCTTCAAAATGGGGTGGGCTTACTAGATCAATGAAGTCGAGACCCCATTGCATGAATGGTCTTACCTCCAAGATAGGTTGAAATAGGACAATAGTGTTCATCTCTCTATTTGCAGCAGTCTAGAAAACATGCCATGCCCAAACATGATTATGTGCATCCTTGAACATTGTGGGCCAATAGTATCCTACTCGTAGGATTTGATGAGTGGTAGAGAGACCCGATCCATGACCAATACCAAATTTGTCATGGAATTCTTTCAACAAATGCACTACTTCCTCCTTACCCAGGAATCTTAGATAGATTCCCTCATGATCTTTCTTATAAAGTATGGAAACTTGAAACATGTAACTACTTCTCTTCAGCCTAAGGGCACACTTTTGGACTCCCTGCAAGTGGGATGGACATATGTGGTTCAGCAAGTAGTACACAATATCATTGTACCACTCCCCTGGGGAGACATCTTCAAGTTGATATTGTTGAACTATAAGCTCGGTCCTTCTTCAGCTATCATTTGGGTGAGTGCTTTCCCCCTAACCAACTTCATTGGCTAGATTTCCATGTCATATTCTTGTAGTAAGGTAACCCATTTTTCTTGTCTTTCTCATAGTTCATTTTGCATTAGCAGCGTCTTCACTATTGGGTTAGGCACTATGGCAAATACCTGATTTTGTAGGATGTAGTGTCTAAACTTCTTGACTCCTCTAGAAACAACATATTATTGCTTTTCCACATTATGGTACCTTAGTTCAAAATTTTTTAATGGAGCACTCATGAAGGAAATTGGGTGCTCATTTCCCACATCATCTTTTTGGGTCAATATGTTGGCGCATGAGTGGTCTGAAGCGAAAGAGTAGATGTAGAACGACTTCAGATAGTCTAGAATGACTAACACAGGTGCATCAAAAATTTCCCTCTTGATTTCCTTGAAGTCCTGCTTCATCGCCAATGTCCATTCAACTTTGGCATCCTATTTTAGCATGGCATTGAGTGGCTTAACTATCTCAGCAAAGCTTGTGATGAATTTCCTAAGAAAATTTATCTTTCCAAAGAAATATTTCAGTTCTTTCTTGCTACCAGGTAGCTGAATCTTTATTATGGCTTGGATACACTCAAGGTCTATGGAAATTCGTTTCTCTAAGAGGACATGTCCTAGAAACTTTCCCTCGGTGACCCCAAAGATGCATTTTTTTAGATTTAAGGAAATGCCAAATTCTTTGCATTTCTGGAAAACCTTACATAAATCAGAGACATGATCTCCGCTAACCTTTGAAAATACTATAAGATCATCCATATAGATGATGATGCACTTACCAATTATATTCTTGAAGGCAATTTCCATAGCGTGCTAGAAGGTGGTGCCTGTGTTGATCAATTCGAAAGGCATTCTACTGTATGCAAAGGTCCCCCACTTGGTGGTGAATGTCGTTTTATGCCTATCCTCATACTGCACGATTACCTGATTATATCCAGAATACTCATCTAGGAAGGACATCATTTGAGAGCCATTAACAATTTGTATTACCTCATTTAGTGAAGACACAAGATAGTTCTCATTTTTTGAAGCTTTGTTCAAATTGCAGAAATCGACACACAACCTAATTTCACCATTATTTTTCCTAATCGAAACTAGGTTGGCCACCCACGTGGAGTGTCTGACTGGGAATATGATTCTGGAAGACAACAAATTTTGTACCTCTTTGTAAATAATTGGTTCCAATAATGTATTGATAAGCCACTTTAGCTGTCGAAATGGTCTAACATCTAGCCTAAGAGGAATAGTGTGTGTGATGATTGACATGTCATATGTTTTTATATCCTCATAGCTCCAAGCAACTAAATCATGATATTTCTGCAAGGCATCAACAATACCTTTCATTTCATCTGGTGTGCACACCTTACCAATGAATACATTCTTAGCTTCCTCAACTATTCTAAGATTATGGGTGTCACACCGATTATTGATGGAGTCTTTCTTTGCCTATTGGTCTTGATCCCTTATCTAATCCAGATCAAATATTCATTCTAACTAGACCATACCTCTAGGAATGGTGCTGGTTTGAGGTTGATAGACCCTTCTAGGTCTAGCTCAGCCTCTTCAGGCTTAGCCTCATCAATTATTTGTGTTGCAAACACATTAGAGTTGGTGATGAAATCTAGGATGTGTTTATCATCATTGAACACTTGGAAGTTAGTCATATTGTCTGGCACATAGGGAATAGAGGTGATATCAATAGTGAATCTTTTGAGGCCAGACAATGACAAGGGTTGCAGAGTACTAGCCACCTGAGCCAAGGCATTAGCAGTGTAATTTTGAGAGTGTGGGATCAATTGAATGTTGAATGCATCTAGACCCTGTACTAGATCCCATACCCTATGCTTATAATTGGTTAGCCTTCTGTCATAGAAAGAGTAGATATTTCTTACTTGTTTCACAACTAACTCCAAGTCACCAAAGACTTGTAACATTTTGACCTTTTTCCTTAATGCCATTAAGAGGCCAAGGACTAACGCCTCATATTCTGCCACATTATTCATGCAATAAAATTGAAGTCTATGGGAAGCAAAATATGACTTACCCATGGGGCTGATCAATTCGAAGCTAGCTTTGGCTCCTTGTTTGGATTTGGATTCATCAAAGTGCAATGTCTAGAATTTGGGAGAATCCTCGACCCTAGAATTAGCAAGCTTGGCTTTTTCTTCTGATGACATCTTATCTTCAACAACCTTAGGAGGTGGTGTAGGTCTAGTGTGGCCTTGATCTAGTCATACCTGTTGAGCCTCCCTTTTAGGGGTGACTTGTCCTTTAATGTGCTTGATTGTCATTAGGTACATGCAGCACTCAAATTCAAAGTGGGCAGCATTGTGTACCCTACACCAATTGGGCAACAAGAGTTCTTGAAAATTCATTCTTGCTCCCAAACTGAGTTGATCTTGTACGCACTTCTCCATGAAATCTTGGAAGCCTTCTAGCAATCCAAGGTTTCCATCCTCATCAGATTCCTCATCATCTGATTCAATCAACATTTGTGTGCTTTGGGACGTGTGGGTCAAGCCGACAAGTGGACTGCACAACACAAGAAGGACTTCCCTAGTTTCCTCCTCCTCATAGCATTCTTTTTCATCTAGATATGCCATGGGGCAGTAATTCCCTAGCTCTATTTTAGAAAATAGTACCTCATTCATGTTGTATTCTGTAATCATGAACTTCATATGTGGTTCTTAGTCTATACGGATATGATTTGGTGACCCCTTCGACAATAACCATAGGTGAGAATAGTCTATGGCAGCATATCCATTAAGTGCCCATGTTGAATACCTACCCAAGATAATACCATAGGGATCTAGGATATCAGGAACCTGAATTTCAATCATCTGTTGTATCCTTGGATCAGTGGAAATTTACATAGGGATCCTATTGATTTCAACGACTATGTTGATCTTTGTCTTGTCAAGCTATGCCACCTTGCACCAGGAGGGAGTTGGGACTATTCCCAAGGCCTTGCACACTGATAGGGTCATGACATTGACAGAGGCTCCTGAATCAAGCAAATAATTGTGAAGACTCTTGCCAAATATTCTAATGGTGGTCAAGAAAGGAGGGGTTTTGAACTTTTCTTGAAATAGTTCCCCAGAGATGTCCACTTGGACCACCTGACCTTTGTATTTATCATTTCTTTTGTTTTGGGTTTGGGCCTGATCTGGTTCCTTAGCAGGCTGCCAATTTTCTTGTTGATTTGAGGGCGAATCTGCTTTCTTATTGAAAACCTATCAGATGGTAGGCTCACTCTGTGAGTCCTCAAAGGAGACCCTTTTGGTAGGTTTTTGGGTTGACTTGGATGAAGAAGTCTCATTGATCATTTTGAAAAAGGCATTCCTAAATACCAAGACTTTAAGCAATTCGAAGGCAGACAAACTTATCTTAACCTTCTTAAATTCCTTAGCTACATATTCTCCCATTTGTTCAATTTTGACTTCAAAAAGGGCACTCTGGGAAGAGCTAGTAGGTTGGTTTTAATTCTAGCCTTGTTGCCTATTTCTATAAAAGTACCTGTTAGGTACATATGGGTATCCTGGGTTATTGCTAGTATTTGGGTCAAGAGGAGTGCTAAAGTTGTTAGGCAGGGTGGAGGTAGTGAAAGGACCATTAGCTTGACCACCTACCTACCTATTCCTTAGATCATAAGGGGTAGTCTATTGGTGGAAAATTTTGACTTCATCTTCTCTTAGTTCTTCCTCATCTATTAGACCATTATCTATTGAATTGAAAAGACGAGCCAATAGAATTTTGGTACTTACCTCTTCTGCCTTGTCATCATTTGTTACATCTGATGAGGTAAAAATAACCTCATCATAATAAAATCAGAAAATCTTATTCTTACAAGTTCAATCCTAAGTCTGTGCCAATTTATTAAACTTTAGGAGAAATAATTGCTTATCTTTAAGGAAAATTATGCAAACTTTATTTCTTATGATCAATTAAGGAAATTTGCCAATACAGGTTTAATGGGTTGACTTGAGTGTTTCTGTAGGGAATAATCATTCATCTAGTAGATGTTACAAAATGTTGAGCCAACACGTGCCTTAAGTATGATGAAAGATAGATGTTGCGAACCTCCTCCTAAATCGCAGGTTGATGAACCAAAGATTTAGTTATTGTCTATTTAATTTATGTTACCAAAAACTTCATGGCTCATCTCTAGCCTTCTCTACGTTTATGAGTTTTAAAGACATGGAAGTTAGTTAAAGTTGTCAAAATACTTTTTCAATGGCTATCCACGCCATTTGAAATATGGGATTTAGTTATAAGTTTTTCTATAAGAATGTAATTTCAAAATGGATGAATAAGACTAAATAGTAATGTTATGCTTCTTATATGATTTCTGAATACTGATGAATGAAAGAAATTTCTTCTGTCACTTACTAAGTTTTTGAACTATGGATGATAACTATTTATAATGGCAGGACTCCAAAACCTATAGTTTATGTGATTTGAGAACAAAGTGTGACCCGTGAGCTGGCCACTCGAGGGGAGTTAGTTTAAATAGATAAGTACTTACTATTATGTTGTTTTAGTTGTTACTAAAATAACTGTTCAATAGGAATTATTTAAGTATGTTAAGGGTTGAGTCTGAAGTTCTGGAGCACCATTATTTTTAATATAAGTTATTCTTCGTAGTTGTTAGAATCTTTTACTGTTTAAGAAAATGTTTTATAGCCTGTTTACTTACTTTTCCAATTTCGTAGTTTATCAGTGATATAGTTTGCTTATCTCTATGCTTTCTAGTTTAGTTATGATGCTTTCTAAATTAGTTATCTTATGCTTTCTAGTTTAACTATTTCCAGTTTTCTTAGAATAAATTGTTTTCCAGATAAGAATTTAAATGGCCTTAGACTAAAACTAATCTCTGTAGTTTAAAGAAAAATAGAAAATCTATGAGTTATCTGAATTATCTTCTTTTGCAAACTACCTTGGACACTGCCCGGTCGACTAATTGACATTCAATATTCTAAAGTAGTAGGACCTAATGATAGCCTATCAACATCATTTTCCATTTCTGACACATTTTTCTCAGCCTTTGGGAAAGGGGCTTGGTTGACCACCAACACCGAAGAATCATTTGGTTCAGATGGACCGATGTCCCTACATCCTGAGTTGTCCATGACATTTTGGACCTCTATCTAGAAAATTTTAGTGGTTGTCTGGAATTCAGGGCAATCCAATTCGGAATTTTGGCTCATCTTATGGATGCGGCTCCAATCGAACAAGGCAGCCTCAACCAGGTATACCCCACTCATGGTTTTGTCATTTTTGTTAGGCTGGTGAAGGGGTGTGGGAACACCACCATTGTTCAGCTTGGTGTTCCATGTCTAATTTTGTCTTTGGGAAGGCCTTCTGTCAAAGTTTTGTCCTACATTCTGACTCCTCTCATAGTTATGTCTAGAAGGAGCACCAATTTCATGGTTGTATCGACTATCACGGTTGAGGTTGGCCTGGATGCTTCTTTGAGACAGCTGTAGTTGGTTGTTCTCGTTCCTTTAGTGTGTCATCTCAGTTGACATCTTCTTGATCATTTTTGTTAATTCATCAATCTGGTCCTTTTATGTGTTGTTAGGCTGCGGAGTTGAATTTTGAAGGAAGACTGATTGCACTGTTAATTGATTTGATGGGTAGGTGAGAACTTGGAATTTTGAAGATACGTCGACAATTGGGGCAGCTGAATGTGAACTTGTTGTTGTTGGGGCTGTAGGAATTGAGGCATGGGAGGAACCTAATTCAATGGCTATATTGGATGAGGCACCATCGTGAGATGCAAAATTAGGCTCATCAGGGGTGTTTGTTGTGCCAAAGCCTACGTAATTCCCTAGACTTGATACAGATGGGCAACTAGCCCCAACGATGGTAGTGGACCAACAATGTACTATCCCAAATTTGTACTTGTCTTAATTTATTCTACATAGGCCTTTGTCAGTTGTCTAGGTGGTGGAATCATCCTTTTCAGCAATGCAAAAGTGAGGTTGTCAAGGGTTGCATAGTACAATAGGTGGGAGAAAGCATCATTTACCATGTAGAGTGTTTGCAATCTCATGTAGGCCCTATGAAATCTATCATTAAAAGAGTTGATTGGCTTGTTAATCTCCCTCTGAATTTCTATGAATTGTTGGTATAACTCTAAGGGAATGACTAAAATCTTGAACTTTTGTAAGAAAGTGTCCTTTAAAAGGTCCCACGTATTGATGGATCCTATCAGCAAGTGGATGTACCAATAGAAGGCCTCCTCCCCTAGGGAGTAGGGAAAGAGTTGGCATGCTACATCCTCATGTATAATCTACATATTCTTCAAGGCTATCTAAAAAATCTTAATGTGCTCCTCTACTTTCCTTTGCAGATCTTGGGGATTAAACTTCATGCAAAAGCTCTTTGGGTTCTTCGACATATCATGGTAAAGATTAAAGGACAGAGGAGACAATTTTTTTCCTAGCCACGCCATGGGAGGCGGTGGTGGAGGAGGTTGTACTAGATTGACTTGAGGCTGTGTAGGAGGGGTATCAACTAATGAGACAACACCTAAGAATTGGGGTGCGTTGGGCTGGAGGGTAGCGCCTAGGCTATGGGAGGCGACAACCTAGAAGGTTGTTTGGAGTAGTTGGGAGGAGAGATGCACTGCCAAAGGTGAAGGAGGAGGTGGAGGCGAGTGGATGGAAGGAGAGGAGTTGGATGAAGGTGAAGTGGGTTGGTTGGGTGTGCTAGAGGTGGATGCTTCCCATCTTGTAGCTCTTCTAACTCGGGTAGGGGGTGGTAGCTCTTGAAATTACCCTTTGCTTAGTGTTGATCATAGGACTCTGTCAAATATCTTAGGGGAGAATGAACCGATTTGATCCATCTTAGCACGAATAAGCCCCTCCTTCTAGTGCCAATTTTTTTGATGGGTGTTTTAGCACTTTCTCAACATAGGAAATGCATAGGTGCGTCGCCTCTCTTGAAAGGAAATCTCGAACAACAAGTTGTTGAAAATCACCCCAAGGTCTCTTGGGTGTCAGGTCATGACTTGCTTGGAATGTCCTAGTTGTTTAAAATGTGATTTTTCTAGTAATCATAGGGTAGACTTATGTGAGTTAAGCTGGGAGGAATTGGTTCATATAATGGAGTTTCAATATGGGAAGTTTTTTGAACAAGTGTTGTATGTTAAAATAGTAGTCTAAAACTCCTATTTTAGTTTCATATTTTCCTTTACAATGTGCAATGAACCTTGTTCAAAGTCATTATTAAAGAAAAGGAAAAAGGGTAGGGAAGTGAAAAGGTTCCTAGACTTGAAACTAGTAGTGAATAGTGATAATGGAGGTTTCTACTGTGGACCAACCTTCCCAAGACTTAGTTCCATTTAACCAAAAGAGTCTATAGTTTCATGAAACTAGTGCAATCTTCTAAGGACTGCAGATTTCATCTTTTCATTCACCATGAACATGAATAAAGAGATGATATTTAAGTGTAGAAATGAAATAAAGTTCACACTAACTTTGCACAGTTGTATATCATCAATATGTAGAAAAAAGTATGAACTAGGAAGAGGTCAACACCATATCAATCTTCAACATCAATGAACAACATCTAACTAATCTACTAAAGAAAATTGAAATACATAGAACAACAAAGAAAATTTACTCAAATTCACTAAGAGGAGAAGAATCATGCAACATAAGTTGGAACTCAAGAATCTACCAAATCAATGAACTTCTATTAACATTCTAAAAACATGTCTTTACAACAAGTCAACTCTCTCTTGAAAATGAGAGGAGCCCCCCTATTTATAGTTTTCAAAAAGTGAAATGAATGGCCAAGATTTTACTTTCATTGTGTGGACCAGATTCATTTTACTTTTGGGTTTCACCTACCCCCAAATATATAGGAATTTAAAATACAACTTTGTCTTATTCCTATTTTGTCTTCTTGTGGTAGCACTGTAGCTCTTTGTCTTCTAGTCGATTGTTGTTTTCCCTTTTGGTTGTAGCTACACTATGAGAAACTCATCATCTATAATAGGCTTTCCAACCTCCTTTTATAGTGTAGCATATTCCACAAATTTTCCGATCACGGGACGAAGCTTATCCCATTCCAAAATGTCGTATTGAAGCACCTAGAAGTTCAATTTTTTGGATCGACGGGTGAGTGTGTCCCAATATTTGTCACATTTGGCTATGTTTTTGTTTACCTATTTAGATTGGGCGAAGGCCCAAGCAGAAAAACCAATAAAATCTATTGTAAGTTTTCCCATACTTCCATTCTCCATTTTCTTATGGAAGTAGGGCCTTATCTTTTTTGGATCCATCTCAACAGGAGGCATTTCAAAAAAAATCATTAACTTAAAATATTCCCCACAGGTCGACCTGGTTTCTTTAACCCAATCAAGATCTTGCTCCACTTCATGGAACACTTTGTCTAAGATTTCCTTCATTTTAATGAGGCCCACTCTCCAGTTCTCCACAAGCCAAAAATCATTTTCCACCATTGCAAGCTCTTTCTTCACTATTCTTTCAGGGAACTTGAGGATTGCCTCAATTTTAGGATATGTAATCCTATATATCTTTGGGAAGTCAGTGTAGACTTTCCTTATATCTCCAAGATACTTCTGCACTTCCAAAAAAAATTTTGTTGTCCTAATAACACGTCCAATACCCATGTTTCAATTGTAAAGGACCTGTCATAACCAATCTTCAGTGTCCTTGGTCCAACTCTTTCTCTTTTCAAGTGTGCTGATATGTTCCTCCAATAAAATCAGTGGAGAAATTGTTGATGTGGTAGGGAGTTCTTCGTTTGAAGACCATTGCTGAATATATGTTGTTAGATCTGCCACTTGTGCCTTTAGCTCCTCCTTGGAGGTCTTATCCTTATTCATTTGGTGCATACTGGTGGTGACAAACCCTTAAAGATGATCGAGCTTTTGCTCCCTTGTGGTCATCCCTAGGTCAATGGTTGATATATTGTAGCTGACCCCTTCCTCACCCATTATTAGAGTGGTGATTTGTACCGTTCTCGATCCGGATGCATCCATGGTCAGCTGGGATCTAACCTTCGACTTCTTCTTCTTCTTGGTGCTGATTTGGGCTCAAGCCAAGATGGCCTCTAGCCTTGCCTTTGGATCCATTGGTGTTTGGGTATTCTTTTCTAATTTCTTCTCAAGCCATTTGGACATCTGAGCTTCCCCTTTAGGTGATTCGTGATCACCTTCCTCTTCATGGGTGTGCTGGATTTGCAATGTCTTGTCACCCAAGGTCTCTTGTTCTAGCTTTTCCCCTTCTTCTTCCTGAATAGCTACTGTCACTTTCCTTGGGGTCTCATCAACCATATGATTTTTGGGGTTGAATTACTTTTCAAAAGTCTTTTATTCTTATTCTTGTTAATGCCCATGTTCTTCATGATGTTCCAATTCTAGACCTTTTCTCATTTCATCCTCTTCTTCAAGCCTGTCCTCTTCTTTCTTCTCTTTCTCTCCTTCTTCTTGTTCTTCAAGAAGAGGAATCTCTTCATCATGCTTGAAACATTGGTCTTGCTCCCCTGTTGGAGGTTTAGTGTCTTCCATTTTTCATCAATATTTCTTTCTTCCATGGTGGGTTGTTTGTCAACTTCCTCCCCAACATCCTTGAGTTGTTGGGCCAACTCCTTCTCGAGCTTTGGGTCAACAGTCTCCACAATGTATTTGGTGCTTGGCTCTTCTTCATCCTCCTCAAAGGATTCTTCTTCCTCTTCTTTGTAGACTACCTCATTAATCATGAGGTGTTGATATATGGGATGCTCATGGTAGTCATCCGCTTCTTCCTCTAATTTCTTGGTGGTCTCATTTTGTTGCATGTCCAACTCCTCAGAAATTTGCATTGTGGCTTCCATTGAAGGGGGCTTAGTAGGAGGAGGAGTGATAGGAAGACAAGTTATAGCATGAGCTAGGGAAGCCTGCACTACAAAGTTTGCAAACATTCCAGAGAGCTTTGATGGAATATTTTGCATGTATTTGGTGAAAGCTTTTGGGAGGACGAGAGTGAGAATCATCATTGTGGAAGTGGTGGAGGGAAGAGATAATGTTGGGGACATGGATGAAAAGAGTGGGGAAGTAGTGGTAAAAGAGGAGTCCAGAGTTATAACTTGGGCCACAGGAGAGGTGGAGGCAAGGTGAACCGAGATGTCCACAACGGGCAGAGAGGTGGCAACCACTGCTTGTGGGATAGGCAGGGGAGTAATAGTAGTAGTATTTGTGGCTAGGGTAGAAAATATAATAGGCGAGGGCCTTGGTTGCTCTTCTCCCCCATGGAACAGGTCCTCTTGAATAGTGGGCATCCCCGTGAAACTACCCAACCTCTTTGACTTCTTTGAAGCCTTCCCTAGAGATTCCTTAGATTTGGGTTGTCATTCAACCACTTCTTTTCTTTTCTTTGATCGTGTGATCAGGGGAGATGCTGAGGTTTCTCCTATCGAGGCAACATTAGAGGCACTGTTAGTTTCACCCTCCATTGACTCTTTGAGTTCACCATATGTCAGGGCTACTCCTTGTTGCTTTAATTTGGAAATTTTCCCATAAATCCATTATTTGGTTCTTGCCTTTACAGGCTTTGTAATAATATCGAGGTTGTTGACCTCCTCTTCATTCCAATCTATCAACGGTAGCATAAAGTTGGCAACAACATTATACCTTGGGTCCATCATCGTGCTTTCTTCTTAACCCACTTGCTTTGGCACAAGAAAAAACTTGACTACCTTGATGGAGTAGGTTGTCATGTGCATGTATTTCCACATACACACCTCCTTGTCATCCTTGCAATTATCCCAAAAGTCTTCAACATTATATAGGTGGGCATACTCCAATCCAACCATTTTCTTCATCTTGCCATACGGGTCCATTCGCGGCCGAGCAGTGTGGAACTTCAAGTAATATTCGCTCAACTCTTTGTCAGAATACTCTACACATTAGCATGTGTGGTGCTCATACTGTCCTTGGCCGAAGGAGAGGGGATAGGGGACCCCTGCCTTATGCTTGTTGCTTAAGAGGGTGCATGATCGTTGCAACTGTCATGAGATTTCAAGTAATACTATCCAGTCATTTGTTAGTCTAATTAATTAATTAATTATTACACTAGCATAAGTTAACTTAGGTTTTAATTAATCATATTACTCCTAAGTTGCATTTAATCATTTAATAAAGTTGTTGAGATAAGATTCCCTTCTAGAAGATGAGTTGTTTTTTCTAGAACTTATCTCCATCTTGTTATCATTCCCTAGGTAGTTGGTTAGGGTTTCTTGTTGTCACATGAAGTACGATTTGAACACTTGACAACATCCTTTGCATTCTAGGTTTAGCACTTGCCTATATAATCAGGAATATGTACTCTTTTTAATTCATCCATCTATCAATCAATCAATACTTTCTTTGTGATTGAATATTTCTTCAAACCCTTGTTTGTTTTCTCCATCCATTCTCTTCCTTGTGACAGGTATCCATTTGCATGCAGGTGATCTTGGAGTCTGAAGTTGGTTTTGACAACTTCTACATCATTTGGGTATCGAAGCAGCTTGTATGGGTTATCAAAGAATCCCTCGGCTTAGATGTAGGTGAATTTTGGAAATTGTATAAATAGAAATCTGAACTAACGGATGAAATCATTAGAACGATGTGAAAATCTCCTTTCAGGTCATGCCTAATAAATCTGATGATGTGGCTTGTGAAGGTGTCATTAACCCTACAATAGTCCCTCTTGAAATTTTTGTACTAAATTTGAGGGTACTTGTCAAACACTTTTAGTATCATTTGTGGATTTGGATTTGGTGATGCAAATAAACCCCTATATTGGGCATGGTCAGCAAGCAAGTATACAAGGTATGATCTCATGTAGAACTTTGATGTTTTCTTCACTACTACAAACTGCTCATGCAAGTAGTCATTGATCAATCCAGCCTGCTAGAAATATGTGTCTCCTTGGATGATCTCCTCAATGAAGTAGAACATCCAGTCTTGAAATAAAGTCAAAGTTGGAAGGCCCATAACTCTACTTAGAAGAGTTACCAAGTCATGGTAATCTAATAAAAAATTCACTTCAAAAGAGATCTTGGGGCACCTTATTGATGCTACCCCTCTTGTCCTTCAACCAATATTGATTGATTAACTTTTTACATCTGATTGGATTAACATCCCACATTTTCTTACCATATTCCTTGGAGATTTGTTCCATCTCGCTGAAGGTAGGGATGCATAAGGTTTTTTCGTATTGACTTGGTGGAGAAGTCAGCCAACACATTTCCATTCCTATCTACTATTTTCTTGGTCTCTTCTTGGTGCCCCTTCCTATAGTCCATTATAAGTTTAGGGGCTATGAGGGCTAGCGAGAATCCTACAGCCTTGGCCAATCCACTGCTTCTAATTTTTTGGCGTTTTATGTTTTGGGATTGAGCCTGACCCTCTGTTTGAACTCATCAATATCTATGTGTCCTAGATTAGTGTCTGAGATCTCCTTCCATTCTGTAAGGACCTTGGAGTTGAGGGGTTCCTTTTGGAACTTGTACTTCATTTTTTCTTTATCCTCCTTGTCCTGAGGTACCTTAGCGATCTTTTTCCCTTTATCCTTTTCTGTGGCTACCCCCAAGGATCCAACAGTTCGTTCCATATATCCTGCAACCAAAGGAGCAGTAAAGGATTCAAGCATAGAATACAAGTAACGTTAGCCAAAATCATATAAAATAGTGTTAGGTCGTGTCGTTTTGAACTCATAAAACTTTAAAGTTTAGCAACAACGACCAAGAGGAGGGAGCATCCCATGAAGGCGGGCCTGAGAAAGGTTGTGGCCATTTTTTAAAGTTCATGTTTTGCATGGGAAAGGACTTCATTAGGTAGGATGTGGGCCCAAAGGGCACAGGCACCATGCCCAAGAACAACGGTGAGGGTAACCAGTTCCTCCATCTCCAGATTGATATTTCCCAAGGTTTTTTCAAATTTCCAAATGACGGGTTTTATAGGGAGGTTATTTCTTTACCTAAATCCATCATTTTGTGAACAAACATTTAATCATCTTAAAATTTTAGGCAAAGAAAATATGGCAAAGGATGATAGAAAACTCACCTCACTATCTCGCATGAACAATGGTGAAAACACCCTTTGATCATAGCTAAAATCGGTGAACGAATGTTGTGGGTGCGACGAAGGTGATAGATGGAGCTCTGACACTTATTCTGCAAAGGAATGTTTTGAAAATGGAAGCTCAAGCAGGGTATTTATAGGAAAGACAAAATTAAATGCATGTATTAAATGTTTGTACGATGGTGTTGAGGGTCGATGAACAGTCACTTTGTCAATGACATCAAAAATGGCGGAGTCCACCCAACAGATGACGATCAAGCACCGATAGTTGAAAATAACCGACAACAAAAATGGCAAAGGTGACAACGGGTCCTGTAGAGCGGGAGGATGTCGGGTTTCCTCCATTTGAAACGATGAAGGTGTGAAGGAAACCCACAAGGGGCAGCCCACAGGGGTCGGCCCACACTAGCCTAAGGAGGTCAACTTGAAAACTTAAAGGAAAACAACCGGGAGAATCTTGTAGGGACTCATGACTTAGAAAATTTTGGGGAAGCAAAATATGGTCAACTAAAGATGCTTCTTTTAGAGTTCCTTGACCATTTAAGACTCAAAATAGAGGGGGCATGCAAAATGAGGTAAAACAAAAGTGGCCTGACACAAGCAAAAAGAGAGGGTCCTCGTTCTGAATGAGGCATGTGTGCTATAGGCACAACACAAATTTATTCACTGATTCTTGAGATTTGAATTTTCAGGACTATGGAGATAGTGACCCTCTCCAAGAAAGTTGAACCCTAATTTTTATGTCAAGTTCCTTTGTCTTTGTACTTTGTTGTTTTGTTGTAAATTTCTATCTTTCAATTCTATAGTTTTCTATATTTGTATTAGTTTTTCATTTCTTCTTAGTTGAAGTAGACATACATTTGCATAATCAAATCGAATTAGTCAATCAACATCTAACCCCCATATTCTAAAAGGACCAAAACATTGATCCACAATTCTAGATCTTCCCTTGAGGTTAATAGCCAAGTGGGTGTATGTTATCAATTTTGGATCCTTCTATAATGTTATATAAGAGAAAGTGTGATTTAGATCTTAGATACATTTCTTCCACCTAAAAAATAGAAGCATGGATCTAATGAAAAAGTGTCAAAATACTACATAAGCATGGAAATTAGAGTGCTAGCACCCAAAGTCACAAAAAATATTGAACAAGTCATAAGAATTGATCTTGTATCAAAAGCATCAGTTCAAGGTGTGTAAGAACTATTCCAATACCTTTAACTTCCAATCATGAAAACTCAAAATAAAATGTTAGAATGCAAGGACATGGGTCCCATTAGGCATGCAAAAATGAGGATAGTAAAATATATAAAGGATAAAATAATAAGATAACAGAAATAAAATAAGATTTTATACCTTTTCCTAACTTACTACGCTGGATTACGCTTGATATGGAGGCACCCAACTCCACTTGATGTGCTCTTTTTGATTGTGAAACTTCAATGTATATGGATTTCTCTTAATTTTATCATAATCTTGGTATACAAATGGATTATTGATGAAAATTATAAATCATAAGTTTAGCATATGTTTTTGGATGATTAATGAATATCAAAGCTCCAATTTATAGAATTTTGGTGGCCAAATTGGATGGTTGAGATGGGTTGCAAGCTAGAGGGAAAGGATTTCAAGAGAAGATGGAGCTTTAGCCTTGTGGCAAGTGTCACAAGATGGAGGCTTGAGATAATGGAATGTGGCATGGGGAAGAGGGCTAGGTGTTTTCACACATGTGTGAGCACACATTAGGAAGAACAAGAGGTTGACATGTAGAGAAGAAGTGGAAAGTGTAAGAGGGGAGAAATTGATGAGAGTGACATTTGGATGGAAGAGAAAAGTGTAGGTTGGTTACACATGTGAGAAACTAATGAGAGATATGGTTAAAGGGTGAGGTGGAAGGTGATGATAAGTTGTGCATGCTCACACATATATGAGCATTGAAGAGGGTTACTGACACTTGTCACATGATGGAGAATTTGGTTATTTGGAAAAATTTTAATTGGAAAAATAATTAATGATGATTAGGTGGATTAATTAATTAATCATGCTTAGAAGTATTAATGAATAGGGGTTAAGGTTGAGTTAATTATATTAATCAACCTTTATAAGAAACTTAATAACTAAATTTAATTTAATTAGTTATGGGGATAAATAATAATTCATTAAATAATATATTATTTAGTTAATTATAAGAAACTAAAAAAATGGTGAATTAAAAAAGATAAGTAATTAAATATTAATTTAATTAATTATGTAATAAGAGGTCAATTTTAGGGTGTTTATAGAAATTACCATCTTTTGTGTTTTACAATGCATTTATTAATTTTGATATCTTGTACCTAATATTGTTTATCTATTATTTAAACCCTAATTAGGTTTTCTTACAAATAATTTTCTTTATTTTTTGTTTTCATTTGAACCAAGGTTTATAATCTTATCATTTGGGGTTTATAGTTGAGATTCATCTCAAATTTCACATCTCTCATGACCATCTACCCTTTGTTTGACCCCAATGTCTACATATTTTAGCATTCATGGTTTAGAAATTATGTTAATTTAAGCATGCAATTTTAACATTCAAGATTTACATCTTAGATTTCATACATTGAAACACATTATTTGGCTTAGTATACAATAATTAAGATATTTAAACTACATATTAGGTTTTATTCTAATAGACATGGACATATGCAAGTTTACTATTTAAATCCTTTGTCTAACTTGCAATCACCTGCACTAATCCATTTGAAGGTGATAACAATCTAACTTTATAATCACTTATTCTATTAAAACTAAAAAATGCATTGTTAAAGTTGTGGGTGAAATTGGATTGTTAAAAATGCTTGTGTTGCTCAGTCCCCATCTTTTAACTTCCAACTTGTGTGGTTAATATATCCTTCTTTGTAGGAGTATGTGATTATTTTGTGGTGGATGGGGATACCTTCTCATGACATTTCTATGTATTCTTTCTCCAAAATGTTACAATATGTGAAGTATCAGCTCAAGTGGTGGAATAGGCAGTGTTTTCGAAATATTTTTCATGCTAAGATTGATGCTCAATTTGAATTGGATGTTATTACCTAAGAGGTAAGGGAGTGTGGCCTTTCAAAGGAGTTACTCAGGGATGAGATGAGGGCTTTGAAATCTTTAGAAGAATGTGAGCTTCTCGAGGAGATTTTTTGGAAACAAAATGCCTGTGTTGAGTGGTTATAGGAGGGGAACAAAAACACTACTTTCTTTTTCAATTCAGTGAAAGTTGGGAGACATGGTAATTATATTCTTGTTCTTGTGAATGATAGGGGTGAGAATTTATCCTCTATGCAGGATATGTGTAGAGAGGCTTCATAGTTCTTTGCTTCCTTATTTAGGGAGGATCCTCAAGATGTTTTGGCATAATAAAACTAGGTTTTATCTTGTATCCCCTCCTTGGTTACTGGGGAGATGAATGAGCACCTATTGGGTTACATTTCTCTACAAGAATTGGAGGCTACTATTTTTCAAATGAAGAAAGGGAAAGCCTCAGGCCCTAATGGCTTTCTAATTGAATTCTTTCAAGATTTTTGGGATATCATTAAGTTGGACTTATTGGAGCTAATTCGGGAGTCTCAGAGGAATAAGTAGATGCTGAGGGATTTGAACTCTACTATCCTTTCTCTCATTCCCAAATGTGTGGTTCTCTTCCTTTAACCTATCTTGGTATTCTTGTATGTTCCGGTATTCTTCCTAGAGAGTACTGGAAGAATATTCTTGACAAGTTCCATGTGAAGGTTAGTCATTGGAGTCATAGATGGTTGTGCTTTGTTGGACGTGTTCAACTACTTAAGTCGGTGGTGTAAGATCTTACCATGTATCGATGTATGCTATAGGTGGCTCTAGTTGGGTTTGTTAAGGATTTAGACTCTTTGTCTAGGAAATTCTTATGGGCAGGAATCTTGTTTTCTTCTAAGTGGAGCCTTGTGAAGTGGGATATTGTTTGTAGTCCAAAGCAGTTTGGGGGTCTTGGATTGCAGCAGTCAACCCTGACTAGGTTGTCATTGGTTGTTATGCTTTATTGAAGGTGGTGTTTGGAACAAGATCATATATGGGCTAGGATTCTATCTCATAAGTACCTTCAGGGGGTCCTAAAGGAGGTGATTCCTCATTATTCTTTGGTGTGGAAAGGTTTTGTGATTTGGGGAATGCTTAAGAAAGGGGTTGCATTGATCAAGAAGGGCTTGTTCAGGATATGTAATAGGGGGCTTAGGCACTCTTTTGGTCTAATTATTGGGATGATTTCCCCCTATTTTATGCCAGTATCCTAATTTGTTAATTTTTTTCTAGAGATTCTTAGAGGTTAGATGGTCAAGGGTGGTTGATTTTAAGACTTCTTACCCATGTGGGAAGACAAAGGTGGCTAGGCGGAAGGATCCATGTGATTGGCCTATTTTTGGATCTGAGGAGGACTGTACCATTCTTCAAAGTATTTTGGCTAGTAGGCAGTGCAACTCCCTTAGGGATAAGGATATTCTTGCTTGGAGTCTAGATCCTAAGGGTACTTTCATTGTGGCTAGTGGGCATTAGGAGTTGCTTCGTAAGTTTGGTGGGGTGGAGGTTCCTTGGTGGAAACATGTGTGGAAAAAGTTCTCATGACCAAAGTGCAATTAATTTGTGTGGACTTTGGCTTGGAATAGATGTTTGACTTGGGATAATTGTCAGAAGCAGGGATTCTAGGGCCCTTTGATTTGTGTTTTGTGCGGGTGTAGTGAGGAGGACTCTTCTCACTTGTTTTTCTGTTGTTCCTTTTCTATGCTGCTTTGGAATTTTTGGTGGGGTGTGTGGAAACATCCTTGTGTTCATGGTTCTTACCTTGTTGAGTTGTAGAGTACTTTGGGAAGACCTCCTACTCAGTCTTCCTTCCTCTATATTGTGTGGTGCATTGGTCCTACCTTTATACTTTGAAAAATTTAGTTGGAAAGGAATCATAAGATTTTTTGTGGGGATAGGCTGATGGTTGAGTAGGTTTGGTACAAAATTGTTGGTATGATCTAGGAGATGGTGGAAACTAAATGTGAAGTGGTGTATCCTTTACAAAGGAGTGATGATGAGATTGTGATTAGATTGGGCTTATAGGGACTGACTCTCATCTCTACTTGTTTCAGAAGAGGTATGTGGGTTAGAAAGAAGGTTCAAAGGGTTGGAAGATGGTTACCTCCTCTAGTGGATATTTTAAAGATCAATACTGATGGTTCCTCTAGGGGTAATTTTGGGCTTGTTGGGATTGGTGGAGTTGGAAGAGACTGTTTTGGATCAATTATTTTCTTTTTCTCCATTCATAAAGGGAAGTATTTTAGACATGTAAAATTGACTTGACACCTATCTCACAACATTGAACGACATCAAATAACACTAAACAACATCAAACAACACTAAACGACATCAAACAACACTAAATGACATCAAACAACACTGAATGACATCAAATAGCCTCAAGCAATGTCAAACAATATTTAACATCATCTCACATCATCTCACATCACTTCGAAACGACTCAGAATCATCCCATAACACTTCATAATGACTCATAATCATCTCATAACACTTCAAAATGACTCAAAATCATCTCGTAACACTTTGGAATGACTCATAATCATCTCGTTGCACTTTGAAATGACTTGGAATTATCTTCTAACACTTTAGAATGGCTCAAAAACATCTTGTAACACTTTTGAATGACTCAAAGTCATCCTATAACACTTCAGAATGACTCAAAATCATCTCGTAACACTTCAGAATGACTCGGAATCATCTCGTAACACTTCAGAATGACTTGGAATCATCTTGTAACACTTTGGGATGACTCATAATCATCTTGTAACACTTCAAAATGACTCATAATCATCCCATAACACTTCAGAATGACTCAGAATCATCCCCTAACACTTCAGAATGACTCAGAATCATCTTGTAACACTTTAGAATGACTCAGAATCATCTTGTAACACTTCAGAATGACTCAGAATCATCTCGTAACACTTTGAAATGACTCATAATCATCCCGTAACACTTCAAAATGACTCAAAATCATCCAGTAACACTTCATAATAGCTCAAAGTCATCACATAACATCTCAGATCATCTCAAAATCACCCTGAAATAATTTGAAATCATCTTGTAATGTCTCGGATCATCTCATAATCATCTCAAAAATGCTCGAAATCATACCACAATGTTTCACATCACATTAAAATGACATCAAAAACCCTAATTCATCTATTAATTGAATAATACAACATTATTTAATTAATTCACTTTTTCATCATTTCAGACAAATTTAATAAATTTAATTTATTTAATAAAGTCTCAAAAAACCCTAATTCCTCTATTAATTAGATAAAACAACATTATTTAATTAATCCATGTTTCATCATTTTGACCAATTAAATAAATCTCATTCATTTAATAAAGTCCTAGTCCCACCTTATTTCGTCCCAATTATTTAATTATGTCACTAAGTCACCTTATTCCCCTAAGTGGATTAAATTATTAAATAATTTAATTACAACACTTTCCATCCAAAATTTTGAATTAAATAAAACTATTCAAATCAATTATCAAAAATCAAATCAAACTAATGCAACTTTGTTTGTAAAAGTCAAACTTGATTTGCACATTCTAACCCCAAAAAAGGAATTAATTAATTAAATCAATTAATTCATATTCCTTGCCCACTTTCTGATTGAGCAAATTACAATTGTTGACTAGGCAATCTATTTTGTTAAACTAATCCATCTATTCAATTAACTAAAACATCACATTCCTAACTAAGCCATCACAAAGTTGACTGATCAATCTATTCAATTAACTGATCAATCAGAGTATTGACTCGCCAATCTATTTCCCAATCACACAAATTGTGCAATCAACTTTGCACAATTATCTCATGTCTAAATCCTCTCAACACACTTCGACTGTTGATCTGGATATTCTTCAAAATGATCTGGATTGTCCATTTCAAATATCATTTTCTATATAACAAACCCCTTTCCTCACAAATAAGGATCAGAGAATTCATAGACATTGAACAACAAATTTCTTTCAAGATCATCCTTGAGAGAGAGCTTTATCCGTTGTCTTCGATCAACCAAACACAACAAGCATTCATCCACACTTTGCACACGAACTTTGGAGGCTTTGTTGTGATAAGAATAATCCAACATCAAGCGAATGCACTCTGCTACGAGATGGTAAAAGCTATATTTTATTCCCATTTTGGTAATTTTAGTAGATTCCTTATCATGTTTGCATTAGTATAGTTCAATTTCATATGTGTAGGTTTCTTAATTTTAGATTTTGAGCTTTTTGGTTGTAGATAAGATTTCTTCATCAGATTGTTCTAATGTCCCTCTTGAATCATTAATCTAACATCCTCATTCCCCCCAACACAACATTCTAACAACTTTATGGAGGTGTTGGTGATTCTTTGTGCTATTGAGTGTGCATGTGATTTGGGTTAGCGTAGGATCATCTATGAATCTAACTCACAAATTATTGTTAATTTATTGAATGAGAAAAAGTTGGCTAATGTTAATTGGCATCTTGCTTTGGTTTTTCATTAGATTCTTTAGATGTGATCAATGTTGGAGGTGGTTTCTTTTGCTCACATCCTGTGTGAATGGAATAGGGTTGCTAATTTTTTGGCCAAGTGGGCTTTAGAGCATGATGAGGATTGGAATATTGAGGGTTGGGGGTAGTTATCCCTAGATTATAGTCATGATTTAGGGAGGGTCATTTATGATAATTTGGTTGGGTGAGTTGTTTGTTGCTGAGTGGGTGGAGGTTTTGTCTTGGTTGGTTGTTCTTTTGCTTTCCTTTCTTGGGAGCCTTTTGGATCCTTGATCTCTTTGTATTGCTAAGTTCTTGCTTTCAATAAAGTTTTTACCCCCCTTTTTTTTAAGAAATTGGATTGTAGTTATAATCAATTTATCTCTATGTTTACAATTTTATGGGCATGAGAGACAAAATTCCAAGCTTAAACTAACATAAAATATTAATATTACTTTATACATTTTGGGTTTAGGGGAAGTAGGGTTTTATGTATAATGCATAGATCTATGGTTTCAAATTAAGTTTTAGGATGTGGGGTTAACTTGTATTGAGTATATTAGGAGAAATAGGTTTTACATAAATCATATTTTGTTATATAATATTCCAAATCTAAATTTGATATATAAGGTTTAGCATTTATTGTGTTTAACGTGTTCAAAGTTTTTTCTTTAGGTTTGAATTTTTTGAGGGGTTTGGATTACTATATTTCATGATCTAGGGATTTTGGTTTTAATATATTTGGTGAAATAGGTGTTTAGATAATTTGGGGTTTGGGGATAATTATGGGAAATAGGTTCTACATAAATCATGTTTTGTGATGTAGGGTTCAAATTTTAAATAGTTTTTGGTTTAGAGTATGAAACCTCTAGGTAAGTGACAATCACCTACTCTATGCACATGAGCATAATAATAGTCTAATTTTAAAAAAATATTTAAACTCAAAATCATGCTCTTAATTTTGTGTTAATGACGTTTTGTATTCCACTAGAGCCCCTTGAAGAGATAAACCAAAATTATTACCTATTTTACTATTAAATATTCCTTTAAAATGGAAAAATACATCAAAGACTCTTGGGATAAAACCTTTCAAGTAGGGGAACTATTGCTATTCCAATTTTTTGGTGCATTATAATAGACATCAACATGCCTCGATACAAAAGTTTGTAAAAAATTTAAAAACATAGTAGAGGAATATTGATCAATTGACAAATGCCTTGATGAAGTGATTCCATAAATTTTATTAAATTGACTTATTGAAAAGGCTTTGAAAATTTAAGTTATATACAACCTATAGCTACAAATTAAAGTTTCATGACCATGTTAAATAAATTATTCTTGCTCACCCAATGGGTAATTTGAAATAAAATGTAGAATTAAAAAAAACAAAGGTGGTTTGTATTTATCACACATAATTACAAATAATATAATGAACATCTAGGAAAAGTATTTGGCCATAGAGGATTATATGTATTTTTGTCTATTGAACCTAGGGATAGTAGCATCTTATTACTATATTAGTTACACCATCAAGTTAATATATGCCTTATACTTGAATAAAAAGACAATTTTGAACTGGATTCTTAAAATCGTCACTTTTACTTCAAAATATTCATATCTTCCCCTAAGGCCAACTGAAAAAGAAACTATAATAAAATTGATAAATCGTCAAAGTTATTTATTGAAAAAATAGAACACACTAATCCACATATAAAGCCAAATGAATTTTTAAAATTTCACCTTTCAAGGCTTGTCATGTATCATAACCTATCACTAGATCAATAATAAATGATTCTTTCTATAAACAAGATTCTTTAGGTTATAGTAAATGTTATTTTTAGTAATGGCTGCGTGAGTTAGAATATCTGTGATTAATTAAAAAAGTAAACTAACACACCAATGAGACATTATGTTGAAAGAAACTAATCTAGAAAACATAAATGCAAACTCTAAACAATAGTAGCTTCTTCAAATTTGTCCCATCGTCCTCTATCTCCAAGGATTTGATTAAAGTTGCTGGCTCTCAATTGTGCAAGCAACAACTTGTTGAAATGACAACTTAGGATAATGAGATTGATTGAAAATGTATGTCCATTGCTAATGATTTAAGCTATGAAATTGAAATGCTATGATATTGCTATGATGTTGATATGCTGATTCAAATGCAACTATAGTAACTGCGTATGAAATCTAGGATGAAATCTATTTACGAGAAGACTATATTTATAGATTTTCCGAAGGAAAGAATCTAGTTGGCGGAGATCAACAGTTGAAATTCAAACTTGTCAGGATGAACGGTGAGAGATGGAGAGGTTAAGAGAAAGGTGGAAGGTTGAGAGGAAAGTGGAAGAATGTTTTCAACCCACAAAACCATCCTCATTCAAAAATGGAGACAAACATGGCATTTGTCTTTTTATTTATGAAAATTTGGTTGAGAGTTTGAGGATAATGCTAATTAAATAAATAAGTTTATTTAATTATGTGAGAAGTGAAAGAAAATGAGTAATTAAATATTGTAAATATTAAATTATGTGAGATGTTAGATGGATTAGAAGAATATTCCATAATTCGAATTTAAACATTCAAAATTTAGAAATGAAATGATAATTAAATAAATAAAATATAAAATTTATTTAGTTTAATTAAGAGGAAAGTAGCAATAATTAAATAAACTTATTTATTTAATTTAACTAGAAGAATTGGATAAATGAACAATATAAATAAATTATTAAATTTATTTATATGTAGATTAATTTAGAATATTAATTAAATAATTCATACTTAATTAATTAACAGGTTTGAATAACCGTGACCATTTTTAGATGTGTATATTTTGCCCCTCTTTGAAGTGGTGTGTTTTACGCATTGCTTCAAAGAAATTTTCCCCAGAATTTAAAAATTTACCGATGCTATATGCCCCCTTGAGAGATAAATTGTGCGTTTTGAATGATTTGAAAAGAATTCCTTTGATTTTTGAAGAGAAATGGCCTATTTATTTCTTGAAATAGTGTATTCCAAAGTAAAAATGAAAATATTTTTTGCTTTTTACCCCCTTAAAAGGTGGAAAAGGTGAAAAGTCAGTCATTTGAACAGTAACTTGTGCGAATTTTCAGAGCTCTAAGAGATAAAAATGAGATGTCGATCCATAATGAGCGCCACAGACTCAAGTGAGCTCACCGTCATCAGAGACCAGCTGCATATGGACCTCCGATAAGTTGATCTAATCCTCTTTTTCAAATTTGTAGAGATTTTTTTGTATGTTTTTTTAATTTTTAGATTTTTGAATTTTCTGCTTTAGCGCATAGGTTTGCGGTTTAGTGCATGGGATCCATACTTTAGTGCATAGGCTAGATAGAGTAGCACATCCAGAGTAGTGCATAGATGTAAGACAGTAACGCATAGATTTGTAGATTAGCGCATAGACAAAATGGTGCATAGGAAAAATGAAGTAGCGCATCCAGGAAAACTGCCCGCATAGGGTGCTAGTTTAGCGCATCCACTTGATAGAATAGTGCATAGATACTTTAGCACATCCAATGTCTATTTTAGCACATCCATGGATTAAATTCACGCATACATGTTTTAGCGCATCGATTGACTATTTTAGCACATCCATCGATTTTTTCCAAATGTCAATTTTTGAAGAAAAATTGATATGTACTTGATGATTGTTGCTAGATTAGACAATTGATTATATGTTGTTGAATAACATCAAGAATAGATTAGCTTGATTTGATAAATTTATCTTCGTGTTTGAAGAACAAATAGTAAAGATAAATTTTATTTCTTGCTTGAAAGACAAATAGATGATAGATTTGTTTTCCCGATTGAAAAACAAATAGATAGATATTGAGTCAATTGACTATTAAATTTGTTTTCATGTGATATGAAAAAAAAATAGTAGAAATGATAGATAGTTTTTCTTTCATGATTGAAAAACAAATAAGATTTGATTGAGTTGATTGTCTATTTGATACAAGTGATGAACTTGCTTGATGTACTGATTTGATTAGAGATTGCTTGTTGATTGATTTGTATGATTGCTTGATGATGTTATAAAGGAGGAATTTAACCTCCTCCAGATCAGAGAGAGATTTTTTCATACCTGGGAGATTGTTCCTCAGTTGTCTCAAGATGACTTAGATATTATATACCAGTGTGGGTTGAGTCCATTGTTGAGGATCCTACAATATCGGGTCAATAGGGCGTTGTTGACTACATTAGCTGAGAGGTGGCATAGCGAGCATAACACCTTTCATCTGCCCACAGGAGAGATGACCGTGATGCTAGAGGATGTATACAGGATTCTGGGTATTCCTGTAGTTGGTGAGTTTGTGATCTATGATCACAAGGAGATTGGGGGGACGGATGCACTGAAACGAGTCTTCCAGGATCCTCATGCCGGTTGGTATGATATTCCTTAGAAGGAGATATGCCCCACTACCTTTAGTTTTAGCAGGTTTCATTGGTGGTTTCCTTTGTCTTGATCGTAGGTCAAAGGGACTATCAGTCGGGTGGGGTCGGATCTTGGAGGATATGCTTATCCATCGTACCAAATATGCATGGGGGTCCTACATGCTTTCCCATCTATACCATGATCTTCATCAGGTCATGTACATAGATGAGAAGAGTCTCTCCTATGGAGTTACTCTTTTATAGATATGGGCATGGGAGCGGATTGTGATCACTCGTCCCATCGTTTAGAGAGATCGTCCCCTTGGGTTTCCATATGTTTATGCCTACACAAGTCCCCTCGTCCAATCGAGGTTGGGAAAGTTAGAGTACTGGTGGAGGGTACTGGATGACATGGATACCATCATCTAAAGACCGTATCTTGACTGTGACCCCTGGGAGGCAGATGATATAGAGCTTCCTTTTTATACCAGATTGAGATACTTGATTGGGTGCACCCTGTTTATCATCGAGCGATTTCTAGTTCTATGGGTCCTGAGATAGTTTGAACTAGTATAGATGATGCCACAAGGTGTGGCACACTATGCCAGGTGTCGGGAGGATGTGGCAAAGTGGGGTCCATGCATGACCATAGAGGCTGCTAGGGAAGAGTATGCAGATTTACAGTCAGATTACTGGGTGATGCACCTAGAGGTGATAGATGTAGGGATGATGGATATCTACATGGCTTTATTTTACACTCATCATTTTTTGAGGTTCACCAGCCCAGAGGAGCCTGCCCCATTATTGGGAGGTCTAGCTATATAGTGAGGGCAAGGGCAGCCACAGGCACAGGCAGCAGCAAGGCAGCCACAAGGAGAGGCTCAGGCAGGGGTACAAGATGCATCAACCATGGATATTGATGAGGAGGGGGATGAGGGGGATGAGTCTGGCAGCCTAGATGATAGCAATGATGATAGTGGGGATGATGGAGGTGGTGGGGGTGGAGGGAAAAGGTTTTTCTTTGATGTACCTTTTAGTACAAGGCCACAGACATCGAGAGTGGTGGATCAACCGAGTAATTCGGCTCCATGGGTTATTATTAGGGCTCCCTCACAGGGACAAATGGATGCCTTACAAGCAAAGGTTCAGACTCTTCAGATTCAGTTAGCATAGGCATAGGTGATGATCAGCCAACTACAGGCACAGGTTGCACAACCACCACCTCCTAACCCACAGATAGCTCAGCTTATGGCAGAGCGAGACAACTTCTGGGAGAGATGCATACAGGCCGAGGGGGTAGTTGAGAGACTCCTCATATCAGTTGAGAGAACCTCTATTAAAGAGGTTGTAGCAGAGGGATTGGAGACTTCTCGGGAGGCAAAGTATTACAAGATGAGATACTTTGAGGTAGTGCCACCCGAGAGGAGGATTGCCTTCACACAGTCAAGTACTCGATTTCAGACCCATTCATGCAGTCATTCTAGGAGTGCTACCAAGAGTGTGGGTCAACCAACCAGATGCGAGATCAGAGCTTCAGGGAGCAGAGATCCAATGAGACCTACTACCTCAGGGGATAGTAGCAACCATGTGCCATGGCCAGATGCCCCTCAGTGATGAGAATTTTGACACATTTAGTCATTATATTTGATATATCTTGTTGAAACATTTGATATCCTTGTACTCCTGGGTATATGAGATTTATGAGATGTAGTGGTGATTTGATTATGCATGTGTTATGGATGATTTATGATGTATGATTATGGATGCATGTTTATTTCTATATGCTATGTCATGTATGATTTTGATGATGATGATGCAAATGATGGTGTAATGAAAATGATGATTTTATTTTATGTATGATGATACAATGATGATATGATGTAATAATATGTTATCATGAAATGATTTCTAACATGATTTTTCTTTATGATGTATGTTATGAATGCAAGATGTAATGATGAATGATTTTAATGATGTGAAAAATGATATGATGTGGACTAAATGAATGAGACCTAACAATGATGAAAAAGTGATATAAATGGATATGAAGTGAAATGATGAGCTAAATGAAAAGTTATGATGAAATGAGATGATTATGAAGATGTAATATTTAATGAATGATATGCACATGACATGAATAATGATGTAGTATGATGATAATAATAATAATGATATCAATTGGTGAACTAATGATAATGATGTAATAATATGATGCAATGGATATGAAAATGATAACCTAAATGATGATGTGAAATGAATGAAATGGATGCAACCTTATTATCAATGTATATGTATGCAAAATGATGTGAAAATATAAATTTTATGAAATGATATAATAATGAGATGAATGATTAAAATAATGACCATGCATATGATATGTAAAGATGGATAATGATCATGATGAACTAAATGAGATTGAGAAATAATGAAACGATGATGTAAGTATGCAAATACAATAATAATGATAACCTAAATGAGTGATGGTGAAATGATATGTAATGAATGATAATGGAATGAGATGCCACAAATGTCCAAATTTACTCAATCATTGTTTTGAAAAGATATATGAAATTCTTTACCAACCTTCAAAAATCTACCTTAGACAGCCTTCAAAATGAAAACCTAAATGAATCATGTAGTCCTAAAATGTAGTAATGAATCATTCTCCTGTTTGTCATTTCATGTTGTGCATGATTTTAATCATTGAGCCTTTTGATATGTTGAAAGTTAGTACAAGCATCAAAGGGTATGTTAGCACCAATGATGACTTGAGTACCGCTTTCATGATTTTTGATATAGAAAATTAATACAAGCATCGAGGTATAATTGAACCAAGATGACTTGAGTATTGTTTACATAAACAGATAAAAAGTTAACAATTTTCCTATGCAAGTTCCGAAATTTCAGCAATGATACGTTGTAGAGCATGTCCCATGAAAAATTTGCACAATACTAATGATTAGCTTACAAACAGCAAGCAAAGAAAATCATAATCCTTCCTTGTGATTCTAGTTCAGTACATCATTGAACCACTCCAAAGATATGATGTCATCAAATGTCAAAACAACAATTCAACTTATGCTTTAAGTTTTCCATTCATTTTGTTCAATTTAAGATCATCCAATTTGTTTTAGTTATCTGTCAAAATAGTCGTGTAAACTCAATTTAATTGTACAATTTTGTTGTTTCCGATATTCTGATTTTTGACACATGCTCCCAATTGCCTGCTAGAAAGCTCCAAGAAGTGAATTTCCCCCCCTAGTGACCTTGTACTTTGACTCTTGTTAGACACAACTACTGCTAAGGATAACCCTAATCATCAAGCCATGATGAGATCCTTATAGTTTCAAGGAGATGTTGTGATGCATGATGTGAATGTGATGGCTAGGCATGTATGTGATGTCGATGAAAGATGGATATGCATAATGTATCCTAATAGATAAGAGAGCCAAAAAAAATCACAAACAATGCTTGTTTGCCAGGTTTTCACCATTTGTTTTTATTGCACTTTTTCCTGATTTTTTTGTATTTTTGCTTTTTTTGATTTTTTTGTATTTTTGCAGGACTTTTTATACTGTTTTTTATATTTTTTTAGGACTTTTTATACTGTTTTTAATATTTTCAGGCATAAAACTTCTTCAGATGAATTTTGTTGGACGGATCTTCAAACAGGTCCCCTTCTGATGTTGACAACTGATATGCCCCCGATCCATAGGCAACAATGATAACAAATGGGCCCAACCAATTAGGTTCAAACTTGCCTTTCTTCTCCCGATCCTGCTGATTACGAGGGTTTTCTTTGAGAACCAAGTCACCCACTTGAAAATTTTGTGGTTTGACTCTATGATTGTAGCTACAGGACATAACTTGTTGATATCCTTTCAAATGATTAATTGCAGTTTGACAGTGTTCATCAAGTAGTTTCAGCTCTTGCAACCTTGATACTTTGTAGTCTTCATCATTGATTAACCCCTTTAGTGATACTCGGAGTGAAGGAATCTCAACTTCCAGTGGTAGAATAGCTTTCACTCCATAGACCAAAGCACAGGGAGTAGCACCTGTTGGTGTGTGAATACTTTTTCTGTATGCCCATAATGCTGGATTTAATTGGACATTCCAATCACGACCTGCTTCATTTACTGTTTTCTTCAAAATCTTCAGAATTGGTTTTTTTGAAGCTTCAGCTTGACCATTCCCTTGCAGATAGTAAGGTGTAGAAAACCTATGTTGGATGCGAAATATTTCACATAGCTCATCAACATCCTGATTTTTAAAGGGTCTTCCATGATAATGGAGTTAGGAATACCATATCGACAGATGATATAGTTTAAAATGAATGAAGAGATTTTTTTGCCAGTAACAGTTGTTAGGGGAACAACTTCAATCCATTTAGTGAAATACTCAATGGTTGTAATGATGAATTTATGTCCATTTGAAGATGATGGGTGTATCTTGCCAACCAGATCCAATCCCCACTAAGCAAAAGGCCATGTTGTGGTGAAGGGTTGTAATTCCTGAGCAGGAGCATGAATGATATTCCCATGAATCTAACATTTTGTAAATTTCTTCACAAAGATGAATGATTCCTTCTCCATGGTCGGCCAGTAGTAACCCAATCTCACAAGTTTCTTTGCTAAGGTTAGTCCACTCGAGTGTGTCCCACAAATGGCACCATGTACCTCTTGTAAAGCCTTTTCCGATTCATCGTGTTCGAGACATCTAAGGAGGGTACCATCCAGACCACGTCAGTATAAGACATTAGCAATTAAGGTGTAACGAGAGGATTGACGAATGAAATTTATTTTCTAATTTCTAGACAAATCTAAAGGTAAAATATTATCCTTTAGGTAAGTGTAAATTTGGCCATATAAGGGAGAATTAGAATTGGTTAAGTGGCAAATGATTTGAGTTTCTGGATTGTCATAGGTGGGAGAAAACAATTTTTCCAGTAGGAAATCATACCATGTTTGATTCTCTGGCAACTGGAGTAGAGATGCTATTGTAGCCATTGCATCGGCTGCTTTATTATGAATACATGGAATTTGTATGAACTTGATATCAAAAAAGTATTTCTTGAAATCATCCACCATCCCTTTGTAAGGTATCAACTTGTCATCCTTAGTGTGATATTCATCATTGATTTGATTTATAACAAGTTGTGGTTCACCAAAAACTTGAAGTTCTGTGATTTTCCAATCCACTGCAATTCTCATTCTAATTAATAATGCCTCATACTCAGATATGTTGTTTGTGCAAAGGAACATTAGCCAATAATATTTTGAGATTGTATGTCCTTGAGGTGTAATAAAAATAACTCCCACTCCTGAACCATGTTGAGTGTAGGAACCATCAAATTAGAGTGCCCATGACTGCTTAATAGCCGTTGTGAATACATCAGCATCAGGAAAATCAATGTGTATTGGGTGTTCTGTTGGCATTGGTGCTTTTGCTAACTGGTCTATGATTACTTGTCCCTTTATAGCTTTGTGATCCACTTAATGAATGTCAAATTCGCTCAGGATCATGACCCATTTAGCCAACCTGCCAGTTAAGGTTGCCTTACTTAGAAGATATTTGAGTGGATCAATCTTAGCCACAATCTTTATTGTATGTGCTAGCATATAATGTCGTAACTTTTGAGAAGTGAATACTACCGCTAAGAAATATTTTTCAACAAATGTGTAATTTAGCTCATGACTTGTCAAAGTTCGATTGATTTAATAGATTGTTCGCTCCTTTCCTAAGTTGTCTTCCTGTGCCAATAATTCTCCTAGGGACACTTCCATGGTAGAAATATACAATATGAGTGGTGCACCTTGCACTGGTGGAATCAATATTGGTGGATTCATGAGATACTGCTTTATCTGATCAAATGTCGCTTCACATTTGTCCTCCCATTTAAATGGAACATTCTTGTGTAGGAGATGAGTAAATGGTAACCTGTTATCTACCAATTGGGCAATAAATATTTGGATGGATTGTAACCGTCCCTGCAAAGAACGTAGTTGACTAATGTTCCTTGGTGGTGGAATATCAAGAATTTCTTGTGCCTTAGCTGGATCCACTTCAATTCCCTTTTCTGATACAATATAACCTAGCAACTTTCCAAATTTCACTCCAAAAACACATTTCTTTGGATTAAGTCTTACTTTGAATTGTTCCATTCTTTTGAAAATTTTAGATAAGATATCTATGTGTCCTTCCCTGGTGTTAGATTTGGCAAGGAGATCATCGACGTAATCCTCCATGAATGTATGCATCATATCATGAAAAATTGTTGTCATTGCACGTTGGTATGTAGCTCCTATGTTCTTCAACCCAAATGGCATTACGTTCCAGCAATAGGTACCCCAAGGACATGTTAACGTTGTTTTATCCTGATCCTCTAGTGTAATATTTATCTGGTTGTATCCTGAAATCCATCCATTAATGAGTACATTGCATGTCCAACAGTCAAATCAACAATCATATCTATGTTTGGCAAAGGGAAGTCATCTTTAGGACATGCCTTGTTCAAATCCCTGAAATTTGTACAAATTCTAATCCTTTCATCTGGATTTGAAATAGGTACGATATTGGAGATCCATTTTGCATAGTCGATAGACTGAATGAATCCAACATCTAAAAGCTTCTTTAACTCTTCTTTCACCAACAATGCAACATGTGGATGCATTTTTCTGAGTTTTTGCTTCACAGGTTTTTCCCCAGGCATAATAGATAGATGATGCATGATGAGATATGGATCTAATCTAGGCATATCCATGTAGGACTATGCAAAACTGATTTGGTTGTTCTTGAGAAATTCTATGAATCCTGGTATTTCCCCTTCTATTAGAGATGCGGCCAATTGCAAGACTTAAGGATTTTCTGTAGTACCTATATTGAGTGCCTCTGTTGGTTCTATTAGAATAGAAGACCTTTCCTAGTAATTTTTTGGGAGAGTGTCAAGTTTCCCATCCTCTAGTGCCTTTGAAAAGTTTTCACTATTGGATACGCTTTTTATTTTTCTCTTTTCTTGATCTAATACTGCCTTTGTTAGTTTTTCACCATTAGATCTTTCTTTTATGTTATTTATTTCATAGCTAAGAAACTTGACACTTTCTTGTCGAAAACTCTGATCTTGTGATTCCCTAGTGGAATTTTTTTCCGGTTGGGATGAACAAAGAAATTTTATGATGGTATCGTCATTAGGAAAAGTTGGGACATCAATAGGTGCGATTTGTTCCCAATCAATGAGTTCGGGATGAACCAAAGGAAATGGATCATTCGGATGAGTAAGGTCACTGGCCATTAGAGTCATGATACTATTATTAATGTCATTATGGGAGAGGTCTAGGATGGTATCCTCCTGTGGATGATCTGTCTCACTTTGAATCGAATCGGTTTCACTTGAGTCATGATCCCTTTGTAGAACATAGTCAAGTGGAGACCTTGAGATTTCCCCTTGTAAGAATGCAGGTATGAATTTGAGTATGAAATCCACCCTTTTCTTTGAGATGAATGTATCATCAGAGAATTCATCCCATTCATATTCATTGGAGTTAGTGTCAGAATTGTTTGCTTGAATTCTCAGGATTGTTTTAGTTAACTCCTCTTTAGACATTCTTTTTACTACTTATTCCTTTGTATCTTCACCATATCCTAACCCAATCTTCTCCTTTGGGTGCATTTTTTTCAGCTGGATAGGCTCAATAATACCCTCTTTTCTTTTACCTATAGGGCCATTTCCTTCATAACCCATTTGCTGCATTATTGCATAACCTTTTCCATATTTTTTTGTGGGTAACTTGATATGTTGTGATGATTCTTCTTCATCTTTATAGAGCCAATCAAGAATAGCCCTATCTTCCATTCCATTTTCTTTGATGAACAATCCATTAAACTTGGTGATGGGAACTGAAGCTGAGGCTAAAGCTGTTGTAGCTTGCTGTATGGATGTTGATGGTTCACCATGGGATCTTGGAGATATGGGTAGATTAGAGAGAGATAAAGAATATTCTCCCACTCCATTATCTTTCAATTTTATCTTGGCTCCAAAATTACTTATCATTTCTCATACTTGCTCATTGTATTTGGAGGTAGAGATGGCCAAAGCCTCTCTATTAAGCAAGATGAGTGTGTCTTGAGTTGCTCTTAGGTTAGAGAAAGTTTGAGTGCTAATGTGATTGGCAAGTATCGTTACTTCTTGCCCATCATATGGAAACTTCAAGAAGCATTGATGATAAGTAGAGGCCTTTGGAAGCTCTTTCCTCATCGTCATATGCCTTGATTGTAATCTTCCTCCATGGATTTATAGATTCTTCAGAATATCCCAAAATGAGGACCAATTTCAAAGTGCAAATATTTAATCTGGCTCCCCCATCTATTAGGACACGTCTAATTCGAGCTTTGTGAACCATAACCTCTAGGTAGAGTGATGAATTATGTGGATGGGTCATGGATGAGTCATCCTTCTCAGTAAAGGATAAACATGCAAATGAGGACAAGTGTCCCACCATGGCTTGAAATTTATTGATATCCAGATCAGGAGAGATAGTTGTATCAACAAGTGCCTTTTCCACAATGTCCTTATGCGTAGGCGATAACTTTAAGAGCTCCAAGATAGAAATTTGGGATGATGGTTTTCGTAGTTGATCAACCAAATTGTATTGAATTGGAGGGGGAACTACTGCTTTGGATGAGCTTCCTTTGACAATGATTTTGGCTTGTCCCCTTGTCGTAGCATTGACCTCTCAATATTCTTGCTTACCTTTGATTCGGATAGCATTGATTTGCTGATTGTTAGTATAAATATGATTGATAATGGTGTCGTGGACATAATTAACATTCTTGCCCTTGTCACCTGAAGATTCCCCCTTTTGATAATTAGGGAGATGATCCTTGAATGCCTGATGGGCATCATTGACATTATGTCCTTCAACCATGATGGTACGATTATCAATCAAATCCTGAACAACATTCTTTAACCCTTGGCAATTATTTGTCTTATGACCTTTACACCTATGATAATCACAAAAGTGTGAGTCATTCCACAATGGTGGTTTAACTCGAGGCTCATAATCTCTTTGTGGTGGCAATGTAATAGCGTTTTGATTCAATAATTCTTTGAGAATGGATTCCAAAGATTGGCCCAAGGGAGTAAAACTCTGTCGATTCAAAAAATATGAAGATCTGGGCACATTTGAATTTTGATTATTGCCAAAATTATTTCCACGATTATTAGTCACATTCCCTTGATTAGAAACATTACCTTGGGTACTAGAATTTCTAGCATTATGCTACGTTGGATACCTGATACATTAAGGATGGTAGGCTTCACATTCACGTTGTTAGCATCTACTACCCCATCATTCACAACATTTTTATTTCAATTCCAAAATCATGACTTGTCATTGTTGTTACTATTGTTGTTGTTGTTGTACGAATTTGAACCTTCTTTATCAATTTTCAGAACTCCACGCTTAATCAAGGCACCTTCAATAGTAATCACGTTTTCAATCAATTTTTCAAATGATTGAGGAAAGTGAAGGTTTAGTCTGTAACTCATCTCTTGATTCAGACTATCGATAAAGATCTCCATCTTTTATGTTTCAGGAACAGAACGGGAGTATCTAGCAAATACCCTTCTCCATCTTTGTAAAAAGGTGGTGAAAGATTCCCTTACCTTTTGTTTTCCCTTACAAAGATCAAGCATGGTTATCTGGTGTTGGATGTTGTAGGACTATTGTGATATAAATTTATTTATCAACTCCTCAAATGTTCTAATGGGGGGAGTGATCTTTGAAAGCCACTCCATGGATTTTCCACCCAGACTTCATGGAAACAATCGCATAAAGTAGGTATCTTCATGAGCGAATTCTAAGCTCATATTCCAAAAATCCCTCACATGCTCAATGGGCTCAGTTTTCCCATTATACCTATCAAATTTAGGGATTTCGCAATGTTTTGGAAAAGGAATCATTTGAAGATTCTTGTCAAATGGATAAGGACATATATCATCCAAAACATACTTCTTTGTTGTACCCCCTTGGATTTCTTTCATTTGCATTTGTAATGCTTTTAACTGTAGAGTAAGAGAATTAACATCATTAAGATGGGCTTCATGATTTTCTTTAATCCCTTTTGTGTCAAAATCGACAAGTAACTTAGCTCCTTGATTAGCTAATGAAAGGAAATATCTTTCCTTGTTTCATTCTAAAATCCTTTCCATAAGAGTATGGAATTGGGGATCCTTATCTACTTCTTGAAGCCTTTCTTCCATTATCTCTTCAGTATTTGAATTATGAAAAGGATTCTCTTCCATATCATTATTATCACCCATTTTGCTTATTGTACTTTCTCTTTCATCTTTTTCTATGTGTTTTCGAGATCTTGTGACAACAGGCATAAGCTTTGCCCAATTTCTACTAACTTTTGATCAAAAGAATGAAATAGTGCAATTTTGATGGATATGAAAGTCAGGATAGAATGAAGATTCTATGACTTAAGATATTTCTAATCTTTAGCTCGTGATTCCTTGATTGAAAAGATGAAAATCCTGTTTGCGGGAATTAAACCAAAGATCAAAATAAAGATGATTTTTCACTTTGTGAAGTTTGATCGTAGCTTTGTAAAAAGATGGATTTGTGATAAATGCCTAATGTGCTTGAGTTCTCTATTGTAGAAATTGATTAGGATGAGTAGAGTATACAATTGTGGGTTGGGGAATATAAGAGGAACAAATACGCTGACTGTGGTTGTGCCTTTGAGAAAGGGCTCTTCTTTGAAAGAAGGCTCGTGAGTATAAAGGTTCTACAGCATAATCATCAGTGAAACCTCTAACAAAGTCATGATTTCGATGAATAAAGGTCTTGTGTTCAAGCAAGACCTTTCGAATTTGGTATAGAAATTTCCTCTTTTTCAATAAATTCTTATAACTGAGAGATTTCTTTGGCTTCCTAATCTTCCTCTCTAGGGATTTTTTGGCAAAAGTTGCAGACCTCCAAACCCTGAGCATAGAAAAAGACTAGACTAAGATGACTGATTTTCTGAATATCAAAAAATTACCTAGGCTCAGAACACAGATGCGCTGAAACAGAGCACAGTTGCGCTAAAACAAAGCACAAATGCGCTAAAACAAAGGACGGATATGCCAAAATAGAGCACAGATGCGCTGAAACAGAGCACAAATGCGTTGAAATAGAGCATAGATGCACTGAAACAAAGAAAAAATGCACCAAAACAAAACAAAAATGCACTGAAATAGAGTACATATGTGCTAAAACAAAGCACAAATGCACCGAGATAGACTAGGGATGCGCTAAACCTTACCAATTATTTTTCTGAGACATACATGTTTTTGACAATTTGATATTTTCGAATGATCTTAATCTGATTTAAATGTGAAAAACATGGCATATAGTAGTAGACAATTGTTTTGTTACTCCTAAAATCTAAACAAAGAGTATGTTCTTGAGATTTCCATAGGTTTTTCACAAGATAAGCAATTCAAACAAACTCACTCTTAGTTGTCAAATAGGTCATCATAGGTATGATAGCCCACAACTTAAAATTACGTTGAATCACATAGCCGTGTCACCCCCTAGAGGGCGTCTATGTTTTTGTCTTTTCCAGGTGCATACTCAAGGTTAGATTTCTTGATCCCTTGAGTAAACAATCCACAATGATTATATGGTGAGTGTCTTGGGGGAAGATTCTTCCCTCCCCTTGCACTGTGATTAAAATGATGTCTAGATATTGACACAACTGGCTTTCTACACTATGGTTCATAGTAAAGGTTTTCGTTCAGCGTGGCAATAGATAAACTCCCTTAGGAGACCTCCCAATCTTTAGAACAAAGATTTTGGGGATGGTTATCTTGCTCACTTCCGTTGAATATGGGTTTCCCCAGAATTCACTTTTGATTATAGTGGGTTGGAAAACCTGGCTTTGGTTGTTCCCACTTAGATCATTCTCGTAGGGTGAGTACTTTTTCCCACTATGATAGGCCTTCTAAAGGTCTTAATAAAGCATGAATTTGCATGAAATGAAATAGGTAAGTCTGGTATTCTGATCACCCAATAAAGGGGAGAGCATAAACCTATTACCCAACAATCACAAAAAACAAGTGGTTCAATTTTAAATCCAAATGATGATTTTCTACACTAAGTGAAGATGTTGCTTCACAACAAGCATTGGATTCATTTTAACCAACATGGAATAAAGTTCAGTGACTATCCTAGGATTGATAAATTCTAGATTTTAAATTTCTATCTTAGGATTGCTTCATTTTATTTTTTAAACTGAATTGAAATTTTTTGTTCGTGGATGGCGTCGAAATCAGAATTTTCTTTTACAACCCCTATATGCACTAAAATAGGCCACCAATGTGCCAAAATAGTTAACAAATGCGCTAAATGATCAAGAAGGGATGCGTGAAAACAGGCCATCTATACGCCAAAAAAGTCCATGGATGCATTGAAATAGTCCATGGATACGCTAGAACAGTCCGAGGATGCGCTAAAACAGTCCGGAGATGTGCTAAAAATAAGATCGTATGAGCTAAAGTGCAACTCCAGTCCTTCACCTGTCAGAAAAATCTGCAATAAAAGAAATTAAAAATGGGGGGGATGCTCCATGATGGGCACCAAAAATGTGTGAGTTAGAATATGCGTGATTAATTAAAAAAGTAAACTAACACACCAATGAGACATTATAATGAAAGAAACTAATCTAGAAAACATAAATGTAAACTCTAAACAATAGCAACTTTTTCAAATTTGTCCCATCGTCCTCTATCTCCAAGGATTTGATTAAAGTTCTTGGCTCTCAGTTGTGCAAGTAGCAGCTTGTTGAAATGACAACTTAGGAGAATGAGATTGATTGAAAATGCATTTCCATTGCTAATGATTTAAGCTATGAAATTGAAATGTTATGATATTGCTATGATGTTGATATCCAGATTCAAATGCAACTATAGTAACTGCGTATGAAGTCTAGGATGAAATCTACTTACGAGAAGGTTGTATTTATAGATTTTTTGAAGGAAAGAATCCAGTTGGTGGAGATCAACGGTTGAAATTCAAACTTGTCAGGATGAACGGTGAGAGATGGAGAGGTTGAGAGAAAGGTGGAAGGTTGAGAGGAAAGTGGAAGAATGTTTTCAACCCACAAAACCATCCTCATTCAAAAATGGAGACAAACATGGCATTTATCTTTTCATTTATGAAAAGTTGGTTGAAAGTTTGAGGATAATGCTAATTAATTAAATAAATTTATTTAATTATGTGTGACATGTGCAAATGGAAGTTTCCAAAATTAAATAAATTAATATTTAATTATGTGAGAAGTGAAAGAAAATGAGTAATTAAATATTGTAAATATTAAATTATGTGAGATGTTAGATGGATTAGAAGAATATTCCATAATTCGAATTTAAACATTCAAACTTTAGAAACAAAATGATAATTAAATAAATAAATTATAAAATTTATTTAGTTTAATTAAGAGGAAAGTAGCAATAATTAAATAAACTTATTTATTTAATTTAACTAGAAGAATTGGAAAAATGAACAATATAAATAAACTATTAAATTTATTTATATGTAGATGACTTTAGAATATTAATTAAATAATTCATATTTAATTAATTAACAAGTTTGAATAACCGTGAGCATTTTTAGATGTGTACAATGGCTACTTGAACTCAACTCTTGAAAAGATTGAGTTGATCTATAATGTCCTACTAAAGATACCAAATTTTATTAAGGAAATTGCTAAGAAGTATTCAAATGTCTATATGAGCACCAATTTTTAACCAATTTATAATATTATATTATAATATCTATATATTATAAAGTTTACAATTGTATGGGCATGATAGCTATTCTATTAAAAGCTTAAACTAATGCACACATTCCTTATTAAACAAATTTAATATTAAGTCCATATATGGAAACTAAACAATTTAATTGCCCTAGATACATGATACTTAAAAATAAAAACATATTAATTGTCCTAGCATCACATTGAAAGGTGTAAGCTTCACCATCTAATTTTTCAAATGTGCATAAATTTAATCTATTTATCTCACATGAAGCAATCCACACAATTAAATTTCAATTACAGACCATACAAGAGGATTAAAATTTAATACTTTAGAAAAAACAAGCATACAACCAAAGCAATTACAAGTTTTATGTTGATAATTTGAGATTCATAGTTGTCTTGTATCGTTATCAAATTAAAAAAAAACATTAAAAAATGAATGACATATATCTAAAATGCTATTGATCGAAAATATTAGCATATTTCATAGGAAAATGCTAGACATAAATCTACAATATATAACTATTAATAGATATAGTTTTAATTGATATACAAAATGCAAAAAAATACCTTCCTAGACTACAATATCAAATTTTTTTATGTATTATGATTGTAGTAAAAAAATAGAGAACCCTTTTCACTCAAAACATGGGGGAAAAGTCAATAAAAAACTTATGCTGCCAAACTTAGAAGCTATATTTTTAGAGAAAGAAGGTTGGTAGTGAAGTAGTAGTGTAATGCCTCAAGAATTTTCATTTTGATAGTATTGATTTTGGACTTGGACTTGTTGATTGATATACCTTATATTATTGTATCAAGGTTTTCATGGAATACCATTTTTTATTGGTAATTGGAATATGGTGCATATCCTAAGATACTTATTATGTTATTATGGTTACACATTGACAATAGGTTTACTTGATTATATCTTTATTTATATATATGGTTATGCATATTATTATTCACGTTATCAAGATTGTATGACATTTGGATGCATTAATTTAAATGTGTTGTATTATTTTGTACCCTATTGGGCGATTATGATATGATTCATTTATTATATATGCTATAGGTACACTTAATGTGTGTGTTGAAGATGTAGGTACATGATTATTTCTCCACCTAAATAAGTATGATTGAGTTATTCCCTAATGGTGGTCATTTTAGAGATGTCATTGGAACTTTTTCATTATTATTTCCTAATCATATAATCAAATTATGTATAAGATGTGTCATGTGTGACCTTGTGTTAACCCAAATCTTAATCAAAGGTGATTCTAAAGTCTATCTATATTGTGAGTTACCTATAATTATGTGAGTTTTAATTTAATTTTCTAATTTCTTTGTTTTCTTGTAAATAGATTTTAGTGAATTAAATGATTGCATATAATCTAGTGAAATATTTTTGAGTTGGGAACAAAGGGAAAAATAAGCCTGTTATTATGTTTAGAATATTTCATTTGGATAAGAATGTATATAATTAATTTATTCATTTTATCTAAATATTGTAATGAAAAAATGTTGAATGTTTTGTTTTTCTCAAATGCTTTTTGGAAAAGTAATAGGGGAAATATGAATAAAAGAAAAAATAAAAAGTGAAAATTAGAAATTGGAGCCTAGTGAATGAGATCTAGTAAGTTTTCTTATTTCTGCAGTCATCCTTGGCCCCTCTTGCATCATACCGCACCTTAGGCACAGGATTTTCTCATTTATTTTGTGTACATCTGCATTTATTATGGTTTTCTTGGTTTTATTATGCCTTCAACCGACTCTAACCTAGCAGTTCTTGTTGGTTTTAGTGGTTCAACGGCTCTGCTCAATGTCTCCCCCTCTAAACAAGAAACCTCAAAAATTTATTCTGAAGGTGCTTCACGAGGTAAGCCTTTTAACTCCCCGACTGATGTGGTTTTACGCTTTCCAAATTTTGATTTTGCATGTCAATGGCTTGAGCAACATACTCTTGTTGGTTATTTTATTGGGAGGACTCCCCTTGAAAGTGTGCTTAAAGAATGGGTCCACAAGGCCTAGGTCCCTAATGGGGTCCACCTTGATATGGTCTAGAATTTAACCAAAGGATTTTTTCTTTTTCACTTTACAGAGGTCAGTCATGTTCAAGCAATCTTGAACACTAGTAGAATTTGGCAAATAAATGACTAGGTGACTAAAAAATTTAGTCACAACAACTAAAAATGATTGAATTCTACTAATTTTTTGCAACTCAACTATAAATGAGTAAATAAATGACTAATTTGGTTGTTGACTAAAAACTTATTTAGTCATAGAAATAAAAATGACTAAATAGTTAGTCACCAAATAAAAATTAGAAAAAAATTTAAAAAATATTTCAGCCAATTATTGGCACAATGTATTGGTGTGATTCACGAATTAGCGTTTATCTGTGTTCATTGAAGACCTCCATTTGTTCATTGCAGCTGGTTAGCCTAGCACTGATGTGCCTTGTTTTGAGTTACAGTAGTTGGGCGCACGAACTACACTAGGCATTTTGAGTTACATCACTTGCATGGGCAATAAAGATTGTTTGGAGAGGACCTAGAGAATTCTGAAAAGGTAGGCAAGGACTTTGATGTTTGCTGTAAATTATTTGAAGTTTGCAATAAAGTCAGATTTGGGGACACCCTCTACAATGAATTAGAGGTAATTCAAAACCCTCATTACATTAAACACAAAATCTATACCTTTTTTATTAGAAAATTATAGTAGTTACAATCTACTGCTCTTAATAAATGTTCTTTTGCAATCTTTCCACTATTCTGCTTCATAATGTGTTCGAGCTAAATATAATAAAATTTGGGTGTCAGTTCCAAAATAGAATTTCTTCAAACAATTTTGTTACATTTTCATTGCAAGTGCAAATTATCCTTGTGAAAAGTAAACATGTGCTAGATTTACCCACACATTAGGAATCTGAACAAATATGTTTCTTGCAACAACTTCTTGTACCTGTGTAAAAATTCCCTTTGCAATATCAAATTGACCCCTTTCATCTAGCAAAATAGCTGCCCCATTTTCACCATAAACATTTCCTGGTCTCTGTGCCAACAATTTACAATGGCTGCCCCATTTGTAGCATAAACATTTTCACCACAAGCACAAACTATCCTTGTACAAAGTAAACATGTGCTAGATTTACCCACACATCATGAATTTGAACAAAGATGTTTCCTGTAACAGCTTCTTGTACCTGTGTAAAAATTTCCTTTGTAATATCAAATTGACCCCTTTCAGCTAGCACAATGGTTACCCCATTTGTAACATAAAAATTTCCTGGTCTCTGTGCTAACACTTAAGTGGACCCTTTTATGACATTAAGATCTTCTCTAGCTATTTATACTCCTATTTTTCAAAAGAAAAAACTCCAAGGCCCATGTGAAATGAATGATGAGCATTTGAGTTTCAACTTGGTTTCATTTCAAAAAGGGGATATTACATTGTACAAGATTTGTTTAACAGCAGAATAATTTAATCCACCTATTTGGAATTGTATAGTAAAAATAGATGAATTAATCTATTTTCAATTATAGGTTCTTTTAATCTAGAATCTGATAGAAAGATAAAGCACAATACATTGAAGGACACATAAAATGTTCTAAAATAAAGACTAAAATAGGTTGCCCATAAAAAACAAGAAAGAGGAAAAATGAAAAGATAACATACAAATGATTCATTTGAGTTTTTTATAAGATCTCATTTAACTATGTCAAATGGATTTAGAAGGGACAAAGCATATTTTATTGACTAAAATTTTGAGGTAGCTTATCCATCATCATTGTATGCATCATCTTCTATTGGAATCTATTTCAACAATGCACCAAGAGAAGATGATGCATACAATGACTATGGATAAGCTACCTCAAAATTTCAATCAATCAAATATGCTTTGTCCATTCCAAATCCATTTGACATAGTTAAATGAGATCTTATCAAAAACCTCAAATGAATCATCTGTATGTTGTCTTTTCATTTTTCCTCTTTCTTGTTTTTATGGGCAACCTATTTTAGTCTTTATTTTAGAACATTTTTTGTGTCCTTCAATGTATTATGCTTTATATCTTTCTATAAAATTCTAGATTAAAAGAACCTATAATTGAAAATAGATTAATTCATCTATTTTTATTTTATAGTCCCAAATAGGTGGATTAAATTATTTTGTTGTTAAACAAATCTTGTTTAATGTAATGTCCCCCTTTTGAAATGAAACCAAGTTGAAACTCAAATGCTCATCATTCATTTCCCTTGGGCCTTGGGGATTTTTCTCTTGGAAAATAGGAGCTAGGTTTGGTTAAAGCTCAGGAAGCCTAGACATCATCAACATATGGATCATATTCTCTCAAAATCTATTTTTGCAATGGTTCATCATCTTTAGAATTAGAGTATGCATGTCTCCTTTGTGATTTTGTTGAAACTAGAGAATTTGTCTCACCATCATTAGAGTATTCTAGACTTGCAGCTGCAAGAAGATCTTGGGCATTTTATGCATCATCTTGTACCTTATCACTCATATAATTTGCCTCATCTTCCATGAAAACATCAAGTTCCTCCATATAAGAATCGTAAGCCCTATGGTCCTTATCCTACTTCTTTTTCTTCTTTTCTTCTTTTGTTTCTTCTTAGACTGACCAGCCTCATCATCATCACCATCCTTGTCCTTACGCTTACTCTTCCATAATTTATTCACATGTTAAAATTGTTCCTCTTGTTGTATCACCTACCAAAGTTCTTCCTCATGCTTTCTCCTTTTCATTTGAATAATTTGTTCTTCATCAGATTTTCGTTTTTCTTCATCAACCAAGACAAGTTGGTGTGCTACTTTAATTGTTTCTTTTTCTTTAAGCCAATCAACTATTTTCAATTCCATGTTTCCAAGCATACATAAAGCATTTGATGAATTTTTATCCACCATAAGTGCATCTCCAATCAATTCTAGGCTTAGTTGGATCTCATTTTGAGCCTGAGCCATGACTGCAAGATGTAGATATGCATCCACATAATCAGGAAACTTGAACAATATTAACCTGTATAAAAGATTTTCTTTTTCAGTATCATGTAGTTGTTCAAACAATCTAGCAAGATTAAAAAGTGGTGTGACTTTATCCCATGGTAACTCAAGTGAAACACCACCTTCTTCTAGTCGATGGAAGAATTCCATATCCTTAAAGTGCATAGAAAAACTGCAAAATTGGCACTAGGGCTTTTATTTATGAATTCAACTCAAATGCCATTTCCTAAAGCCTCAATAAAATTTTGTTGAACCAACTCTAGTTCATCACGCTGAAAATTAAGAACCCCAATGTTGTTTAAAAATTCAATGGGTACTTCTTCTCTACTCTTTTTCAGAAGAGACTTCCTTGTCTTAAGAGAATCTAAGGTTGGATTGGGGTCTGTCGATATTAATAACTCACCCATCTTGATAAATGCTTGGGAATCATGTGGATCTATGCAAGTTTCCTTTCTTAAAATTTCCAAAGCCTTTTTTGCCTACCCTTGTTGAGCATATATATAGCTTACAACTTTTAATCTCTCAAAGTTCTTAGGGTGGACCTCCAAAACCTTTTCAAAATTTAAGAGAGAACTCTTAAGATCTTTGAGATTCAATTGAACATGTCCACAAAATCCTATGGCCTCTGGCTTTCCTTGATCGATGCCATGTAGTAGGGGCTAGTGGTGTCATAATCACCTTTACTATGATAATGATACAGGAGCATCCATGGGTACCAAGCAATCTTGCACAACCAAAAATATTTTTAAGTTTTATGCTTGTGTTTTATTTTAGTTTTGGCTACAGGTGTAAATTGTTGAAATTTTCAACTCTTCCAGCGTAGTAGAATTTGGTGATGGATTGTGAGAAAATCAGTTAATTAATTGATTCATTTTATTATTATTTTAAAATATTTGAGAAGTGTTAATTTTTTAAAAGAGAAAACTTCCATGTCCAGGCTTGTGAGTGGACAATTATTGTAAATTGTAACTCCATTAAAAAATAATTGAAATTGCATCTTGTTGGAGGAGTGGAATGATGGGTATTGATGGAATGGAGAGAGTGGATGTAAGGCAGGAAAAAAAAATGAATTGTACATTGAATGCAGATGCTAAGAAGAGGAAATCCATGCCAAGAAGGAGTAATGAGAATTTCAGAGGTTTGACTAGCATATTATTATTGGGAAAAGGGAAAATATTGGTTGGGTCGTAATCATGAGACCTAATCTCAATAAAAAAAACCATAACTTTCTCATACAGTAATAAAATTAAGAATTTTAAAATGATCTGGCAAGTTGGAAATGAGGCGCACCAAACCCAAAAACCATTTTAAATAATTTTGACAAGTGACACAACATTGATAGGAAAAAAGTGATGAGTTTTCTTGGTGGTTTCAGTGGAGGTTTATTTGAGAAACCAATATTGGTTTCTTCTCACAAAAATTTATATATTGATGCCTTATCATTGTGAGAAGGGGCTTTGGAGAGTTGATGGTTGCATATCCAGATGCTGCTGGAATGATGTTGGAATGTTGAACTGCAGATTTGTGTATGTGTGAAGCCCATGTTGTATGTGAGCATATGAGCTCCATGATTATGAAATTCATTTTCAGATTGGAACTTAATATATGTTGCAGATTTCTCTTCCATTTCTATGTTTTTAAGTTAATTTGTTGCCTTCTTGCATAAAGTTGTATGTGTGTTTGTGATTAGATTTGAAAGGGAGAGTCTCCCTTATTTCATCAGATAACATCATACAAGATTATAATATGAATGAGATTTCATGAGAGGGTGGTTAGTTGAAACAAGAGCTATCTCAGTCTACTATTCCACAAGAAAATTCTACCTTGTGAAGAAAAAATGGTTTGCTAAATTATTAAATGTCATTGCATAGTACAGGTATAATTCAAAGGCTCTACACATCTTTTCCATTCCTTCATGAACACTACCTTTTTCACTAACTATGAGAATCTTACAATTAAAAAGTGCACAAAACTAACCAAAGATATTTTTCCTCATTTCAAATAGCAAAATTGCCAAAAAAATGTGTTTAAAACCTGCAAAAAAATGCAAATAAAATCACGTTGATTTTCACACTGAAAAAAACCATGAGACCATAGCTTGTTACTTACTATTATGCTTTGATATATTTTTTCCAAGCATCCATATCTTTTTTGAAATCACCTATTTTAGGCTTTTAGCCATAGCAGCAAGGCAGTAAACTATTTGATAAAATGCTTTGGTAGACATGTATGAAAAATGTTGTAGCATAGACAAGGCAATGAAGTTTGGAAAAAAATGCCTCAAATAAATGTGGTCTCATGATGATGGAATTCCATGATGAATGCCATGACAAGTGAATTGTTATGAATTGTGATGGAATTCCATCACCGTGAGACCACATTTCTTTGAGGCAATTTTTCAACTAGTTCACTGCCTTGTCTATGTTATTGCTTATTATTATGCTTTCATAGATTTTTTTCAAGCATCCATAGCTTGCTCGAAAGCACTTGTTTTAGGATTTTATCCATAGAAACAAGGCAATTAATTATTTCATAAAATTCTTTGGTAGACATGTATGAAAAATGTGATAGCATAGACAAGGTAGTGAACTTTTTGAAAAAATGTCTCAAAGAAATGTGGTCTCATGGAATGCCATCACAAGAAAATGCAATTGGTAGCTACTCCTAGTTATTAGTTATGCAATGTGAAGTAATTGCATAAATTCTTAGGTTGAATTTGTAACAACTATATTGTAACTGAAATTTTTCCATCTATCAGCATCTAGTTATTAGTTTTGCAATGTGAAGTAATGTTTTGAGTTTGAAAGATGTGCAATGCAATGTAATCAACAATTTGAATATAAACTACAAAAATCTATTTTTTACAATTCATTAGTTAAAATCTCTATTTTATTTTCTCTCTATAACTCTATTGCTATGGAAATTCCTTTCAATTAAAAAAAATAGTTTTTGTCTCTTATTCTACATTTTTTTACATTTTGCCATCTATCAACATCTAGTTATTAGTTATGAAATATGAAGTAATGATTTGAGTTTGAAAGATGTGCAATGCAATATAATAAACAATTTGAATATAAACTAAAAAAACCTATTTTTTAAAATTCATTAATTAAACTCTTTATTTTATTTTCTCTCTATAACTCTATTGCTATGGAAATGCCTTTCAATTAAAAAATTAGTTTTTGTCTCTTAGTCTACAATTTTTTGTTGCTATGTGTAGAACATTATAGATGAATCAATGTCGAAGGTTGGCTATGAATCAATACCATGCATTTGATGAGAGAATAACCAATGAGAGGGATGTGGACAAATATCCATGTCCATGTAATGATTGTCTTTATGGAAAGGTGAAAAAAAGAAGTCAAATTTATTGACATTTAATAAGATATGGGGACAGTGGCATAAGCCCTTGGAATGTCAATTATTATTAAGATTTGATAGACTAGAAAAGTGTGAGAGATGAAGAGGAAACAAGCATAGATGAAGCGGCACCAAACATAGATGAAGAGGCAACAATGTTAGACGAAGGGTTTGAAGTTGATAAAATGTTGAATGAGGGTCTAAACAAGGATTAGGCCAAGTTGATGGAGGATGCTTCAAAGATTGTATATGATAATTGCAAATTAAGTTTTTTGACAACAATCCTTCAAATTATTAACTTGCAAGTGGTGTTTGGTTGGACAAATGAGAGTGTAGATTAGTTATTGGCATTATTAAGTTTGTTGTTACCACCTGACTCCACATTGCCAAGAAAATGAAGTCAATGTAGAAAGGAAATCACTAATCTAGGCTTAGGGTATGAAAACATCCACACATGTGTGAATGGTTGTGTATTATTTTTCAAGAATATTGCAAGTGAGTGAATGTTTGAAATGTCATGAAGCAGGGTATAGACAAAGGTTGAAATCAGTTATGGTTCCTAGAAAGGTTCTTCACCATTTTTCGGCAATCCCATGATTACTCCAAATGTATAGGTATAGAGAAATTTTTGAACTTATGCAATGGCATTCAAAAAATAAGAGCATTGATGGAAAACAACGACATGTTCCTGATTCTAAGATGTGGATGGATTTTGATAACAGATGGCCTAAGTTTTCTCAAGATCCTTGTAATATAAGGTTAGGTTTGGCTCGAGATGGGGTGAATCCATTCTCAAATCAAAGTACTAAATGGTCAACTTGGCCAATGTTTTTAATAAATTATAGCTTTCCTTCATGGTTAGCAACTAAACCATTTTTCTTAATGATATCATTGATTATACCAGGAAAGAAAAGTGTGACTTCAAATACAATTGATACGTATCTAGAGCCATTATATGATGAGCTAATGGAATTGTGGAAAGGAATTGAAGCAATTAAATCTTTAAGGGATTTTCATTCAATCAAATTCACTTTAAGAGCTTCCTTATTGTTTACGATTCATGATCTTCCTGCATATGGCACACTATCTGGTCTCAGTGTTCATGGATACCATGGATGTCCTATTTGCAACTTTAAGATTTTTTGAGGATAAGTGTATTTATTGTGGACATCGTGCTTACCTTAAAATGGATCATCCATATCATAAAAAAAAACATGATTCAATGGTCAAGAAGAGAATCGTGAAGCACCATTTCTAATAACAGGTGATTACATTGTTGAGAATGGACAAAAAAATGTCATTTATTGAAAATAATGGGATTGCTAGTAATAGAGATGATCCATGTAATGGAAGTGGTATAAAAATGTTGTGCATATTCTATAAGTTGCCATACTTTAAGGATATAGCCATTAGGCATACTATTGACTTTATGCATACTGAGAAAAATATAGCCTATACTATTATAGAAACTCTTTTCAGTGCTTTTGATACTATTTCATCATGTGAATACTTTTGAAAACTAAAGATTCATCAAAATATTTGGGTTGAAAAATATGATGATGAAAAATATAGAAAAGTGCTCCTTATTTATGGACAAAGGAACAACGTGCACAATTCTTACAGTTGATTTCTCAGACTCGCTTTCCCACTGAATATGTACTTCTAGTAGTATTAGAAGCCAAGCTAACATTAATGGCTTAAGAGGCCTCAAGACCACTGACTATCATGTCATAATGGAGAATATTTTACCTATTGTGGTAAATATATTAAGTTTGGAAAAGGGGCCAAGATTGGCAGTTATAAGGTTGGGCCTAATATTAAAGAGAATGAGTTTACATGTATTAGATCCTTTGAACTTTGATAGTTTGAGGGAGGAGGTTGTTGAAGTCCTTTGTCTATTGGAACGAGAATTTCCACCAACAATATTTAACATTTCTATGCATCTTTTGATACATCTACAATATGAACTAAAGTATCGTAGCCCGACAAGAACAAGATGGATGTATCCTATAGAATGATTTATGAATGTTTTGAAAAAAATTGCTCGTACTAGGGAAAAATCGGAAGGCAGCATGTCTGAGGGATATTCAATGCAAGAGGCCATAGGATTTTGCATAGAATATATGAAGGATTTTAAAAATGTCAATCAACGTGTATGAGATGATGACAAAAAAGTGACAATTGCAAGTGAGGTATTAGAAGGAAATGGATTTCACTTCAAACTATCACATCAAGAAAGAAGTGTGATACATGCCTATATTATTCAAAACACATCTCTTCATTTGATAAGTGGCGTAGGTAAAAAAAATTACACAATAATTTATTTAATCAATTGCATTTACACATTTAAATTATTAATCTTACTATCTATAAGTTAATATTCTATGTAGAAAATATGAAGAAGGCAATCAAGCTTGGATGCAACATCGACCTCAAAAGCGCAAACATCATGTTGATTTGATTGGAGGTGATTCTTTTCCAAAATTTGAAGAATGGATTGCTAATGCAGTCAGTGTAGTGCCTCTCATGTTACTGATGCTTTGATACTGCTTTGGTGTGCATGTTTGTTTCAGATTGATTTTTGGTTATGTTTTGATGCATACTTGTTACTTTGTTAGACATCTTTTTCGTCATGTGTTTGGTGTGGCAAACAGTTATGTTTATTTGCTTATGATAGTTGGACTTATGTGTGGGATACTTATGTTATGATGATGTTATTGAATGAGTTAAATTGATAAAGTGATAATTAGATTTTGATTACTGTATTTGATTCAGGTGAAGGAGACGGGGTGGCATCGCTCATCCATGAGCACCCTGCTTCACCGCAACTCTCTTTCACAATGTGTTTGACTATGAGTTATATGCATATGTATATGTTGTTTGACATTTGGTGTTATGCAAGAATGCAGGTACTAGGTGCCGACTCCACCCGCATTGTCAGGTCTGAGCGCGCCCTACATACCCAATGGTTTGATGTGGTTAGGGAGTTGGTAAGAAAATACCCCCTTCTGTGTCAGTGGTTGGTCCAGTGGTTGTTCATGTCTTACCTGTACTTCATTTGTGTGGGTATGGTGTTAATTTAAGTCATTTTCTTTCATGAGTTTTATAATGTTACAAAAGTTGTGTTTATGGCTTTGACTAGTGCATTATTATTTTAACTTAAATGCTATCCTATGGTGCGAAGTATTAATTAAATAAATGTTCAATTTTGTTAATAACATCAATACTTTTGGAAAATACTTGTGTACATTAGCATTTTTATTATTATTGTAAAATGTGAGTTATCATTTAATTTAAATCAATAAGTAAATAGATAAATTGTTTATGGATTTAAAATAAAGTTAGGGAAATTATTACTATGATTGATTTAATTATCAAATGGTAATTTCATAATATATATTTAAATTTAATTATGACTAAGTTGAAATGTTGCTTAAGTTTAATGTTATTTAATTGTTTATTTTCAAAAAGTCAATTTTATTTAAAAGAAAATGAAATATTAAAATGGTGCATAATTGGTGTTAGTTAATTAAGGAAGATGCTTCTTCAGAAATAAGAAAATTGAAGAGAATTTTCTGACAAGTGGCAGTTGCATGAGAAATCTGTTAGAAAATTCATGGCAATTTCTGACTTTGTCTTTTTGAAAATCTATATTTCCAAATAGTGTTTTTTCGAAAAAGAAAGAGAGGAAAAAGAAAAAATGATTTTTTTTTGTTGCAACTCAAAATGGTGAAATTTTGATGTGAATGAAATGCTCTGTGAATGAAAAGATCTCTATAAATTTTAGTTAAAAAAAGAAAAGAAAAAGAAAATATGTTTACTGTGAATTTTTGGAAATCTTGTTTGTGAAATCCAATTTATCTGTAATTATTTATCAACCTATAGCTTCCTCCTTCCATTTGTTTCTTGCTCTTTATATTTTATTCTGGATTCTAGTTGTGAATAATCGAATTTTCGTTCTTCTCTGTCCATTGTATCTTCTTAGCTAAAAACCTCTGTAAATCTCCTTCCATTTGAGATCCTCTTTTCTTTCCCTATTTTCCCCCAATTTGTTATTTCTGGAAAAAAATTATGTGATATGCCCAATTCTTTTGTATCATGCTGATGTTTCAAATATATATATGTGTGTGTGTGTGTATTAATTAATGTTTATTAAGTTTGGCAATTTTTAAAATTAAAATATTTGGTAGTTTTAATATATATACATATGTATATATATATATGTATGTGTATATATATTATGTGGAATATTCAATAATATACTGTATTTTATTTGCAGCAGTAAGTAGAAGATTTAATATTCTTTATTTTTGTATAAACACATATATGTATATGTGTGTATATATATGTATGCATATAGTATATATACATGAAATGAGAATAATCAATTGAAATGAAGAAGTAAGATTTATTCTAGAAAAATTAAAGTGATGAAAAAAATGATATTGTTTAAATTCTGATTTGAAAGGTCATTTTAATTAATCTGTATTTGGAAATAGAAAAAATTGTAGTCGAAAGAAAATCGTTTTTAATCAAATTCTGAATTTATTAATTATTTAATTAAATTTGTTTGTTTTTTTTTTAGAAATGATTTTTTTTTAAAAGAGTAGATTTTATCAATCTTTGAAAAATCAGAATGTAGATTAACCTGTTTGAGAATAGAAATAAAAATCAGATCTTAGAATAATCTGTGTGGGGAAAAGATTTTAAACTAGAGAATATCTATAAAGTTAAAGAATTAAAATAAATGATTGATTCATAATTGATTTTAATAAGATTAAGTTTAATGTCTTTAATTTTAAAAGTTTATTTTTTATGTTTAAATAATCATAGAATTTTCATTCTCATTCTTTAATTGGAATATTAACAAGTATTTAAACTTAGATTTTTGAATCTTGGTAGAGTTAATTTGGTAAGACATTTAATGTTAGGAAATTGATTATTGTCATTGATTAAATTTGAAATATTAGTGAACTCTATGCTTTGGATTAGATTTTAAATGATGGAAATGCTTATTTGATTATTGAATATACTTTCTTTTAGAATTATTTAGTGTGTAAAGTTCCATGTGTTATTTATCATTTTATATTTCAATGAATAGTGTTTATTTTTATAATACTTAATAGTTGGATAGTGAAACTATTTGGTGAATTTATTAATTGAAATAACTCCAATGTTGTAGCAATTTTAATATTTCCTTGATAGGAATGATTGTTTAGTTGTAGGTGGTTATTGCAAGAATACTTCCATCCTTGTATATTATTGTTTTCATTAGATGATTAAGGGTGTTCAAGAGCAATATTGATTGTTTCCTAATTAGTAGGTTACTTGTTTAAAATTATTTTCATAGATAAAATTAGATAGCTCATATTGTTGAAAAGTTTTAAGGAAAGATGGTTGACTTAGTTATAATAAGATGATTGTTATGCCCTTTCATTTGATATAGTTATTTTCTCAAGAGCATTAATTATTGGAAATGCACTCTTATAGTTAGGAGTTCTAGGTAATTGAACCTTAATAAGGAAACCCCTTGCTGGTTAAGGTCTAGTTTACACTTTATCATAAACAAGGATACGTGATTAAGTTGTAGATTCTTCCATATCAACTAAATATACGTCTAGTATTGTTATGCAATTGTTATGTTGTACCCTAATTTGCATTCATTATAGTATTAGGTTGTTTTAGGGTTGTTCATAATCGGTAAAGGACATTAATGTGAAACCCACTAAGGTGGAAATATGTTAGCTCTTAGTTTATCTTTATGCCAAACTTATAATGGATAAAAGATTAACTAGAAGAATATTTTTATACAAAGTAATTTTAATGGGTTAAGCATGTTTATAGTATAGGTTTTATGTTAACCATAGAAGTCATGATTTATCCCTTATTCAATATTACATCATTTTCCATTATGGTTTTATGAGTTGTGGATGTCTTCATGGTCATGTTTAAATGTTTTGATAAAGAATGTCAAAGTGATGCCTTTGCGATTACCAGTTATTGTGAATTGCTTTGTATAGTGTATTTCGGGGTTTATGTGATTATCCCTTAACTTCCTATTTGTTCAAAATAAAGGGTTATATATGATGTGTGGTTTTAATTGCATGAGTTAGTTTATCTTGCTTGACTTTGAGTGATGGAAATTCATTATTGATATCTCTTATGTTTAATTTAGGTTGAATTTTGTACAGTTTGAAAGTATGACTTGATTCGGCATAATGAGTTATTTTGGTTCTTGGGTAGATAGTTATGTACCTCCAGGGGCTAAGGGAAGTGGTGTATATGCATGTTGTTGGTCATGCCTTGTGTGTTATGTTTTATAAAGAATGCCTTTATGTCTTGAGGATTGAGGTACACCTGTCATTTGACTTTGATTTTTAGGGTAACTGTAGAAGAGAGTGGCTCTTCTTGGGGCTAGTGTACAAGTGGTCATCTTGAAAGAGTTTCCTTAAACAAGTGAAAACCTAATTAATGTATCTAGTGGGTTGGGTTAGTTAACACATAATAAGACTAAAAATTTACACCTCACCCCTGCCATTAGTGTTTTCAAAGGCTAAGGACGGGTGGGAAGACCTGGTAGGTAAGGTCGCTACCTTGTCTCCATGAAAGGTAAGTGGCTCCACATGAGTCACCCTATGGAGCGACACCTTGAGATAGGATGTCTGGTTAACCATAGATAGAGGCAACTCCTAGTGTTAGGTAGTCTGGTTAATCCACATTAATGGAGGTGGCTCCTAGGGCTACGTAGTTTGGTTAATCCATGTAAGGCCATGCGATGAGACTCTCCCACTATGCCCCTTGTTTTCCCTTGTTCTTGTTGCCTTTGGAGTTGTTTTAATTATTATGGATGTTATGTTGTTTCATGGGCTTGAGTCATGTGATGTGAGTCCTTTATGTTTGAGTTGTGGCTGAGGGTGCTTTCTTATCGACTCCTTGCATGGGGGGTGTTCCTTCAGGTTCACACGGTCGGGTGGAAATGTACAATGCACCCATTGGGTCCCTAGATGTGATCATGGTGTAGATGTAGTTGCAGTGATCTCAGAGCTCACACGGAGAAGATTGTACCTTTGAATAATTCTATCTCATTATTGTACTTTTGTATTATGTTGTACCCTTCCCAATGTTATAAGGGAAGTGGCCTTGTAATGTAACTTTGGTTTTATGTTGTGTTGTATTTGTGGAAATATATTCCACATTTGTAATTTTGAACTCTGAAGATGATTATAACTATATGTGAATTATGTTTATGATTATATATCTTATCCTTGATGAATGAATGCCATACTTATATTATGTTTTATTCATGTTTCTTTCTTCCACTTTAGTTGGAATCATTTTTTCATTTTAGTTGTTGGGTTCATTTAAGTAACCCACCATGTACCCCATAGGATTAGGTTAATGCTTTATTTTATATCTATGTTGTATAATTGTTTAATGTTGTTATATGTAATTGTTGTTTTTTTTTTTAATATTCTTTTAATGTTGTAGTTGTCCTATGGGGTTTGTGTGGCGAGGCGTTACAGTCAGTGATGAAAAAGAAGAAGGTCAAGATATAACAATGAAGGAAAGTGATATTTCATAGTATCCACATTTATGGGCTACGTGTTTCAATGGAATGTGGGCCTATGGTAGTCATTTAAGAGGGGAAGAAAAAGACAAAGGAAATAAAAATTGTGATTGTGTTGTTAGTGCTGAATTTCTTCACAAAACTAAGAAGAAATTTTATGTTGGATTAATCCAAGAAATTATTCTAGTGGACTATGGTGAAAATAGTCCTATATTATTAAAATGTAAGTGGATTTGACCATTTGCTGCACAATTTGATGAGTATGGATTTGTATGCACAAATACAAGACAAATTTTATCAGAGACGCAAGAGCTTTATATTTCCCGTCTTCAAATTAACCAATAATTTCTAATTGATGATGTAAGAAGCTCAGGATGGTCATATGTCATTCAAATAGAGTCTCATTCAAAATGAAAATTTATGGAATTTGTTGATATAATACCTGATGGGTAATATTTTAATTTATAAGAAACATTCGAAGAAGTGGATGAAGATGATAATGGAGTGTTTGAAGAAGAAATTTTGATTACCAATGAAGAGATTGAGAGAGAGTTCATTGTATGTCATATATGAGGATGAGGAAGAAAATCAAGCAAATGCAAACATGAATGATCAGGATTTTGATCTTACTATAAATACAGATGATTATGATGATGTTTTGTCACCTTAAGTGGTTAGCTTGTAACCTAAAATTTGGTTATATGTATGGTGTAACTTATTATTGAATGTAATAAAGATCTGAGTATGGATATGCTTATTCACTATTGTTTTACTGATACATTTTTGAATGTAATCATCATTATTTTGTTGGTACATTGTATACAAAACCTAAGATGTTCACTACTAATTTGAAGTGCATTTATAGTTAGTTCAATCATTCTTCTTAGTTTTCTTACTTTGGTTGAAAATTTCAAATTAATTTTGTTTAGTTAGAGTATAATTTCTTGTATGTCTTATATTTTTTCTAGATGCAAACATATAGTGAACATCTTTGATTTAATATTACATATAGATATCTTAACATTAGGTTAACTAATCCTCCTCATTACAAATAAAGAAATGATCTCTTAGGTTTGATTGACACTGAAAACTAAAAGTGAGAGACTGCAAAATTAGAAAATTGTTCAATATTTTTAATAAAATGATATCTAAAATACCGCATTTGTAATAAAATACAATACCACACTATCGCACTAGTCAATAGAGGTATGTGTGGGATGGAAGGACATATAGGTCAATGTAAAAATTCTTACCGCAATACCATGGCAACCAAATATGAATACCATGGGGTGGTGGTGAGAACATGTTAACAACTAAAGTAAATTGCAGCCCTGCAAGGGGTAAATAGTGACACTGTGGTATGGCGGTGAACAATAAATCGATCGCTAGAATTAACTCGTTGTCTCACAAGAGTCAAAAGGGGTGTGTGGAGGGTGGTGGTACTACTAACCCTACCATACTACTACCTCATAGTTGTCTGGATATGACAAAGTGGTATGGCAGTGAACAATCACTCAACCACTAGAATTAAACCATTGTCCCGCGGGAGTCCAAAGGGGTGTGTGCGAGGTGGCAATATTGCTAAGGCTACCTCATAGTAGTCTTGAAATGACAAAGTGGTACTACAATACAAGCTATCAAAGAATTTAATGATTACACCATTCGATTCCCAAGATTAAAGGCATATATTCAAACTCAAAAATTGAGCATATTCTAAAATATTTTGCATGAATTGACATTAATAGTGAGGTGACTAAGCTCATTAGAAAATATTGCATGGGACTCGATGAAATTTTGGAAATCATTCACACAATTGAGCATACCGAAGGTAAGGGAGTTCAAGCGAGAAGACTCTGTAGCTATTATTTCATTGAGTAAGTTCACATAAAACCTTTGTAGCAAGTGTTTAAGAACTAAATTTTCTTATACAAGTAGACACTTAAATAAATCAAGTAGGAGTAAATTCTTCATCATGCCACCCAAAAGAAGTCAACTTGTGAGTAAAAAGGAAGAATCCATAGTTTCTAAAAGAGAGAAGAGGCCCCTGCAACAATCCATTTTATATGTGTTACCTAATTTTGTAAACAAAGGATTCAAAAAGGTGTTTAGATATAAATCCCATGGATGTAATGCCCCGCCATGGGACCCTAAAGGAAGTTGCAACACTATGCGGAAGCATACAATTTTTTTTCTTAAAAGTGCATTATTATCAAAGAAGATGCACAATACTTCGCAACAACCTCTAAGGTAACGTGACAAGGTTACATCCATTAACAAACATACACTCTACTGCACATTAAGCATTTATTAAAATAATAACCATACATTCAAATTGCACATACTTACAAAGCATTAAAGATTCTAACACTAGGATAACATATAATAAGTTCCATATTATATTAACTTAAAAATAGATTACAATACTCATTCCCGGAATGAGGTAGATCAAACCTAACTATTACATTAACAAGATTCCACCTCAAAAACAAATGAGGGGAATAATAATTACAAGAGCTAAACTAAAGTAAATAGAAAGTTTAAACTTAACACTGAAGCCACTGCGATCTCTCCTTTGGAAAACCTTGCAACGCAATATGCAAATCAAAAAGGGGACCCAACGGCACAGGGCACACATTCCTCCCAACCAAGTGGTACCCGAAGGCCCACCCCCCATGCTAGGAGACAATAACACGGATACAAGGACAATCCCTACAACCTCTAGTCACAGGCTGACTCACTTCTAAACCAAAACCTCCACAAGAATAACACTAACTCAAAGAATACCTTGCTATTTGAGTTTAACAGTATGACACACCAGTATCTTAAACATACTACTAACCAAGGAGAAATGTCACTCAAGGTACATGAGTTACCCATCAGATCTTTCCAAATCTCAGCCCCCATTGAGCTTCACCCTCCTACGGTTATCATGTCATTCATCACCACTCCAAACTAAGGAGGTACAAATAATCCAACAATCCTTAATCTATGAAGGGATAGTAGCAGTCACAATTTTTCTTGGGTGGAGTGTGTAGTGTATGCATAATGCGACGTAGAGTGTCTCAGCTCAACCAATCCCGAGGAATCATACCCACTACTTTCCCTTATGTTGGATCAGGATACTTGATCCATATGTGTTAGCCTAATCCCCATAGTCTTGAGTACAACAACATGATTTGTTATTTATGCCTAGACATCCGTAGAGGCGATGATCTGGCATTAGTGAGTTAACCTCGCCTGTATGAGAGGTGTAGCTCGATAGCCCCATAGTGATATATCGTATTGCATTATGTATATGTACCCTATCTGCATGTGTTCTAACATGATGCAAGAGATATGATGCCACACCCTACTCATGTTCTGACATAGTAATGGTGATGATGTTGTGTTACACGATGCCACGTGCTAAGACACGTGAAGGCGCATTATGAGATTTTCTTTGTTAGCCTACTTGTGCGTTGAGCGTTATGGGGCCTCGAACACTTGTAGAGGGATCATCATGGTTGCCTTGACCATGTTGGTCGGGTAGCGTATGGGTAGATCCTAGCCACGTATACCTCTGGCTACAACGAGTTCCTACGTGTGTCTTCTCCATGGGGTATCACGTGTGGGGTGAGTTCTGCGTGTGCCTATTTTCGTGGACCCACAGACGCACTGCCACGTGGCATGCAAATGGTACATGCCTTCTCCGGCTGGCGTATGACCAGGTAGAGTGACGACATTTTCTTTAGTCGTGGATACACTCTAGTCATGTGGATAGCATGCTCATTCCGCATCACATGAGGGCTATTATCATTCTAGTAGGATGTTGTTTCCTCCTTCCTCGTTGGTGGCTAGTATTTAGTCACATAGTGTTGTATAGTGCAATTGTAAAGATTGTGAACTTTCTTTTGGTTATTGATGATTTTTTAGTTGATTGTGAGGGCCGACACTTTGTTAAATTTGATTGTGAAGGTTTAGCCACAACTTGTGATCTTATTTTCTTATAACCCTAGTGGTTATATTTTTGATTTAGTGTTGAAATTATGTGCATTATTGCCTTATTGTTGAAATGAAACTTTAATTTGATCTTCTTTATGAACTGGGTCGCTAAGCTAGTTATCTTTGTTGTTTTCAATGTCGGCTATGTGTTGTATTGTGATTCCTCCCCAAGGTTGTATGAGGCAAAATTGGTGAGTGTGTATGAGGAAGTAGACATAGGAAACATAGAGGATGGGGGTATGTGAGGTTGTTATGCAGCTAGAACCCACTACTCACCTATGTGTGATGACTATCTCTTAGAGGCTAATCCCCTTACACAACAAGAGACGAGTCAGTGTGATCTTGTTTGGATGGTCTCACATTTCGTGTGGCCTAACACCATCAAACCACCAATTGTGATGTTGATATATATGAGTTGGTTATATGTTCTTGGTTCATGGATTCTTCTATCATGGATAGGTATGCTGCTTTCCAGTGTCCTGATGGACCCTGGTGTAACCTTATGTTGTGATTTCTGGTGTTGTTTGTTGGTATGTATATGTAGTATGCATGTTTAATCATGGGTATGGTGCTTTATCTCTAAGTTTTTGTATGTTAATTATGTCCCTTGGTTGTGACTCCTTTCTTGGGTTGTGTGTATCTAATGTCTGGGAGAGGTGATTGTGGAGACGATCATCTGAATTCTTCCTCTCTGAGTCCCCACCAGCAAAGTTGTGGGGTGTATTTGGCTCCTCGGTTATGTACTTTGCTAGAGGAAGTTATTACCAAGCTAGGCTTTGGACAAGAGTGTGGTATGCAACCACGACACTCTGAACCTAAGCCTGAGGTGTTACAACCTCAACCTGGTGGTAGTGGTTCTTGAATTAGGATGAACTAAAACTGGAGGCATTGTAAGTGTTTCCATTTGGAGCGGTCGGCACAACGTGCGAAGTCTACAGAAGGTAAAGGTACAGGATGTTACAATTGTGGCCAACAGGGTCACTTAGCGAGACAGTGTTCTAAAAGGAACACACTTGGAATCAGTCAGAGATCGGTAATTACTGAGCCAACAAGGAATGATGCAGGAAAGACTTGTGGAATGAGTGCAGCGGTTGATCATCGTCAGATAGAGCATCAGGATACAGATGAGGAGATTACTGGAAGTGGACAAGCCGTTGTTTCGGGAGCTCATGAAAATCCTGCGGTACAGGAGGCCAAGGAAGTGCCTTCAGTGTTGTTTCATTTGTTTTGATTCTTGTTATGTTAGAATATGTGTTTTGAGACTATGTGATTATTTGGTTTAACAATGTATTTGGCCTTGAGAATTATAATTCTAAATATTGTTACTTTTATGTTGGTGTGTGTAGTGGTTCAGTGTTGGAACCATCGATTATGTGTGTTTGTGAAATTTCATACTAGGAGTTTTTGTAGGCTTCTAGGAGTAAGCCTGACCCTAGGGGGGAGAATGTAACACCCCTATGTTTTTCTTTTATGTTAGATTAAGATGTTTTATTATTTGATCATTTTTTATTGAGCGATACAAACTATGTGTGTTATGAGATGTAATTTCCTTGATATTATACTTGACATGTTTTGATTAATAATAATTATTGGTTTAACATGACATGATTATTGCTTATGAGTTTTATTAATGATGGAAGTGTCAGTTTGGTGATACTGTATTGGTGAAGGGGACATGATTGCATCACTCGCTTGTGAGTGCCCTATGATTATGTGATTTCCTCTTCACGGTGTATTTCATAATGATTTTATATGCATGTGCTATTGATGCCTTGGATATAGGTTTGCAGGTACATGACATCGACTCCACCTGGCTTCATAGGTTTGAGCGTGTCGACCCAATGGTATGATGATTAAGAGATAGTAGCTAAGTTACCTATGTCAGTTCTACACCCTAGCCATAGTGTGTCGTTAGTCAAGTTTGTTGTGTCTTTGGATGCTTGTTTTAATTTTATTTAATTCGAAAGGGCTGTTGAGTATGAAAATAAATACTTAGAAATTAATGCTTTAAATAGTGTTGATATTTATTCAGATTATAATTATACATTGTGGATAGAAATTTTTATTTAAGTTGGTTAATTAAATTTGATTTATTTAATTAATTAAATTTAATCCAATGGGTTGAATTTATTTATTAAATAATTAAAATTAATTAATTAATTATGTTGTTGAGAAAATTAAAAGAAAAGGGAAATTAAATTAATTGTAAATTGTAAATTTCAATTAGTGTTAATTAATTTCAATTTGGAATTAGAAGTTACTAAATTTATGTTGAAATTAAATTGTATTTGGAATTAAATTTTAATTAGAAATTATTTCAACATGCAACTGGTTTTGAGGGAATATCTAGGGTTGTGGAGAAGATATTTGGAATGTGACATGTGTGTGAGTAAAAATGAATTGTCTATTTTTAATTGAGAAATTATGGGGAGAGAATTTAATTGGAAAAAGAAGGGAGGTTTCTTCATAGGAGATTTTGGGGGAGAGGAAAAGATATTATTTTTGAAATAGGTTTCTGGTTGAAAATTGATGAAAAAGGCAAAGGGGTTTTCAAGAATTTTGGGGGGTTTTCTGTATTTTTACATTTTCCTGGAAGTGGTGATTTTGGGGAAGCTTTGGAAATTGATCTCTGAAGGGGAGGTTCTGCTTCAACTTTATTTTCTTCAAGCTTCAGGAAAACAGGTTTATTCAAGTTTTATTTTATTTATTTTATTGTTTGGAAAAGATTGTCTGTACAAAAATTAATTTTGTAGAAGCTTTGATTAAAATGGTTTAATTGAGATTGAAAGATTGTCTGTGCAAGAAGTTTTATGTGTTTTGTCTATAGAAGTTTTAAATTGTTTTCAAATTTTGTAAAGCTGGATTTGTTTAGATCTGCCTATAGAAGTTTTGTTAAATTTTAGTATGAGGAAGTTTGTGTAACTTTTCTTTTAAAAGATTGAAATTGAAACCCTTTCATAAAATTGAGAAAACGATTATTGTATATGTGAAAATTCTCCTGTAGAAAAATTGATTGTCCAATTAAATTTGTTGCAGATGACTTTCTTAAGAAATTTTTTCCCCAATTTTATTTATTATTGAAACTCCCTACGTAATTTGTGGAATTGAAATCTCTGGCAATCTGTAACTCTCTTTCCGTATAAAACTTTTTTGTGAGAACCAAACTAATTTTGGAAAGATTATTCTGAAGAAGGAAATTTATTTATTTTTGTTAGTTCTCAATCAATTTAGTTAGCTGGAAAATTATAAATTTTTGTGTTTTTGAAATACATATTCTGTAGAAAATTTAGGTAAAATCTTTCCGTAGTAAAATGGTATGGTTGCGTCATCCATAGCTCTATTTGTACAAACTGGGTTGGTACTAAATTTAGAGGGTTTTTGCATCTTGACGTTTTCTTATCCCTCTCCAAAAATTGTGAATACCCAGATCATATTTTCTGATTTATTGTTGAAACATGGAGCTACTATCAAGTTGTTTTCCCCATGGCTACATCTGTTAATAATAAATCTATATATATTTTAAACATTTATGGATTAGACATTAATGGATTTAGGCATTTTGAATAATATATATTGTTTTAGCTTTTAAATGAGGAGGTAGTTGTTGTTAATGGAAACTAAATTTAAGAGATTTAATGTAGATATATTTTATGTATATATTTTAAAAATATATATTTTAACTAGATTTTATGTTATTTTAGTTTTAAATTGTTGCATGCAATTAGGAGATATAAAAGGAAGAATAATTTATTTGCATGCCTTGGTCTATCAGGGAAATGGGTATTTAAGTAAATAGAGGAAATTGATGTTTTATAAATGTAATTAGGGAATGAGATATTTAATTATATAAGATAATTATTTTGTAGGAACAGATGTTTTATTATCTAAAATTGGTGAAATAGATTGTGGTGATATTTATCTCTGATTGGAAGAGTCTTTTAAATTAATTAGTTAAATTGGGATAATTGAGTGGTGTGAATTATTATAAGGCATTTCGTTGACTATATGTAAGGTTGTGATAAATTAGAATATTGTAAACATTAAATTATTGTCTTTATGATGTGTTTGAGATATCTTCTGTGGTATTTAGGGATATTTGAAAAGAGGTGTTAGATGAGGTATTGTAAGTCTTCCTATTTGGGTATGTTAAATTTGAGAGTTATCATTTCATGGTCTTGTCTTTTGTAGTTCTCCATGGTAGTAGGGATTGCCGTTTTCAGTGAATCACCCTATTTCTACAAATGAGGAATGGTTTTTTCTTCTTTGAATGGATTGTTGGATCATTTGTACCTCCTTAGTTTGGAGTGGTGATGAATGACATGATAACCGTAGGAGGGTGAAGCTCAATGGGGGCCGAGATTTGGAAAGATCTGATGGGTAACTCATGTACCTTGAGTGACATTTCTCTTTGGTTAGTAGTATGTTTAAGATACTAGTGTGTCATATTGTTAAACTCAAATAGCAAGGTATTCTTTGAGTTAGTGTTATTCTTGTGGAGGTTTTGGTTTAGAAGTGAGTCAACCTGTGACTAGAGGTTGTAGGGATTGTCCTTGTATCCATGTTACTGTCTCCTAACACAGGGGGTGGGCCTTCGGGTACCACTTGGTTGGGAGGAATGTGCACCCTGCATTGTTGGGTCCCCTTTTTGATTTGCAGATTATGTTGTGAGGTTTTCCAGAAGAGAGCTCGCAGTGGCTTCAGTGTTTAGTTTAAACTTTCTATTTACTTCAGTTTAGCTCTTGTAATTATTATTCCCCTCATTTGTTTTCGAGGTGGAATCTTGTTAATGCAATAGTTAGGTTTGATCTACCTCATTCCGGGAATGAGTATTGTAATCTATTTTTAGGTTAATATAATATGGAACTTATTATATGTTATCCTAGTGTTAGAATCTTTAATTCTTTGTAAGTATGTACAATTTGAATGTATGGTTATTATTTTAATAAATGCTTAATGTGCAGTAGAGTGTATGTTTGTTAATGGATGTAATCTTGTCATGTTAACTTAGAGGTTGTTGCGAAGTATTGTGCATCTTCTTTGATAATAATGCACTTTTAAGAAAAAAATTGTATACTTCCACATAGTGTTGCAACTTCCTTTAGGGTCTCGTGGCGGGGCATTACAATGGACGTAGAGACCCAATTATCCCTATCTTAGAGTGGGATCTATTTTGGTACTTCTATGAAAAAGGGATGACAAGATTCTAGTTATGAATCCTTGGACCTTAGATTTGGCCAAATTGATAGTCCCAAATGTCTTCGTAGATGTTGAGTTTATTAAAGTATTGGCACAATATTATCACATGGCTACCAGGACTATAAGAATGAAAAATGGTTCACCATTAGTGGTGGTGACTAAATAATCAATTATATAGTGTTTTATGTTAAACAAGGAAGCTATCACTAAGATCGACTTGGACAGAAGTGAGAAGGATTATAGGAGATTGAGAAAAACCTACAGGAGTGATGAACTTCCTTTACACATGAAAAGGGGTGTAAAAAATAGGAGGATGCCTATCTCCCCCTCCCAAATTGAGTCATTTTCCATAGAAGACATCCAAGTATATTTCAAAAGAACTTATTTTTCTTTGTGCCAAGTGCTTGGAATAAATGTTGAAGATAGGATTCCAACCTATCTCATTATGATGGCAATAAAGATACAAAATCCTGAAGTCAACATTGAGTGATTTTGTTGCTAAAATTGAGAAGGGATACATGAGGGATTTTTGCAAGTAAGAGAGAACTTAGCTCCCATCACTTTTAGGAAATACTCTTTGTTATGTCATTTCATATTGTACCAAAACAAAAATAGATAGACTAAAATAATTTGTTTGGGAATGACTGATGATGAAGGGAATAGGTTGCTTGTATAAACTGGTGTTACATTTGGGATAGTGGATGTAAAAATAGTGATTATGTAGTATTTCATGATGATTTCGTAATAAAGGTCATGGCCGCTCTTGGTCATATTTAACCAATATTTCCTAATAAATTCATGCAAGTGTTAAGACCTTTAGCATTGAAGCCAGAATAGGGACACACTCACAATTTCGGTGATTGGTTCTTCTTTGCAAACCAAACAATAATAAGGGTCTATGGGTGCCCTCAAGCCCCATATGTTTAACCTAAATTTGTTTTTATTCAAATTTCATTTCTAGAATTTATGTGGAAAATGTTATGGATGGAGTAGGATGTTATGAAAAGACAAAAAAAGGGGACATTCATCCTTGAGCTAACTAAATGTGAGGAGCTATATGTAGGGTCTGACACTCTTGAAGAACTTCAGAACTATTTGAAGATGAGTTATTCATTGAATTCATGAGGAGAAAGGGTCTTTTATTCTGAAGGGCATACTAATTTTATAAAGTAGACACTTCTCACTAAAGTTGGGATTACCCATGTAATGGATTACAAAGAACATGTAATAAGAAATTTCTTTACACCTAATGAAGTTTTTCAGAGGAAGAGGAAGTGGGAAATCATAAAGAGGCTTGAGGAGGAGAAGAAGAAAAGTGACACTGGATTCCAAGGATTCTATATTGAAGAAGGGGATCCTATAAAAAGCATTAACTTACTAATTGACAACTTTAAAAGATTATATGTTGAACCAGAAAAGAAACTTGAGGGTCAATCTTCAAAAGTTCCCTCCAAGCTACCCATAAAACCAAGTGGTATTATAATCACAGAGCCCCTACTAGACACTGCCACAATAAAATTAGAAGCATCCCTTGAGCAACCAAGTTCTTAAAGGTAGAAGACGCATGGAGTGGCCCCCTTAGTTGCATATTAAATAAGTGAAGGAGTAGGGGATATTGAAGATGTAGTAGATGTACTTTTAAATTTTAAAGATGATGAATTTGATTATCCACCGCCTAAGTTTGCAACTAATACTCACAAACTAGAAGAAAGAGTGGATGTACATGGGCATAATGAAAAATAAGTAAATGATAGTGAAAGGGTGATTGTTGTCCTTAGATTTATTGAAGATGATGAATTTATTCAAACTCCCAAGTTTAAGGGTTTTTGGTTTAAGATAAAAATGAAGGAATTTGAGGAGAGACTCCAAATTAATAACATGGGCATTGAGGAGTCACTACATGACCATATTTTTTCCTATGCTTTTGAAGAACTCAAGATTAATGAAATTACTGTTAGCTCCCAAGAAGCAAAAAAAATGGTCTTAAAAAGCAATATACTAATTATTCTTGGGATGGAGTTAAAAAATATATTCTTATTGGATCAAGTAAGAAGACAAGAATATCCCATGTTGGTTTTTGAATTCAATTCAGATGAGGGAATGAGTGGCACAGGTTACAATCCAAGACTTGAAACCCTAGCCTTTTGGATAAAGAAAAAAAGAAAAAAAAAACCAAGATTGCTTGATGTTATAAAAGAAATGAGAGGGACTACCATGGTAAAGACACTTCAAGACACATAAGCATTGGAGGTAGATACTATGACAATGCACTCAACAATGTTTACTAGGGATGTAGTTAAAGCTATGGATCTTAGATTGGAAGAATATGAGAAAGCATAGAATGATTTGAATGATGAAGTGAATAGGTTATTCATTCAAAATGTGAAATTGAAAGATCAGTTGAAGGGAGCAAGTCCTTCCCAAATCATGAAATAAATAGTATACCAACCCCCTACCATCTAGACTGATACAGGTGCAATCATTGTTGAACAAGTAAATGTGCTAAAACAATAAATTGAGAAGTTAAAAAGGACTAATGAAAAAACAAAGGAAAGAGCAAAGAGAGAAACCCTCAGAGTATTGGAAGAGATCTTGGAGCATAGGGTTAAACTAATTGTGGAAAAATTAGAAAATGTGTATGAATGTTATGTCTCCTTGTCACAAGCAGTGATCAGATAAAGTCCCATGTACCTATAGTGGACCCCTTTTTAGTGTAGGATTTTTATTTTCCTTATGTTTAGGAATATTTATTTTTCCTACACTCATTATTAAGCTTTCTTAGGTTATATTAGAATGGTTAGGATGAAGAAATGTGGCATAAATCCATCATTCACATGTGTCGCTCACACCCATCTTTGGGTAGTTGAGTCTCACACCCTCTTTTGTATTTTTATGCCACCTCTCATAACCATTTCTTGTCTTTATCTAAGTAGGGATAACCATGTAATCTGGCATTTACCAAGTAGGTAAAACTCCCACCTATTATGGGAACTTGGGAGTTATTACCCCTCTTGGATTTATCTACCATTATATTGTTATATAAGCAACACTCACCCCTCCCCTTGGCTAGTATGATGGAATGCTAGTTTAGTGCTTAGGGAGTGTTGATTTTATCCATCTCTTTTCTTGATTTCCTTCAATAATTTTGATCTTGGTTGGTTTCACAACAAAATATATGGTATCAAAGTTGGTTGTGAGTTGTGGGTTAGCAGATATCTCAATCCATTCTTGAAAGAAAAGTATGATCTTCTCTTGCATCCAATGATGATCTGGAGAATTAGAAACGCTTGATAGAGATCTTAGTTTCTAGGGGTTCCTTTCTATTTCAAGTGTTTTGGAGCTTCTTAGAGACATTTTGAGCTCACCATTGAGTTTAGAGGAGACAAAAAAGTTAAAATTGGCTTTTGTTTCGTCTAAATTGGACATCTGATGCGAGATCTATTAAGGGTTGAAGTAGAGGTTTTTAGAGAGGTTCCAGAAGCTATTTGATCTTTTGAAGCATTTTTAGCCCAAATGAACCTCACCATTGCGCTCAAAAGGCATCAAAACCTAAGGATCGACTACCAATTCGTTGATTTTGAAGAAAGTCAAATTTTGAGGCAATTTTTTTTATTTTCGAGCCGTACGACCCCTTCCACGCAGGTGGTACAAATTTTTTTTTTTTAAATAATTTTATTTCCATTCAAAATTTATTATTTCAAAAAATTTTAAAAAGTAAAGAAATTTTTTTGCAAGTTTTTAGATATAAAAATATTTTTGAAAAAAATTATATATATATATATATATAAAAGAAAGCGATTTAAAAGTTAAAAAATTGGTACAAAGGTATCAACACCACTTGTACCTACATGGGGAATGGTGTGGCTTTCCCCCCATTATTATTTTTTCATTGAAAATTTTATAATTTGAAATTTCAAACAATTAAAAGTAATATAAAATATGCGGCCCTCTCCTCGACTATTGTGCGTGTTGCTCCTCAACTTATGTGCCTCCGTACTCCATACCAGCTTCGGCTTATGCACCTATACAAGCTTGCCTCGGCCTTTGTGCCACCTTTGACAAAGCTCAACCAAATTTAGTGGCTCTTTTAGCAGTTCTCTAATTTTGGAAAGGTTTTAAATTTAGTTGGTAGTATTCAAAATTGGTGGATTTTCTAAACTGCGTGGCTACAACTAAATTTGGTGGAGCATCAAATTTAGCAGCACTCAACCAAACTTGGCAGTGACATATTGATGATGTCAGCAAGTTGTTCAAATTTTTTTGATCCCTCTCCATTGAAGTATTATTTTTTGCACCAGAACATCGAAGTGCGATATCTTAGTCATACGAAGGTCTTTTGAGTGCAATTTTTTTTATTTGGGGTAGAATTTTACAAGCTGCATAGTGGTGAAATCAATTTTTTTTCAAATAATTCCTTTTTTTTAGAAACTCAGTTTTCTCAGCAAATCTGAAGGACAACTATCATTTTTTGAACTTCAAACGGATGTAACTTTCACGTACGACCTCAAATTGAGGTGACTCTTTTTTTGAAGGTGAATAGTTTTCCAAGAACTACACATTGGTGCTAGTTTGAGGTTCTCATTTTGAGATTTGATTGTACTCTTAGTATTTGAATCCATTTTTGGACATTGTAAAACTCTAGAAAACAACTCTAGCATTGTAAAGACACTAATTTATAGAGTTCCAAATCATTTTTTGTTGGGAGGGATTCTTGATTGAGTGAAAAAGGGGGGGTATCTTTTTGTGTGTGTGTTTGTTTTTTATCTGTTCACTTGTGCTCTTTTTTTCCTTCACACATGGATAATTCTAAGGTTCCTTTTCTAATACCTTATAATTATGCAACATGGCATCAACATGCATGGAATTCATTAATGCAACTTGTGTATACTCCTTATGTTGAAAAGAAGGCATTTGAACTTACAAATGATAAGGAAAAGATAAAATGGATGCTTGAACATACAAAAGCTCTAGGATATCTTCTTAGTTTTGTTTCCCTTGATCTTATGTTTTAGATTGAATCTTGTATAAATTCACATGATGCTTGGGAAAAGCTAAAATCTTTGTATGGTACAACAGATGAAGTCAAAGGCTATCAGATTGATAATGAATTGATGAGCCTTGATCCACAGAAGTTTAGCAACATCCAAGATTATATTACTAAGGTCAATGATTAGAGAGCCCAATGTAAAGCATGTGGTATTGATAAAAAGGAAATTCAGTTAATCTATAATGTACTTGATAAACTTGGTCCTAAATTTATAGCTTTTGTTTCTAGCTTTCATACTCATAGACTGACTATGGGATATACATATACTATGCCTTCATTTGCATCTTTTTCAGAGATGTTAATGCATGAACAACATAATCTTATTTATATGGGTCTTATAAAGCCATCACAAACTCAGGATTTGTTGGTTGGTCAGCCTAAGGGATAGAAAGAGTCGGGACAATCTAATAAGAAACAAAAGAAATCTAAGAAAAATCCACACACATATCATGCACAGAACAAATCCTCTTCAAGGAAGGATTCATATAAGAAAGAGAAGTATACTTGTTCATATTTCAAGAGGACTAGACATTAAGAACATTCTTGTTATAAGAAGGATATTGATGAACTGAAATATCTTCTTAAGAAGAATAATATTGATCTACCTTCTAGAATGTTTGAGTCTACTTCTTCACATTCTAAACAATCCAGATCTAGTAAGGATAAAGGTCATGTAGGATTTGCTACTAAGTTGAAGAAAAATAAAGGTAAATCTCTTTGTGCTTCTACAAGTCATGAATCAGGGAAATGGCTCCTAGATTCTAGAGCTTCTCATCATATGGCTTCTACACAATCTATATTCTCTTCTTTTGAGCCTTGTGTTATGCCACCTATTTTGATGGGCGACAAAAATTACATGAGTGTAATTGGGAAGTTGATGGAGAGAAAGGGATTCAAAACTCAATATTCCATTCACTTGACAAATTTCATAAAATTATTCATCTCAAACAATGATTAAGTGCATTCTAGATCACATTGAAAACATCTTCATGGCAACCCCCAATTAAATGCACCGAACTATCACTTATAAATTCCAAAAAACAAATTATAAAGCCAATAACTTCAGTGAGATTTAAGATAACATAATTACAGACTTCCCTTACATTTTTTATGAATATCCAATGGTTGGAACTAAAGTTATTACATTTTTCCCAAAACTACAAACCCTAGATAGGGTTTAGACCTGCCCTCACAAAAATGATCATAACTTATTCAAATCTTAATGAAATTTGATGAGACTTGAAGAAAATGAAAGTAGATTGATATAGAAAAAAAATTAAATTGGTTTTAGATAAAAAATATAGACTTTACAATCCGTACCATCACATCTTTAGACTGTAACTTCTGCACAATATTGTTAGAATAGGCAGTCTCACAAAAATAGTCATATCTCCCACAAAACTTAATAAAATTCAATGAGACAAAAATAATTGGAAACTAGAAACAAATATATTTCCATCCATATATTATAATCTATTATTTGATTCCATACCAGTCCATACAAAGAACAACTTCAACTTGGAAACAATGCAAAAATCAGAAAATGCACACAGAACTTGAGGTTGTCATTCATCAAACTTAAAAAAAAAAATGTCTCCAACTCTCCAATTCGAGTTTTGGAGGGTGTACTTATATATTTACAACCAAAACCAACTATTTTCAACCACCTTTTAATTATTTTGTTGAAAAAACACCTTAATGACACTTTTGACAAGTTGCTTGACAACTTTCTTGAGCAACTTTTGCAATTTTTACAATATGGAACAACTTTAAACATTATTCGACAAATGACTTCAAATATGACTTCCTAAGACTAAAACACCTATAAAATGGTTTGACAAACCTTATTATAAGACCCAATACATAAAATAGAGAAAATATTTACAAATGGCCTCATGGAGGCTTGAAAGCAACTTGGTGCTCCTGCACCATACACCCCTTGAAGAAAAACTCAAGTCCCCTGAGATAGCATAAAATAAAGCACCTACAAAAATAAATGAATCTTCACTATCACCTGAAATCACAAACACTTGTATCTTCATCTTAACCCATGGTTTTGTCTTTCTTGATATCATGAACACAATAAGAAAAATGTGTCTTCCTATCATCTTCTCAACATCTAGGCTCCAAAACTCCATTTCTTGTGTATAAACCTCAGTAGCATCATCTATATCTTCATTCTTATAATTAGAGTACCATATATAACCTGCATCATACTCTTGAAAACCTTCATATAAATCATCAGCAAATAGATCTGCAACATCTTTATTATCAACAACAACTTGATCATGAATATACACATGAATATTATCAACAACTTTATCATCATCAACTTGAGTATCAATACCAAGGTTATCAATAACATCAAAAAACTTCTCAACTTGTTCATAAACAAAAATTTCATCAACTACTTGAGTACCAACAAAAACCACATCATTAATCTCAGCGTCAACATGTTCATTAACCAACAAAGAAGTCTGTTCATCTTCAAACACAATCAAAATATCATGCATCTCAACTTGTAACTTATCTTGCTCAACCTGAACAGTAGAATCAAAATTTACGTCTGTCTCATTTGTTGCCTTCTTCTATTTTCTTTTCTTCTTCATAATCTTCTTTAGAGGCCATCTTAACCTCTTTGACATTGGTATATTCCAACTTCTTTGTGCTTCCTTAAGAAGTTGGTGTTCTTTGGCTAATCTTTCCAACCTTTGGCTTATCTTTTCCATGGATTTCTCAAACTCTATTTGTCTTGCCTTCTGTCTTTCCTTCTTCCTTTTTGAATCCTCATCTTGCCAACATCTTCTCAAAAATTTCATCTTCACAAGAAATTCTCTCCTTGCTTACACTTAACCTTGCCTCACCTAGGCAATCAGGTTCCTTCCTCAACCTGCAAACAACCACACTCACAAACTACAAACAACTTTCTCGAAGAATATTCAGACTTTGATACCAAACTAATGCAGAGCGAGAAATTCACAACTCAATATTACATTCACTTGAAAATTTTCATAAAATTATTCATCTCAAACAATGATTAAGTGCATTCTAGATCACATTGAAAACATCCTCATGACAACCCACAATTCAATGCACCGAACTATTATTTATAAATTCCAAAAAACAAATTATAAAGCCAATCACTGCAGTGAGATTTAAGATAGCATAATTACAGACTTCCAATTTTTATGAATATCCAATGGTTGGAACTAAAGCTATTACATTTTTCTCAAAACTGCAAACCCTAGATAGGGTTTAGACCTGCCCTCACAAAAATGATCATAACCTATTCAAATTTTAATGAAATTTGATGAGACTTGAAGAAAATGAAATTATATCTATATAGAAACAAAATTAAATTGGTTTTAGATAAAAAATATAGACTTTAAAATCCATACCATCACATTCTTTAGACTGTAAATTCTGCACAATATTGTTAGAATAGGCAGTCTCACCAAAATAGTCATATCTCCCACAAAACTTAATAAAATTCCATGAGACAAAAATAATTGGAAACTAGAAACAAATATATTTACATCCAAATATTATAATATATTATTTGAGTCCATACCAGGCCGTACAAATAACAACTTCAACCTAGAAACAATGCAAAAATCAGAAAATGCACACAAAACTTGAGATTGTCATTCATCAAACTTTAAAAAAAAATGTCTCCAACCCTCCAATTCGAGTTTTGGAGGGTGTAGTTATACATTTAAAACCAAAACCAACTATTTTCAACCACCTTTTAATTATTTTGTTGAAAAAACACCTTAATGACACTTTTGACAAGTTACTTGACAACTTTCTTGAGCAACTTTTGCAATTTTTACAATATGGAACAACTTTAAACATTATTCGACAAATGAATTCAAATATGACTTCCTAAGACTCAAACACCTATAAAATGGTTTGGTAAACCTTATTATAAGACCTAGTACATAAAATAGAGTAAATATTTACAAATGGCCTCATGGAGGCTTGAAAGCAACTTGGTGCTCCTGCACCAGAAGGGTTCTATTGATATTGGAGATGGAACCTTCAATGATGTTTTTTGTGTACCTCACTTGATTAATAACCTTCTTTCCATCTACCAGATCACTTATGATGGAGTAGGGAAGACTATGGAATTCATGCCCGATTCAGTTATTATCAGAGACTTGGAGAGCAAAGAGATAATTGCTACTAGGATGGTTGATCATGCATCTCGATTGTATTCCTTTTCAGACTTTGCACCTGATGATGGTTTTGATCCTTTGGTTTTTTATCACACTCCTTGTGTGGCATTTAATTTTGAGGAGAATTTTGTCTATTTGAACTTGGGTATTCTCACATCAGATCTAGTTTTTGACCCTTGCATTCCTTCTCCTTCATTTATTGTTGCTTTTGAGAATACATGTGTTGCATTCATGGATATTTGTGATTCAGTGCAATAGGATACACATTGTCTTCTAGATATAGCTAATTCAGATGACTGCTTAACATACATTACAAGTTTGTTCATAAAGTGTCATGTTTTAGACTTGGGAGACACTATTCATGGCATCCATCTTCTCTTTGATGAAGTTATTTTTTCTTCAGTTGTTTTGGAGAAACATTTGGATCCTCTTGTTCATTCTCCACATGATCATTCCTTACAGTTTGACATGACTGTGGACACTTTTGAGCAACATTTGGAGGAGGCATATTTTTCTTCAGAGGAGATAATCAATTCTTTAGATCTTGTTATACATATATCTCTACTAGGTTTTGGATTGTCATCTTCATCAATGTGGCCTAGAACACCTGATTTGATGGTGGCATCTTTCAACATTGACATGGAGACATATGAGCAATTTTTAGAGACTTCATACATTTCACACTTTCTTTCTTTATATTCCTTTTAGGATTGGGAAGATATTCTTTATGCACCTTTGGTTTTATTTCTTCCTAAGGGGAGAAACATTGTTCGATGATCATGGACCATCTTCTACATTCAGTTTCGAGAATCAATCATTGACATAGTCGACTACTTGAGGGAAGGCTACATATTCTTTCTTATCCTTTCTATTTTGTAGGGGACTTCTTCCTTCAATGGGATTCTTCATGTGTTGGGAAACTTATTTTCTTTTCTCTCTTTTGGGGAGGAGTTTTATCCCATTGGGTTTTCTCCTTTTCTCTATTTGTGAGAGAGTATTTTTTACATGGTTACCTAACATGGCCTAGTAGTTGGGACCCATTTTTGTTTCTTTTCAGCTACCTAATCTATGCTTAAGGGGGGATGTTAGTGTAGATTTTTTATTTTCCTTATGCTAGGGAATATTTATTTTTCCTACACACATTATTAAGCTTGCTAATGTTATATTAGAATGGTTAGGATGAAGACATGTGGCATAAATCCATCATTCACATGTGTCACTCACACCCACCTTTGGGTAGCTGAGTCTCACACCCTCTTTTGGATTTTTATGCCACCTCTGATAACCATTTCTTGTCTTTACTTGAGTAGGCATAACCATGTAATATGGCATTTACCAAGTAGGTAAAATTCCCACCTATTATGGGAACTTTGGAGTTATTACCCCTCTTGGATTTATCTGCCATTATTTTGCTATATAAACAACACTCACCCCTCCCCTTGGTTTTTATAATGGAATGTTAGTTCAGTGCTAAGGGATTGTTGAGTTTATCCATCTCTTTTCTTGATTTCCTTCAATCATTTTGATCTTGGGTGGTTTCACAACCAAATCTAACACCCTTATTCAAGAAATTTCAACCCCTACATCGCACCTTAATGAATTTGTGTAGAATTTTACAAAGGAGTGTTGAGGCCCTCGCAACTTTAAAGCCTACTAAGAAAATGGTCTAAATGGTCAAATGTATTTTAATACATATCTATAGAAGACAAAAATATCAAGGAAAGAATGGATTTATTTCACACACTAAAGTAGTGTTTCGTGCCTAAGATACTAAGGGATGGTGATCAACTGAAAGGCTCCAAGGATTGGATAGATGAGTTTAGAAAAATTGTTCCCAACTGCCTCACTAATTTATAGAAGGATGGTGACATAAATATTCACCACCTTAATTTAACCTTGGATGGAATAATTGCACTGTTTGTTGGATACTTAAAATTTATCATAGGTAACAAAGGGTTATTAGAAAACACATGGAAGAGTCACTTGGCCAACACACACAAAATCCAAGAGTAGAAATGGTCTCATAATTACACAGTGTACCAATGGGAGTAGACATATCTAGCTCCCCTAGAAGAATAGGCCTTGCACTGAAGTACCAAGCCTTGTAGATACTATCATGGAGAGAGAACCTTGTCAGATTTGAATGATCACATATACCTTATAATGAGTAATAGACTTTTGTATCTTGTGAGTGCTCTAGACTTTAACATCTGATCCTTTCTCATCTTTCATTAATTTTATGTAAACCTATGTAAACAATGATAATTAAGACTTTTTTATTTATGTTAAAAGTGGGTAAGTAAAAAGACACTTTTTGACATGTCAGTCAGGATAAAATTTTCAAACGTATTGTAAAATATTTTTGAAGATCAATAGAATGAAGTTATAATTGGTGGTCAAATTCTGGATTCAATTTTTTGTTGAAGTGAAATAATGAATGTTATCTTGATGTATCCATTTTGATCTTTCCTTGTTATTTAAATCAATATATCAAGGGTATATCTGGTTTATCAAAACACATTTGTTGTCAAACAATTCATTTTGTACTACATTTTGGTGTCAAATCTTTGGTAATTATGGTTAGTTTCATTACATTCTAATTTTGAATTCTAGGAAATTATATACAATAAATAGATTGATGGATGTTTGGATAGTGAAATTAGCTCTCTTAGAAATTAACTAAAATATCTTGTCTTGAAATATCTAGAAGGATTATTTTAATTAAAGAGGATTTTTTGGTTATTTTTCTAACAATGATTTTGTAGTGCAACTAGCTTTCTATTTTCATTCAAGATACAAGTCATGATCAAATTCAAGCACATACTAAGAAGATGGTACTCTACTTCAAACCCTCAACCTCACTTAGTTTAGTCTACTTACATGGGGATATTAAGGAATTTGCTAGACAATTTATATATATTTTTTTTTTGTGAAGGAGAATCCTATGAGATCCAATATGGAAATGGATCAATATCTAATTTCTTAAGTAAAGGTGGTGTCACAGTTGGGAAATTTGTGAAACATTAGGTTAGTAATTTTTGGATGTTAAGGCTTCCTAGTTGGATATCAAAGATATTTTCTCATCAACTTAATTTGGAATTTATGTATAAATGGATTCTTTCATGGTGTAGGTCTTTACTATGACAGCACATGAACCATATTTGAATTTTTTGTTATCCAAGTCTGATGGCATTCTTGGGCTTGGTTTCCAGGAAAATTTTGTTGATAATGTTGTTCCAATCTAGTTAGTGTTGATAGCCTTCATTCTATAATATGAGTGTATCACATTTCTTAAATTTTGAACAAGGTTCTAAAATCAAGGGTTCAATATGCATATTTCAGGCCTATGTTGAACACTTTTTTTAAGACATTTGTTGACAAGGCTACAATTTTTTAATTGATTTATCTTTTTGTTGTGTTTGGAATTACTTTTGTAAACTTGCAATATACAATGTACTTTTATTCTTCCTGAATTGAGACTAACAGTAATTTTGTTGGCTGTATTGAGGCACAACTTCATTCATGGCAAAAAAGGCAACACCCTATTGCTCATATTAGATGGCATGTTGCATATAAAGGAGGAAAGATTATAGTTGAGTTATTTTTTACTGCATTGAAGGAGAGAGTTTCATATATGGGACACGATCAATACTCTCATTGGATTCTACACATTACAACTTTCTCTAGGAAGATTTCCCATGTTGTAGAAGTTATAAGAGATGAAAGGGGCATATGGTCACGTTGAAGGACTTCAAGCATGTGTTTCCATCATTGTAGATTTTTTTTGGAGAAATTTATTTCTTGCAGTCATTTTTGTCCAATATTGTAACTCAAATTTTCAATCTTGTGACTGAAAATAACAATTGTAATACTCTATTTCTAAGTTGTAACTATAACTCCTTTCTTTTATTAATAAAGTTCACTGATTTTTCCTTCTCAATGGCTGTCTTATTGTGTGAAATTGATGATTGATGTTTATTTATGTGTTTTATGCTTAAATCCTCAAATATCAATCAATTAAAATGAATAAATATACTACTAATTGACATAAACTAATAATTAACTGACTAAATATACTACCAATTGATAGAAATCAGTGAACAATGAATAAATATGGCTAGATATATGACCAATGAAATTAGTGAATAAAAATGACTAAATATACTACCAAATTGATTAAAATTAATGACTAAATACACTACCAATGCATAGAAATTAGTGAATAAAAATGACTAAATAAGTGACCAATTAACAAAAATCAATGACTAAATATATCATTGAATAAAAAATGACTAAATAATTTACTATATTACAACAATTAATGACTAAATCAATAACTAAATAAGTGACTAGTTAAATATATTAGTGAATAAAAAATGACTAAATAAGTGACTAGATTACAACAATCAGTGATTAAATCAATGACTAAATATATTAGTGAAAAAATGACTAGATTATAGCAATCAATGACTGAATATAAAACCAAATCGATCAATCAAAACAACCAATAAATGACTAAAAATGGTTTAATCATCAATTTGGTCACATTATAAATGACTAGCAATAAACTACTAATGGTCACATGACCAAGTTCAGTCATTTATAAGAAATTTTTTGTAGTTTTTTTCAATAGTTTATTGTTGTTTTTGTACTAGTGGAATCATGGTCCTTGGTATGTCTGGTCATCTTTGTTGGTCTTCCAGTCATGGACCCGAGATTTTTCTCTCAGATGAAACCAAGTTATGGGTCCCAATCTAGATTGAGTTCCCAGTTTTTCCCTTTCTTTGTGTGCCTTTCTTGCAACATATTGTGTCTTCTCTAGGGAAGGTTATTTTTGTTGAATATTCAAGATATTGAGGGGGGGTGAATCAGTATCTTCTCAAACTCATTGAAAAAACACCATAAATTACTTTAATGTAGATAACAAAAGGATAAGAAAGAGCAATAACAAAACATGAAACCACACAACACATAAACACCAAAATTTTATGTGGAAAACCCAATGAGGGAGAAACCATGGTGAGGATTAGCTCACAATATATAGTAGTTCCAAAACTGGATACAAAAGAGGCTCACTGCCAAATACAAAATCTCACTACTTACAGGTAGGATTCACTATCTAGATAAGGAGGCTCACTGACTACAAAAGAAATATAGTTACAAAATGGCTTACAACCAAAATATGAATTGATGGAGTTACACCACAAGTGCAGATTCAGTTCCTTTGATGCTCAGAGAATTCACATGTCAGTAGACTAATATTCGCTCTACTTCACATTCACATACTATTCAAACATTACACACACTTCGCACTTCTCTCTCTATCTCAATCTCAAACCCATTTTGTATATATATATAAATTTTCCATAGGCATCAACTAGGTCGGCCTAATTAGATGCAACACATAAAAGGATAATTGTTAGCTTCATACAAAACTTCTCCAAAGGCAATTCAACTATTCACCATGCTATGTCATGTCAATTAGGACCATGGATAGGTTGCTCATATATCCACAACATAAATTAAATCATTATATCACTAAATTTTTATTAGGTCGGCCATGGATAGACCTAATAAGAAGATGCAACACCGAACCAATTCCAACCCATCAAACGATCATATGAGCATATATAATTTCATACATACACACTTCCAACATTCATAAACCTTTTCCCAAAACTGTAACCAACAATGATCACCAGAGGGGCAATGCAGACCAAAATACTAGACAAAAAATGTGAGAGGATGTAAACATATTCTTCATACCAGTTCAAGGTACCAGACTAGCCTAACACCTTAATCAACATGGTGACATCAATGCCAACACAAAGACTTATCTTCTTCATTCTTCCAACAATACCCCCCTTTGTAATTGATGGCAACATGTGCCAAAAAAAAGGTGTATGAGAATCTCAAAAAATCTTTCCCCTATAATTTTTCCAAATCTCTCCCTTCCCTCCAAATCTCTCCCCCTTTGAAATCAATGGAAAAGGGTGGACAAAAAAAAAAAATAGGATGTAAAATTATAAGACATGGTGACATTGTATTTTCAAAATTCTAAAACTCCAATACTTCCAAAACTCAAAAATTTCCAAAAACTTGTAGACATGCAAAAATTTTGAAGCTTAAAAAAACTTTCAAAAAATCCCCCTCTAATTATCAATTCAACCTTCCTTCTCATCATATTTTCATTTTTTTTTCACTGCTCTTTTCTCTCCTTATTTTACCACAATATAAAAACAACAAAAACTTAAACATTTAGAGACTCAGGTAAAAATAACACTCTTCCCCTGAAATACTTTCTTGTATCTTTCTTTGATAACTGGAAGGATCTTCTTCCAGGAAAACACAACATAATCAATTCTCGTGTGCATGCTCTCCAACAATCCCAACAATGTGAAAGAGGATGACTAATCCATGGATGAGAATTGACTTTCAAAATCTTCTGCATCATGGAGTATTCTAGAGAGATGATCTAACCAAACGTCAACAATTTCCTTAACAAGCCAAAAGGTTTTTACCACATTTTCTCTTTGTCTTTGAATAGTAAGCAATTCTACTATTAGTTCTCCAACTCTTATCCTTTGTTTTCCTTCTTTGTCTTTAAAGATATCGAAGATCTTTCCAATTCTATTCATATTAGATTCAATTGCTTCAATCTTACTTCTAAAATTGTCAACTATAGCTGGCCATCGAAGAAAATACTTATAGATATCTGACATTTCTTTGGTGCATTTCTTTGTCTCATTAATGTGTTCAGATAACCTCTTCTTAGATTTAGCACATCTATTCTCAACCATGGCTTCTAATTTATGTTATTTTGGACCTTCCAACAATATTCTCTCTTCAAAAACTTCAACTAAATTATCCGGTACGAAATCAGAAACACTTGAAACATCAATACCTTTTCTAAGTAGATACTCAACCAGAGCATCAATGATCTTGAGTCTATCCACTAGAGAGGATGTGTTCCATAGTTCACCAATATTATTCATCTTACCTTTAACTAACACTGTCTAAATATCATCTGGATCAGAATATTTAGATCCAGGCAGGGATTCTTCTTTATTCTCCTTCTCTTTTGGAATGATGATGATATTTTCTATGATAACTTTTCTCTTCTCAGTTTCTGGAGGGGAATCACCCATAACAACTTCCAATTCCTTTGTACTAGAGGATGAAACCTCCTCAAACTGACTAGATACAATCATACCGAAGCACATATCCTTCTGCAAGGATAAGAAGAAGAATTTTAAAGCACTCACATTATCCTCCATACCTTTAAAATATCTATAGATTTATTTTCCAACAGTAATCCCAAATTTCCACTCAACATTTTCCTTTCCCGGTAACGAGTTTAGAAAGTAGAATACCAAGAATGTAAGCAAAGATCCAAATCGGAAAGGGTATCCCTTGACAAGGGAAAATTGTACATTTTTAGTTAAGTTTTCCAAAATCAAGCTACATAGATCAAATTTTCTCCTTTACCATTTTGTGCACCAAATACATGACAATAGCTGAAGTGGAACTTTCATGATTAATAAAATAGACTTTGTAAGAAATACCATACACAATGTACCTTACGATGAGGTTTCCAATAGTATTTATCAACAAGAATCTAGGGTCTTTTCCGATTCCACTTAATTCCTCCACCTCTTTGTATTTAACTATTTTCTTTCCAAGGAGATCACCGACACTGCATAACCCAGTGATAGCTTCAATCACTTCCTTCGTAATCAGGTAGGGTTTTTCCAAAACAATGTTGCCATCCTTAATTTTTCTCAGTAGAAAAAAGATGGATTCTTTGTTTGTAAACCAAGGAAATTCTCCCCACAAATCCATGCCTAGGGTTTTTTATATTCTGCAAATCATTTGACTCTAACCCTAATTCCATTTCCTTAATTTTTCAATGATCAAATTCTTCCAATTCAACTACTTTCAACCTTAGTGGAATATTTCCACTCAATCCCCTATTAATAGATTCCATCGTAGAACTTAACTTTTTCAATATTTTTACAACTTTTTTTGTTGAACTAGATAGGTTCTTTCAAGCTCGACCCCAAAAATGGGTGTGTTGAATTGGACCTTTCATAGGATTTGAAAGAGTCCAT